>SSNR01000557.1:198468-213784 GCA_006937965.1 Callopanchax toddi
ATAGTTTTATTTGAAAAAAATTTTAACCCTTCATAAGTTTTTTAGGCTATATATTTTTGTTTGCACATTTATCATGTGATGTCATACTGTTTTATTTTTCCTACAATAAATACTTAGTTACAGGGATCAAAGGACCTGTCAGAGGATGAGAAATCTTAAGTTCTCTCAGTGACTTTGCCCTGGGATCTTCCGGGTGTTACAGTGAAAAATTGATTGTGACTCATTGACAAAATACTTCTCCATGCTGTAAGTTCTAATACCTGCAAAAAAACCTTCTTATGAAAGGTCATTTGTTATTTCAAGAAATCTGTCAAGGTGAGTGTAGACAATAAAAAAAAAATCAAACTTAATTCAATTTTAAAAAAGGTATTTTTTTAACCCTTTAAACCCTAGACCATTTTTTAGAGATTTGATCAAAAATGACATGCCCAAAATGAATTGAATATATCTCAAGAACTACAAGGTTTATTCGAATTGTTTTGGTACCAGAATAAAAGACTCAAAAGAATAATCCAAATGTCTAAAAATCAACTCTTGTATTTCTGACTGAAATTAAATAATCTTGGCACACACCAGAAAATGAAAAAAATTAATTTCCACCTTTAAAAAAAATTAACTTTGTAATGTTATTATTCCCTTGAAAGTATTCAGTTGCAATCCAAAGATCATCATCTTACTCTTTGCTGAACGAAAATTCATGCAAAAAAAGTAAAGCATACAAGACTTAGAGAGGTTTTAGCTGATAAAAATCTAGGCGGACCTTCCAACTATGCCAATTGGACAAATTTTGGCACCATGTGTTCCATATAAAATTTCTCCGGTTTTTTTCGTAGGTTCTTTTTTTACTTACTTTTATCTCACCATATATAGTCATTCCATCTAACAATTGGTTTTTTTTTCCCATTATGATTATTATTATTATTATTATCTACCAAACAGTTATCTACCCACTCCAAAAACATAAAATAAAACAAGTCAGTAACCTTTGACTCCTAATGAAGCAGATTTATCAACAATGATGAGTCAAATAGAATATCGAACATAATTATAACAAGTAAACCACCTGATAAAAACAAAGTAAAAAAAATTATATATGGTAAAATGGTAATTTCCATTTACCATTTATTTACATATTTACATCACTTTGCATCATGCCACTGCCTAAAGCAGTTTTTTTTTTTGGGACGTGAAGCACAGGCACTTGACAGTTCCTGCAATAAACAGTCGTCTTCACTCTTGGGAAGCCAGCTTCCAGGCAATTCCTGCAGTGCTTCCTGATGTGTGTGTCATCACATGCATAGTATTCTGGCATACAGGTGAGCTTTGCTGGCTGTGGTTCTGGAGGTGGTGCTGAGCTTCTTGCAAAGGGCAGCATTTCTTCAGCTAGCTGCTCCTTGAACCTTCTGTGGGACAGTGGCTTTCCTGCAGGATCCTTCGACTTCAGCAGCTCCTTGTACAGAATGTAACTGTTCGCATTAGCAATGTCCACAAAATGATTGTTTTAAAAAAGGTTGTACCATTTTTGGGATTTGTTACTGACGCTGTAGTGGCTGATCAAAGCATCAAAAAGATCCACGCCATGTTTCTGTTGTACTCAAAAACCGCATCACCAACTTTTTCCACTAAAGGCAGTGTGGACAGTAGTACACATGGTGACCTCCGGTGTGTCCATCCACTTTACAAGGAGCATACTGTCTCTCCTCAGCCACCGTAGATCTCCTCTCTCAGCCTTTTTGGGCAGGTCATTCTGAACAGTTTTGGGGAAACCAATGCGATTCTTCCGTATCGTGCCACAACACTCTATGTTTCTGGCACTCAAATCCTGGAACAGGGTGGAGCTTGTGTAGAAATGATCTACACAAAGCGTGTAGGCCTGCACCAAGCAACGAGAAAGGAAGGAGGTCCCACACTGAGGAGTAGCTCAGTCCTCGCCCTGTGGAGGAGTCATTCTTGCTGGTGTACACAAAAAAATGCCAGGTGTATCCTGTGGAGGAGTCAGCCAGAACAAAGAGCTTGTACCCCCACTTTGTTGGTTTGTCCTTTTGATACTGCTTCATGCTGTGTCTTGCCTTTGAAGCAACCATCCGTTCATCAATCGAGATTTGCTGATATGGCTGAAAGTGGGCCAGGCAGGCAGTGACCATCTCTGTGTAGAAAGGCTTGACTTTGAAAAGCCGGTCATAGCCATATGTTGCAAAGATTAGAATTGTCCACTGCATGCAAACATCCATCCATCCATCGTCTATGCCCGAATATCCAAAAGGTTTTGTGAGCAGAGATGATGCATATACCCAGCAACTTTGGGCGAGAGGTGTCAATGGGGAAAAATGAAGTCCCGTGAAACAACGGGACTTTACACCTCATTGTGTAACTAAATGGTTTACAACTGGAGTCCCTAATGAATTGGTTCAGAACACTGCCATCTGCTGATTAAATGTATTACAGGCTTTGCTGTGTAATGTAGCTAATGTGACATGGTTTTGTAGTTTAAGTCAATAATAAAATTGTAGAGCAAGGTTACATTTCCCCCAGTGAGAGGTGAGGAACCCTTGAGATGGATTGCCAGCACATCCCTGTGTATGAAAACATTTACACTTAAATTTTTTTTTATTTTTGCACATTTGGACACAAAGCAAACATCAGCACACTTCAAAAATTCAACTTTTACACAGTTCAATTTTTTTCTTCAGTTACCTACATTAAAATTAATTGGCATTGTTGATTTTTATATTTTTTAGATGGTTATAGAAAACATCAACTGGCCAAAAGATGAAGCTATAGATGAGGACATACTCTCCTTAAAAAGGATCACTGTCTGATAATGAGCTTTCTCCGAAGACTCAGAAGCTGGTAAGCAAAGATTATACATTTCCAATGAATTTCATATATGCCTGCGTGATAAAATCGACTGAATTAATTAATTTGAATTTTTGGTTGCAGGCGATTTAAAAAACAAGTAAATCGAGTTTTTGTGTAATGGCATATTTTTGGCTCCTCGGAGCTTCCGTAGAGCTAGTTCCACGTAGCATTATTGCTAGCGACAACAGCAAAAACAATCACCGAAGCAGTCGCTTTGCACATATAGAGCCCTATAATATCTGTTTTATCTTTTCCCAAATTCCAGTAACCTCACGGCTTGTTTCTATTAATTTAGCTGAATGTTCTGTAGTACGGTTCGACCGGTGTAGGTACCACATCTGCTCGGGCTGCCAGATCGGCTCGGGGTCTTTCTCCTACCGACGACGTCACATTACGGCAAAGCCACTCGGGATAAAATACACTGTAAATCTCTGTCGATGCCGTTCTTCCACACATGTTTCGGAAAGAGTTTAGCAGGTTTGTTCATAAACACACGTTTCTTGCTGCCTAATGTTTTCTTTATAACTGTAATTTGTTAATAAAACACGATATTGCAATTTTTTAGTAAAGAATGTGAAACTACATCAAACTAACATCAGACTGTGCCAAATAAGCACAACGGTTTTTATATGTGAACGTGTTCCTTGTGTTTACATATTTAGCAGGCCTGGTTGTTTGTATAAATGTAGGATTATTCTGTATATTTCGTTAGTTCTGGTGTAAATAAATCTGAAGATTAGTTCAAAAATAAGTTGTAGTCCTTACTCCAGTTAAGGACTACAATCACGACCAAACAATCGCTTCAGCGTTAACGTGAAAACGTAACTTTTACGAACGTGGTAACGTCACTCCAGTTCGTCGTACGTTCAGCCAATCAGCTAGTGCCATGTAATCGGCAGATGCAGGCCCCGAGCCGAACTGGCAGCCCGAGCAGATGTGGTACCTAGACCGGCTCCATGCTGCTGCCTGTTTTCAGATGTGACTCTTGACTCGGAGCTCATCACATTACGCTGCCAGTCCATTGTCTGTCGACTAAACTTAAAGAGAAGTCATTCTTCAGATTCGCCTCGCCTTCCTCCGCTTGTCCGGGTCCGGGTCGCGGGGGCAGCATTCCAAGTCGGGCAGCCCAGGCCACCTTCTCCCCGGCCAAGTCCACCAGCTCCTCAGCTGGGACGCCCAGGCGTTCCCAGGCCAACCTGAAGATGTATTTCCTCCAGCTTGTCCTGGGTTGACCTGGGGGCCTCCTGCCGGCAGGACATGCCCAGAACACCTCCCGAGGGAGGCGTCCAGGAGGCATCCTTACCAGATGCCCGAACCACCTCAACTGGCTCCTTTCGATATGGAGGAGCAGCGACTCTACTCCGAGTCTCTCCCGGATGTCCGAGCTTCTTACCCTATCCCTAAGGCTGAGCCCGGCCACCCTGCGGAGGAAACTCATTTCAGCCGCTTGTATCCGCGATCTCGTTCTTTCGGTCATTACCCAAAGCTCATGACCAGGTGAGGATTGGGACGTAGACCGACCGGTAAATCGAGAGCCTTGCTTTCTGGCTCAGCTCCTTCTTCACCACAACAGACCGGTTCAGCGTCCGCATCACTGCAGATGCTGCCCCAATCCGCCTGTTGATCTCCCGCTCCCTCCTTCCCTCACTCGTGAACAAGACCAAGAAGTGATTCTTCAGATTCATAAAAGGTAATTTGGATATTGGAATATATATATATATATATATATATATATATATATATATATATATATATATATATATATATATATATATATATAAAAATAATATATACATATATGGAAACTTCACGGTGTTGAATTTTATGGGAGGTGTTTCAGTGAGACTTTGTCGAAGCGGAACATCTTTTTTTCCTCTGTGTGGAGACTGCGCTCTGCGTGCGCAGGTACGGTGGCGTCGGTGGCCAAAAGACTTCGAAAAATATTTTCTTTACTAATTTGCAGATATAAGAGAATTCCATGAGATTCCACGTTTATACTGAATTCCATTTTGTTTGGGAATTGCCGTGATTCCGTCCGTTTTTTCCGCATCTGCCGTTTGTATGTGTAGGGGGGGAATTGGAAAAAATTTGTAATTCAAATTAAAAAGAAAAAAATCTGGAGATTTTTAGGCCATATTGCCCAGCCCTATTTTCATATATGCTTTCGGTAACTGAATTATCAACATGTAAATTAATTTTGCTAATGTTTTCATCAGAGTCCCTCTTACATATGTTCACATTTGTGAGCATTAAAGCAACATCTGACATCCTGAAGAGTTTATTAACATTCTGGACTGGCTAGGGTGTGGTCTCCCACAGTCGTCCACCTGCTTCCTGACTTTGAAGTTATCCAAAAACCACAAAACTTATGAAGACTTCCATCGAGACCTATGACCAGCATGTCCTCGGTCTACTCTGGTTTTAGTCAGATTTAAGCTTGGCCATTTAAACAACGTGCAGAATGTTTTATGATATTGTTAATCTGTTACTACTTTTAAATGCCAATTGTTCTCGTGGTTGTTCAGTCTCTTGTTAGACATATGTATATTTTGGATCCTTTTATTATGTAAAACTAAACATAGTCCACTTGCTATTTTTTGCTCTGATCAAAGACTAACCAGTTCCATAATATTGTTTGACAGTTTTTTTTTTCCAAGCTTACGCTTTATTTTGCACCCACCCCCAAACAAATTTGGTAGCCAAATATTCAACATTGCTTACAGAACATTTAATCACATAGCTTATGTCATTAAATGTACCTACAGCTAATTTATATTCAAACAGCTAAAAAATACAGGCTCACAATTTTTTTTAAAGTGATGTTCACCACACTGATGGCAAGTTTTACAAACGGGATTTCTGACACTAATATACACTTTCAGAGAATTAGTAGCCTACCATAAAAGCTATCTGAAAGTGCCGTAAAATGGTGGATATTAACACATTCGTAATTACGGTTTCTTTCTGTCTGCAGGCCTACACCAAATTAATATATTTTAATATGAAGAATATAGCTGAGAATTCATAATAAGTTAAAGACTTACCCTATTAAGTAATAAACAGTTACAATTTGAAACTAATATGAAAATAGAAAATACTGAGTTCAAAGTAGCAACAAATAAAACAAACGTGAACTTATTAAATACCATAATCTGCTATACGCCAATGAACAGTTCTTTCACTGACCCCCCAAAAATTTGGCAATATCCTTGACTGACACACCCGCAAGCAAAAACGATTCCAGGGTGTCAGCAGATATCCAGGTCTCCCAACTGTTTGTGTGGTACACAGACTTGTGCAAGCGACAGGCCACTTCCTCCAAGTTTTTGGATCACCATCTAGCTGTAAAAGTCCCCGGTTAATAAACAAAAAAGCACTTCTGAATTACTCCGAACTAAAAGGGGAATTATGCTAGCGAGCTATATAAAAACGTTAGTGAAATAACGGCGTTCTGTGACATATAATGTCCTATTTTGGGGGAGTTAGCATAATTATATGGATATATATATGCTGAACGGGAAGAGATAAAAATATCTTCCGAAGTACTTCAAATGGCTTGACATGAGCAGGCAGGGAGCCGGACCCGATGGTGCAGAGGAGGGTGGAAGCAGGAGAGGCGAAGGGTAAAATCCTAAAACTGAGGTTTATCAGAAAAAGAACTAGGACAGGCTTGACTTGACTAGATGTAACTATAAACTAAGATACAGGATGATGGTAACAGGACTACAGTAGACAGAGCAGGACTAACTAGAACAGAGCAGGACAGGACAGGACAGGACCTTAACAAAACTAAGCAGAACAGATGATCCAACACAGGAGACATGAAACAGAAGGGCTTAAATACTGAGGAGCAATCCAAGGGAACAAGACACACCTGAGGAGCATTAACAAAAGCAGTGGAACTAATGAGACAACAGGACAGGGCATGAACATGAAGGAAAAAAACACAAAGACTGAAACTAAACACAGAAGACTAACTATGAATATAGAAAACTGAACAGAAGTAACTAAACACCAGAACTAAGTAGAACACAGATAACAGAAGTACCTAAACACAGGGCAAAGAGTAAATACTAAACTGAAGAGACACAGAAACAATAGACATAACAGAATAACAAACAAGGAGCAAAAAAGAACTAAACTATAACCAAACAGGAAATCATGACATGGCTTCAAAGTTGTCTGAGTGAGTGAATGAATTTTTCCATATTTCTACCAATAAAATACTTATTTTCACCTTATTTTATGAGTTGATTTAGCATCTTTCCTGCTCCCAAATTACAGAACAGATTACAAAATCTTTTATTGTCATTAACCAGTTACCTGATACAAGAGAATTTAATTTCAGTACAACCTGACCAAGATCAGACACACACAAATACATTGCAGGAACAGGTAGACAGTGGACGCCGCCTGGGGGCGCACCTTTTTTATCCAGATAGGGAAAAGTTGGTAAACAGGAGGGAAGTTGTGTAAAGATTAAAAAAAAACTTGATTCATTTCTCCGCCCTCCTTATCAGATTTCAGAGACTTAATTGAATCAGGCAAAAACCGACTCGTTACATTCAGAGCAGAAACAAACTCAGACAGTACATGATCACACATGATGTAGGTGGGGAGGGTACGGGATCTCCAAGGGAACCAGCGAGGCCGCCGCAGAGCTAGAGATGCACCGATCCATATTTTTTCACTTCTGATCCAATCCGATACCTAAATTTAAATATCTGCTGATATGGATACTATTCCAATACCAGAGCTATAATATCTCAAATGTATCTAATGCTGCTGCAAGAAGACCTGGCCTGCATGCATACACACTAGTGATGGGATTTATGGCTCTTTAAAGGGAGTCGTTCATTGTCAAGCCATTCAAAAAAATGGCTTTTTAATGGTTTTTTGCAATATTTTGAAAAAGAAATGTCATGTGGAACTATGTTTGGGGACACTCTTTGTTGCGACACCTACATGTGCATTGCTAATTAGCTTCCCAGATAGAACTGATGGGTTCATGTTGCTATGCTCATTATATTGTTTTAAGTAGAGCTGTCCTGGTTCAGCCAGCAACTTGGTGTCATTGAATTTTGCCTTCTGGCCTCAAATGTCAGTTAATACAAAAAATGAACTATTGTTCACAAGGACTGGGTTCTCCTCGTTCACAGTGAAGAGCTGTTCAAAAGATTTGACTCGTTCATGAACGTCACAAAACTACGAGAGGAGAGAGGAGGAAGTGAAGTGATTTTCTGTTTTATTTTGACCAGTTTTGATTTGTTTAGGTCAGACTTTGACCAACACGTCTGTTTGGTAATAAAACACTGAGAATTACAGCAGAAGAGTTGTTTTTAAGAGAGTAGAACAGGGGTCACTAACCGGCGGACCGCGGTCCGGACCCAGAGCCGGCTCTGTCTGGACCCAGCAAATCCAGACCCGGTCCCTGGTCTATAAGGAGCAGGTGTGTCTGAGGAGACACGCGAGCGCTAATGAGCAGGTTCACGTTGCTCACTCGGAACTCGCCCTCCCCCTGCGTACATGGTTCGGAACTCAGTCCCGGACCGGAGTCCTGGAGGCGAAGCCGAGCGCCAAGCGAGTGGCGCACTGCGGCAACTCCTTTAGTTCGCTAAGCTCCCCCTACACCACGGTCGGGCAGCCCCTCCCGCAGCTTCAGAAAGAGATCTACTGCTGCAGAAAGGCACGCCACGCACACTAGTGACCCGCGAGTCAGGGTTTTTATCGACCCGTGGGTCCTGCACATTTGAAAATTTCTGACCCGCCCCAAACCGCCCCGCATCGCTGCGTCTATTTTTAGAACCCGCCCTGATCTGTCTCATTAAAAACACGTTATAATGACTGAAAGCCTTTTATTGAGTCTGACGTCTCCAAAATAAAAGTTTTTTAACCTTCTCTAAAACGTGCTTATGCAAAGTGTGCAGAGTACATAATTTCTCCGTTTTCTTTTATAAATCCTAAAGTTTGCGGAGAAAGTGACTCCCTTTCCGACCCGTTTTTGTTTTATAAATTTTATATAAAATATAACAAATTATAAACATATATATTTATTTTATAAGTTTTATAAATGAGGCCACAGCGGTCGCAGAGCGAGAACCGGACGTCTCTCAGCGTCATTACACCTGCAGACGCTTTCACACGCACGCACAGACACACAATAACAGATAATGTAGCTGGAGGGATGTATTTCTTGGCTGATCTGGGAGCGCCTGTGTGCGTCGCACACAACACCCTCACCCGCTGCAGAATTCTTCAAATTGGTTAAAGGAATAGGAAAGAGGTCGCGCACTCATGCACCGGGTAGAGCTGGAGAGGTGAAGAAAGGAGGAGAGGAGAAGAAGCTCAGAGCAGGTAGACGAGCAATGATCCAGGCCGTTGTCAGTAATCAGTTCATTCTGGTCAAAAACTGGACCAGAGAGTAAAAATAATGTCGACTTTTCTGCATCTGAACAGCAGGAGAAAAAACCAAACCATTTTAAACAAAAATTTACTTCAACCACAAACTAATCAATGGGGATCTTGTGCTCAGAGAATATATGTTTAAGTATTTAAATATAAATAAAAATAATTATCTATCCATCCATCCATCTCCAAATAACTATTTATATATAAAAATAAACACATACACACACACACATATATATATATATATATATACACACACACACACACATATATATATATATACACACACACACATATATATATATATATACACACACACATATATGTGTGTGTAAGCAGGTTTAGGTGGCGCTGCCCCCGGACCGAGGACCAGGTCGCGAATGCTGATCTGGACCTTTGGCATATTTAGTTGAAGACCCCTGGAGTAGAACATTATAATAGCATTAAATAAGCTACTTCTGTGTTTATTTACTGGAGTTTCTGTACCAAGCGTCCAGTAAAGTGGCAACAGTGTAGAGGGGTTCACTTTTAATGCTGCTAAATGTGCTGACAGCTTGGAGGAGCGTGTTTTTCATTGTTTTGATGCCGCAGTTACAGTTCTCCTCGGCTAAAAGGAGATTTTAAAGCGGTGATGGCTGGGATTACGTCGGAGGTCGCTGAACTGAGTTTCCTTGTTTCGGAACAGCAGCTTTGCAAACATTGCAGGTGGCCGTCTTGCCTGCGACGTTTCTACAGTTGGATATTTTCATGCCGCGGACATGTTGTGCGGAAGAAGTTCACTGCTGCTCAGTGCTAACCTGCTAGCTGCTACCTGCACACTGCGTGTCCTGAAAGGAGGCGCATCGTCTCTGTGTCTCAGCGGGGAACAGACACGTCACCTAGCCCAGGATCTATGAGCTCTAGATCGGAGATTTCTCCAGGTTAGATTGGAAATTTTCGATCCGTGGATTAAGTCCAGATCGGAACGCGATACCGATCCGGGATCAGATCAGCCCTATCCCTACGCAGAGCGCAGCCATCAGCGTATTCGTCTATGGGGGGAAGGAGCATCAGGAAGCGAGGAGAACGTTGAACTGGGAGGAGATGTTGTGTATCGGTAGCTTGTTTATGTCTGCAGTGAGTGAATCCATGACCTTCCCTGGTTTCATCCGTGATTGTCTCTCGTTATGCGAGCAGAGATACTGAACCGAAGTCACAGTTCCATCTGGACAGACAGGGAGAGGGGAGCCTCTCCAGCTGCAATCTCCTCCGAGGAGTTTGATAAACTTCAGTCTTCAAGCCAATTCCAGATAACAGATTTTTTTAAATGAATTTGCTTCCTACCCTCTGTTCATAGCAGTCATCAAATGCCCACAAATTAGAATCGGGTAATAATTAATGTCCTTCAATCCGGACAAAAGCTTACCTCCTAGTTTGATCCCAAGTTGTGCAGGAGTCTGCTAAGATCTACAATCTTACAATTCACATCTTGTCGCGCCAATGTCCGAGTTCTCCCAACTCTGCATATTCCTTCAGTGAGAGCAGGCAGTTTGCCAATTGGACCTATCTTATCCGAAAGTTTGCAGTATCCAAGATATCCACACGCACTAACCAGCAGAGATCCAGTAACCATAATCCCAAACATATAAACATCTTCAGCGTCCTCTATTGAAAGCAAGGCGAGGCACATGATCTTCCATCCGCCACAGGAATCCATCATGTACACAGCCGGGTGTGTTGAATCGTGGCATTTCGGTGCTCCTTTTGCCGTTTTAAATCAGGGTTTCTGCAGGTTTAAGGAAGCCAAATTTAAGGCTTTTTAAGACCCCTTTTAAGGCTACTTTGATCAAATTCAAGACCTTACATTCACAAAATGGGAAAGCGGATGTGACCACCTTACAAATAGTTCTGACTAAACCTTTATTGGAACTGAAAGTGCAGAAAAAAATAACAAATATCAAGATAATTGATCTGCATTATGTCTTGTGGAAGCAAATTGCATTCACCTGAAAATAATAAAAACACTTTTTTTCTGAATTAACAAGATAACTTTTCCAAAATATAGAAATAAGCTCCATTTTACTGAATTAATGAGATAATAACAGCCTTAAGTGACCTAGACTCTTGCAGTCTGGTGTGCTGCTGAGTTTCAGCTTTGTGAGAATCCCAGTTTTATACTGGATGCCACTTTGTTTGTGGAGTTCCTCGACTCAGTTCGTGATCTTTGTAACCCGGAAATCATAGGGGCCCTAGAAATTTAAGACCTTTGGACACTGAATATAAGTATTATTTATCATTTTTAATGATATTTAAGGCCTTAATTTTGGGAAAGCAAATTTACGACCTTTTAATGCTTTTTAAGGACCCGCAGATACCCTGTAAATGAGGAAAAAAATATCTTGCCATTGAGTAGATCGATCATTTGACCAGATTCATAATTCAGAGGGGGTTGCTGGAGGGTGCTTCCAGATAGATATGACAAGACAAAGTAGCAGGCAGACCGGGAAGGGCGGAAGAGGAAAAAAGTGTCCGTTCTCCTCAAGAGCGGGAAATGTTTGTCCAGAAAATGCACTTTTGGATGTCCAGTAAACATTTTTAACTTTAACTAGAGCCGGGTCGATCTCCCGGCCTGGGTCTCAACAGCGGCTGATTCCCCAGGGGCTCACTGGGCCGACATGACAAGTCTCTGTCACCTGGGGAAGCAACAGGGGAAGGCTGAGCTCCAGAGCGACTCGGCTCTGGAGCTCAGCGGCTGCTGGCTAACGTGGTGTTTTTGCTTTGTTTCACGTTGTCAGACATGCTAAACTACAATTATTTGTTTTTATCGCTTCCTGTGCTTGTCAGAAATGAAAAGGCATATGGAACACAGTGCTGTAAATGATGGAACAAAAATGTGTGGCAGGGTGGAGTCAAATCCACGCCACTACTGCCATATTTGACCTGATTAACTTAATTAGCATCAGGTGCAAGGCAGCCTCTATATAAGCCCAGCCAGGGAAGGTGACAAGAAAATCACATCACTGACTGGGTTTGAATTGTGTGTCCTATTGGTCGTCCGACAGGCCGGAGGGGAGTGGGGTTGTGGTCGCCCCAGCTCCCCTGGTGCATCTGCAGAGGTCCTGTCTCCAGGGAAACGAAATCCCATTGCCCTGCTTGGCGAGGCGGCTGGCAAAATGTCAGTAGGAGGCCGGACCCTGATTTGGGACGGAGGGCCAGCGGCAAGAGTCACTCTTTCCGGCACCACAAGTGAGCCCCACGGAGTGTGGTGGTCCACCCTGTCGGCTCCTCTGGGCTGGGAGCAGGAGGAGAGAAGGACATGCAGCGTGAACCAGGAGGATGAAAGACAGTACAGTGCTCCGGAGAGCAGCCCTCCAGGACTGGTTTCAACATTTCCCAGTGTTAAAAATGTTGTTTTTAATGGTTTGTTATCAATGTGTTAAAATGATTTTTCTTTGTCATTGCAGTGGGGCTTCCAGTGGGCGTGGCGCTGGGCCTTCTGTCGGAGTGGCACCGGGCTTTGTGGTTTGTCGTGTCCTGTTTGGTTTGGTTATTTCACTGTGTGTGTGTGTGTGTGTGTTTTGTGTTGCACGGGTGATCTGGGTGGAGGTGCCGCTGCTTCAGCTGGCCTGGCCCACTGGTATGTCCCCGCTGCAGAGGTTTTAGTTTAGTTTTTAGCTTATTTTACTTAGTTTTTAGTTAGCATCTTTATTTTTTTAATAAAGGTTTTAATGTCTTTATGTGTTAATAAATGTTTTAGTTGATGGAAACCACGGCTTCTAAACTTCTTCTTAAACAATGAACCCACGTGCTTTTACTGTAATGAGAGCCTTAAGTATTTCCTGGGGTGAAATTCCCCAGGTGGCGTTGTGTATAGGTATTGCTGTGCTCTCCAGCGCCCTCGCCTGGTCACAAATGTTTAACACCACTGAACTGCTGTAACAAACCAGATTGCCAGCAAACAAGTCCTGGAAATAGACATCAGCAATATTAATATATTTACTCTTACTCTGTAACGAACTTCTTCCAAGCAGCTTTTTATACGAGGAAGTCATGTCTCTGTCATGGATGGCATCCATGAGAACTGTCTGCAGCACAGAGGAGTGTAGCTACACACTTGGGATATGTGAGGTGAAAGGTGTAGTAGCATGCCATGATGTACATCACACAATCAGAGATGTCCTCCTTTGGGAAGATCAGAATAGGCGTAGTTCCAATGGCCAGTGTGCAGTTGGTTTCACCAACAGTCACCACAGGGCTGAAAAGCGGTCTTGATTGAAGGAAGGTGTTGGGGTCCTCCGCAGACTGAAACACAAAAAGAAAAACAAACGCATTAAAAAATCACTGTTTAGAGACTATAATCCATTAATATTAAAAAGTCAAATTTCTTACCTCAAGAACGTGAAGCATAGCCTCACTTACAGGTCCCAACTTCTTAGGTGGAGCAACAGGTGATGGGAACATGACTGGTAAAGCCTTCACCATGGCAATGGTTTGTTTTACTTGAAACACAAAACATTCTCGTTTTATTTACTGTAGTCGATGATGTAAAAAAATAAAAATAACCCATTATGTGAACAAGATTTCAAGAAAACATGCCACTAATTGTGTGTCAACACTACCACAGCTTTACAAAAGTGATACTACTCTAGAGCCATCACTTTCAACCTATTATCAACGGTCAAGTCTGTAATAATTACCGATGGAGGCCTCAAGACCTTTTTGAAAACTCCATAAAAAACTGGATCTTCTCACAGAAGTTTGCCCAGCGGTTCTTCAGTTCAGGTGTGAAGTGGGAGTTCCTCGATTGAGAATCCTTTGCAGGTCATCCATCATCTCCCACAAAAAGACAGAAAAATAGTAATTAAAATGAACATTTTTATCAAAATGTTAACAGTTTTTAAATTTACTATGACATGACAAATTGTTCTGAAGAGTCAAAAGTGTCATATTTGAAAAATAAAAAATGAATATGACATTAAATACAGTACGTCACAAGAGTGAGTACACCCCTCAACTTTTGTTAACAATTTATTATAACTTTTCACGCTGAGGATGTGAAACTTTAACACAATGTAAAGCAGACTGTCAGATTATATAACTGTACATTTGCTTAAAGCGGCTCTCTGGATTATTTTTCTCTGTATCAAAGTTTTCTAAATGTTTTAAATGATATTTCAGGTCTAAACTATGATCTATGGGTTGAGTTCCACAACATCTGTCATTCTGATGAAGACCCTCCTTCCTCCTAGAGACCCCTTTCCATTATTTCTTGCCGCCGACATTTTTCAGCCAATGAAATTCAAATGTCTGCATTCTCTCAACATGCACGCGCATCGACCAAACCTGTACCAGTAGGGGGCGCTGTCGTACAGGACGCTCCGTGTGTTTCTCTGCCGTCTCAGCCGTTCACTGAGGACTCACGGCTCATTTCTACTAAAAACCTACCCATTCTCCAGCTAAAGATGGATTTATTTTTATTTTTAAACCTTTCACCTCACAGAATGACAAGGCTTGACAGGATTACGCGTTTATTTTGGTCAGAAAGTTCATCCAGGGCCGAGTCAAGTTCAGCTTCAGAGTCCAGCAGCAGCTCTCTGCTAACAGAGCTAATATCAGAAGCAGCAGGGACAGAGAGGGCTCTTCAGACCCTCGTAGTGTTGTTGGAATAAGATTGTGAACTGTGAGTGATTAAACCCTACACATTGAGCTGTACAGTTCATGTCCGAAGTATATGCGCCGCGTGCACACGCGACCGGACGCGTGTGTCGAGATGTTTTGAGGAGGAGCCTTTGGACGCTAGATTCAAAAACTGCTCTCCTGATGAAATCCTCCAGAGTGCTGCTTTAATGTCTAAACCACTGGCAACAGAAGTGAGTACACCCTTGTAAAAAATGTCCTCATTATGTCCAAAGTCTCACCATTTTGTATGGCCATTGGCCAACATTATTTTATCAGCACTGCCTTCACTCTCTTGGGCATGGAGTTCACTAGAGCTTGCCTCTGGGATCCTCTTCTACTCCTTCATGATGACATCATGGAGCTCTGCCTCCTTGAAATGTGCCATCATCAC
>SSNR01000557.1:217850-235535 GCA_006937965.1 Callopanchax toddi
AAGAGACAGGAGGAGGAGAAGCTCAGAGCAGGTAGACAAGCAATGATCCAGGCCGTTGTCAGTAATCAGTTCATTCTGGTCAAAAACTGGACCAGAGAGTAAAAATAATGTCGACTTTTCTGCATCTGAACAGCAGGAGAAAAAACCAAACCATTTTAAACAAAAATTTACTTCAACCACAAACTAATCAATGGGGATCTTGTGCTCAGAGAATATATGTTTAAGTATTTAAATATAAATAAAAATAATTATCTATCCATCCATCCATCTCCAAATAATTATTTATATATAAAAATAAACACATACACACACACACACACATATATATATATATACACACACACACATATATATATATATATATATATACACACACACATATATGTGTGTGTAAGCAGGTTTAGGTGGCGCTGCCGCCGGACCGAGGACCAGGTCGCGAATGCTGATCTGGACCTTTGGCATATTTAGTTGAAGACCCCTGGAGTAGAACATTATAATAGCATTAAATAAGCTACTTCTGTGTTTATTTACTGGAGTTTCTGTACCAAGCGTCCAGTAAAGTGGCAACAGTGTAGAGGGGTTCACTTTTAATGCTGCTAAATGTGCTGACAGCTTGGAGGAGCGTGTTTTTCATTGTTTTGATGCCGCGGTTACAGTTCTCCTCGGCTAAAAGGAGATTTTAAAGCGGTGATGGCTGGGATTACGTCGGAGGTCGCTGAACTGAGTTTCCTTGTTTCGGAACAGCAGCTTTGCAAACATTGCAGGTGGCCGTCTTGCCTGCGACGTTTCTACAGTTGGATATTTTCATGCCGCGGACATGTTGTGCGGAAGAAGTTCACTGCTGCTCAGTGCTAACCTGCTAGCTGCTACCTGCACACTGCGTGTCCTGAAAGGAGGCGCATCGTCTCTGTGTCTCAGCGGGGAACAGACACGTCACCTAGCCCAGGATCTATGAGCTCTAGATCGGAGATTTCTCCAGGTTAGATTGGAAATTTTCGATCCGTGGATTAAGTCCAGATCGGAACGCGATACCGATCCGGGATCAGATCAGCCCTATCCCTACGCAGAGCGCAGCCATCAGCGTATTCGTCTATGGGGGGAAGGAGCATCAGGAAGCGAGGAGAACGTTGAACTGGGAGGAGATGTTGTGTATCGGTAGCTTGTTTATGTCTGCAGTGAGTGAATCCATGACCTTCCCTGGTTTCATCCGTGATTGTCTCTCGCTATGCGAGCAGAGATACTGAACCGAAGTCACAGTTCCATCTGGACAGACAGGGAGAGGGGAGCCTCTCCAGCTGCAATCTCCTCCGAGGAGTTTGATAAACTTCAGTCTTCAAGCCAA
This sequence comes from Callopanchax toddi, assembly GCA_006937965.1. NCBI lineage: Eukaryota > Metazoa > Chordata > Actinopteri > Cyprinodontiformes > Nothobranchiidae > Callopanchax > Callopanchax toddi. The sequence continues at coordinate 219,193 of SSNR01000557.1, forward strand.
TTCCAGATAACAGATTTTTTTAAATGAATTTGCTTTCTACCCTCTGTTCATAGCAGTCATCAAATGCCCACAAATTAGAATCGGGTAATAATTAATGTCCTTCAATCCGGACAAAAGCTTACCTCCTAGTTTGATCCCAAGTTGTGCAGGAGTCTGCTAAGATCTACAATCTTACAATTCACATCTTGTCGCGCCAATGTCCGAGTTCTCCCAACTCTGCATATTCCTTCAGTGAGAGCAGGCAGTTTGCCAATTGGACCTATCTTATCCGAAAGTTTGCAGTATCCAAGATATCCACACGCACTAACCAGCAGAGATCCAGTAACCATAATCCCAAACATATAAACATCTTCAAATAACCCATTATGTGAACAAGATTTCAAGAAAACATGCCACTAATTGTGTGTCAACACTACCACAGCTTTACAAGAGTGATACTACTCTAGAGCCATCACTTTCAACCTATTATCAACGGTCAAGACTGTAATAATTACCGATGGAGGCCTCAAGACCTTTTTGAAAACTCCATAAAAAACTGGATCTTCTCACAGAAGTTTGCCCAGCGGTTCTTCAGTTCAGGTGTGAAGTGGGAGTTCCTCGATTGAGAATCCTTTGCAGGTCATCCATCATCTCCCACAAAAAGACAGAAAAATAGTAATTAAAATGAACATTTTTATCAAAATGTTAACAGTTTTTAAATTTACTATGACATGACAAATTGTTCTGAAGAGTCAAAAGTGTCATATTTGAAAAATAAAAAATGAATATGACATTAAATACAGTACGTCACAAGAGTGAGTACACCCCTCAACTTTTGTTAACAATTTATTATAACTTTTCACGCTGAGGATGTGAAACTTTAACACAATGTAAAGCAGACTGTCAGATTATATAACTGTACATTTGTGTCTAAACCACTGGCAACAGAAGTGAGTACACCCTTGTAAAAAATGTCCTCATTATGTCCAAAGTCTCACCATTTTGTATGGCCATTGGCCAACATTATTTTATCAGCACTGCCTTCACTCTCTTGGGCATGGAGTTCACTAGAGCTTGCCTCTGGGATCCTCTTCTACTCCTTCATGATGACATCATGGAGCTCTGCCTCCTTGAAATGTGCCATCATCACAAGGAGTGCTGTAAAACTTTCTGTGCCCTCTCTGTCTTCCTTCAAAGCATCTTTTAGAAGTGCTTTAACTTCCTTGGTCCAACTCATCACCTGATGTCTGAAGTAGTCCAGAAGCCTCTTCCCCTTTTTATCCATGTCGTCCCTCAGTCTGGTGTACAGGTCAACACCAGTCAGGGTGGTGACATGGGAAAGTAAGAACTTCCAAGACAGGAGAAATGGCCACTGTTTACTGATGTCCAGAATGCTGGGGGATGGATCTGCATTGATGTCTTCTCGTTGTTTTGGATATGTGATTGTCATGAGCTCGTTTACCCTTCCTCTCTCAGCTGCCTTTAGCCCCTCTTGAGTAAATATAGCCACCATTTCTTTTATATTTTCTTCAAGGGAATGAGCCGTTTCCCCCTCTGGGTACTCCTGTGGCTGCCAGTGAAAACAACCATAACTGTCGATTTTAGCATGTTTGGCAGGTGGTGGCGGCTGGTCATCATACTTGTCTGTGACCTTCTGGGCCTCCTCAGGCGGGAGAGTGTGTTGTCTCTATTGACATATTCAACTTTGGTCTTCAGCTGCTGCATTAAGGTGAAATATCCACATCCAATACGTTCCCCCTCTTAAATCTAAAAAGCCGTCAGGATACATCTGAGTTTTAGCTTTTGCTACTGTTGTGCAGTCTTTGCGTGTCATCAAAGTCAAGTCAAAGTCAGCTTTATTGTCAATTCTGCTATGTACAGTGCATACATATACAGAATTGAAATTTGGTTTTCTCTCAATTCCCAACAACATTAACACAAGAACACAAATTTGAGGAATAAAGAGGTAAATGGAATGGAATCATGGAATCGACAATGACTTTCACCATGTGTCGGCAATCACCTGGCTTGGGATGGTTACTGGCATCAATGGCTATTTTGACAGAGGGCCTCATTTTGTCCTATGGCACTTAAAGCGGCAATCTGGAGCATTTTTCTCTGTATCAAAGTTTTCTAAATGTTTTAAATGATATTTCAGGTCTAAACTATGATCTATGGGCTGAGTTCCACAACATCTGTCATTCTGATGAAGACCCTCCTTCCTCCTAGAGACCCCTTTCCATTATTTCTTGCCGCCGACATTTTTCAGCCAATGAAATTCAAATGTCTGCATTCTCTCAACATGCACACGCATCGACCAAACCTGTACCAGTAGGGGGCGCTGTCGTACAGGACGCTCCGTGTGTTTCTCTGTTTGCGTCTCAGCCTCACGGCTCATTTCTACTAAAAACCTACCCATTTCCCAGCTAAAGATGGATTTATTTTTATTTTTTAACCTTTCACCTCACAGAATGGCAAGGCTTGACAGGGTTACGCGTTTATTTTGGTCAGAAAGTTCATCCAGGGCCGAGTCAAGTTCAGCTTCAGAGTCCAGCAGCAGCTCTCTGCTAACAGAGCTAATATCAGAAGCAGCAGGGACAGAGAGGGCTCTTCAGACCCTCGTAGTGTTGTTGGAATAAGATTGTGAACTGTGAGTGATTAAACCCTACACATTGAGCTGTACAGTTCATGCCTGCAACGTATATGCGCCGTGTGCACACGCGACCGGACGCGCGTGTCGAGATGTTTTGAGGAGGAGCCTTTGGACGCTAGATTCAAAAACTGCTCTCTTGATGAACTCCTCCAGATTGCTGCTTTAAGATTTGTCCACCCAATAGATTTGTCCATGTGGATTGATTAATGGGCTGGTAGATGTCTCAACTGAGAATGAGCTAGAGGGAGAAGAAACAAGTGAAGAGGAGGTTGATGGGGACGATTTGGATCTGCATAATAAATCAACATAAGCACCAAAAAAATTTAATGTCTCATTTTAATCCTAATAGAGGCATTATCATCAAGATAGTAGGGCTGCCACAAATGATTATTTTGATAGTCGACTAATCACCGATTATTTTTGCGATTAGTCAACTAATCGGATCATGCGTGCATTGGACTAAAATATACAGTTTATTGCACCATGCAGCTGCTCTTATGTAATCATCATTAGCTTACAGCTTTAAGTGTTTAGGGTATCTGCCAATTAAAAATAAAGACAAGATCATAGTTGCTATGCTACATAGCTTGTAGCAATCTTTAACTGTAGCATAAATTGCAAAATTATTTCTAAAAGTGTTGAAACTGCTCTTTGCCTCATGGAGCTGCTGCACAGGCTTTTGCTCTGCAGGACCTGCAGCTCAGAGCTCTTTGGCTCGGAGCTCCATGTAAACAATTAGTACTAGGATAAACAAGTTATTGCTGTACATAATAGGAATTACAGAGAGGTCCGATTGTTGATTAAATGTTAAAACGGCTTGCCATACCATGACACGCGGAGCACTGAGGAGCAACACAGCTTAGATCACCGCCGCTCATCAGCTTGATGCAGCTCTGAGCACTGCGTCTTGAAGACACGCGCCTCCGCATCTCTGAAAACCGCGGCTTGGAGCAGTAACACGCTGAATGGTGCAAGGCAATCAAGTTTAGACTAAACTGATTATACGTGGCCAATAGATAGTAGTCTGCTAGACTGTCAACAGACACACTCAGAATGAGCATCATGACTGTTTTGTAGACGGTGTACACCAAGATCTAAAACACGGACTGACCGATACAGCTCAACAACAAAATGCACACATGCTTGATTAATCAGCACAATTTTCCCAAACTTGTAGCCTGTGTCATTTTGGTTAACAACAACGGTCACGCCTCTTTGGTTCCCTTTAAATGCAACAGAGGGTGTTTCAAAAGTGTCCTCTGGATGAAGGCCATTGAGACTGGCCTTCCTGTGGAAGACAGGAGACTGGAATGGAGGAAATAAACTGCCAGCATGCAAGTAAGCTTGCAGCAACTGGTGTCTTTCAGCTAAAGTGCTGCAGATATTTTTTAAATTATGAAGCTTCCTTGCACACTGCTTGAAAAAACTGTGCTTGCTTTCAAACTGCAATGTCCGTAATCTGATAAGGGGACCAAAATGGAGGATGAGCTCAGGGTAGTGAACAAGGTGATGATGTTTGTTTTGCAGTAAATTTTCTGGGAATTTTTTAATTCTCATTTCAATGTACTCCTCATATGTAACTTGGTTTTGGTGGATCTTTGGTGCACATATTAGCTCAACAACCCCCCTCAACTTGAGACGCAACTGACAAACATCATTTTCAAGGGGATGTTTTATTCTGTACCCGTCCAGGGTGTCCCCCGCACTTTTGGTCCCTTGCACTTTTTTTCCATCCAAAACCAATATTACGCTCTATTAAATTGATTTGGTTGAGCACTAGGACCGAGTGGAAAACTGCCGCTCGAGGCTGAAACCAGTTTCCTATTAGACCCGCCCAAAAGCTAATCTATTGGCTCTGCTGATACTTGCTAATGTGTTATTTGCTGTTCCTGCTGTCACTCCTCTATGACACTGGTAAACAGTCAGAATGTGCTCAGTGCTCACGTTGTTTTGCTAGTTTTTGCTGCTGCTAAGAGTTTGAGTGTTCATATGCCGGTAACCGCGAGTCACGTTAAGTCAGCTAGACGATGTTTAACATCAGAGCTCAGCTCAGCTTCCATTACATAACATTTGAATAAGTGTGCATTTGTGTGTCTCTGGTAGCATGGGTGAATATCCCAGGGGGGATAGAGGGGACATCCCCCCCCCCTAACATGAAATTGTCCCCCCCAAAAAACCCATAAAACACACTTAAAAAAAACAATATACTAATATTTGTTAAAAGCACAATACAAGTTGTGCTACTTAAAAACACACAGTTTGAGAGTTATTGCAAGTGAAAAATATACACCCCCCCCTCTGCCCATTCCTCAGTGGTTCAGTCCAATGATCTGTTTCTCTGATGGGAGGGGCTGCTGCCGCAAGCACACAGAGCGCTGCGAGGAGCAGAGCGGAGCTCTCTGTGTTGATGCCTGGTGAGTTTTTAATGCATTAAAACTTTGAATGATCAGTTATTGATCACTTCACTTGTTCAATAATGTAGCATTTTGAAATAACTATTAGTTATTTTAACTACACCCTCTTCAGAAAACATTAGCTTATTTTTGGTTTATAATGAAAAGTGATAAACTGTCATTTAACCCTGATAATAGCTAATATTTATTGAAGGCATCTAGGTTCTTTGAAAGAGTACAGTGAATTGAAATACCTTATTAATAACGTGAACTGAGGCAGATAAAGATTGAACAATCGTTTAATTTGAAAAACCTAAGAACACAGACAGATAAGACAGTTTGAAAGTTTGATGTAAACACAATTAATATTCTTAAACATGTTGAGGATGTTAAAGATGGTTTTAATTGTGAGTTTTAACGGACCGTAGCATATGTTTTAATGACTAGGGAGGTTAGTTAATTTAGTTAACCTAGTTGGGACTTTAAGAGTCAATTTAGGACTAATTTGAGTTTGGAATGGGATTTAGTTTTGGCTTAATTTAGTTGGAAGAATGAAGCTTTATCAAAGCAAACCTCTCTATCAGAAAGTGGTGTTCGCTCACTGAAAGGTGGACGCTCCTGGATCTGGCAGGCGTTGGTTTCTCCACGAGCTGAGGCTGGAGTCCCCAGACTCGGAGTGGTGGTCCTGGAAGGCGTGGCCGCCGAGGACCTCGCCGGACAGTCCGTGGATACGTCCCGGTCAGCAAGGGAGGCATTTCAGCAGGCATGCTGAAGTCATTTCTGATCAGTCCCGTGGTGAGGGAGAGACGAGAGGGAGAGACACAGGCAGGTCTCTCAAGGCCTTGTTCAAAGCTGATGAAGATTCAGCTAAGATAGCAGCATAGCAGCTCCGACTGCTTTCAGCTCAGACAAGACAAGACTGGCTTGTACCGGAACTGAATATTAGTTTTGAGACGAGTTATCTTAAATTTAACCAATCAGAAGATATTAAGTGTACTAATCAAAACTGAGTTAGTGGAGTTGTGGGTGGCTCTGATTGGATGAGGGAACCGTGGGGAGTTACCAAGTCACATGACTTCCGCCCGTTAAACACTCACATTATAGATGTAGAAAATGCATGACATAGCAGAGAAGCATATTATAACACTTTGGGTGTGAGTGTGTAGGTGACCCTGAACAGGAACAACAAGAGAATGTTCTGTAAACAAGAGATTACAGTTGGAACACCAGTCTGTGGTGTTAAAGAAGAGACTTCTTTACAGAGAGTGTTTTATTAGACCAGTTAGTGTCCAGTTAAGGTCATCTGGGAAGTGGACACCTGAAAGTGGATAGTAGGACACCTGTAGGGATCTTGATTCAGGTTAAACATAATCCAAGAGTGATTGTATTCCAAGTTATTGGGAAAAAGATGGATTATTGTTGTGATGGTCAACAGAGGTCAAAGGTCAGAGGATGTAGCCTATTTGGTGAGGCTACAATAAGCACACGAAGGACACAAAAAGCAACTTTTCAGGTCCTTTGTCCAAAGTCTGCTGACACATTTTAGATAAACAGCACACATTGTTAGCTTAAGCAGCATTATTAACACTGGGTTAAGAGAGAAAGACAGAAGAGACGACAAACAGAGAGAGAGAGACACATATAGAGAAAGAACAGACAGGACAGAGAAAGAGGACTGAGAGAGAAAAAGACAGAGGACAGACAGTTGACACCTTGGCTTGTATTTATAGAGCACTTTCTGGAGTGTTGAACACTCCCCAAGGTGCTGTACAACACAAACAGTCATTACCCATTCACACACTGGTGGTGATGAGCTATGTTGTGGTCACAGCTGCCCTTGGGCACACTGACAGGGGCGTGTCATGCACTGGTGCCCTTCCAGGTCCCTCTGACCACCTCCAGTAGGCAAGTTGGGTGAAGTGTCTTGCCCAAGGGCACAATGACAATCTAACCCAGCTGGAGCTGGGAATTGAACCAGTGACCCTCTGGTTACTAGACTGGCCACTCTACCAACTGAGCTAGATGCCGCCATCCTCCTCTTATTAATGTCACAAATATAAGACTAATTGTTTCAATGCCATTTTACATTTCTCTAGTCAGATAATGTCCAGATTTTTACATTAAAGCAATACTAGATGATATTTTATTTTTTAAGCTAGAGCCTTAAAATTGATCTCATTGAATGTTGAGTTAGAAACTTGATCAGTTTCATGTTTGACAGCACTCTGCTGCCCTCTACTGGCCAGAGACCGCACTAGACAGTTTAGAGTCTTGACCCGCGACTGATGATGTAACTTTGTGCTTTACGGCAATTGTAACCAGCTAGCAACTAGGGGAAGGAGAGATGTTTTCAGCCAACGTTTCAGGGTTTAACCAGTCTGATTAATAACCACGTGGTGAAATATTGTAGTTTATAATGTTCTGAAAGATTTCCTCAACATCACCTAACAGATAAATAAATATATGAATTAATCAGCCGAACCTGACCGAGACCTGAATGGCTCCAAGCTGCGGTGAAGCCGGAAGGTAACAACAAATCAGAGGAAGATGATTATGAAGCGGACAGGTCGACCCCCACGGTCATTGGTGGAACACCGGTGTGGCGATGGCGGCTCCACGCACTCCCCTCTGGCGCACAGACTCTCAGCTGCGGCGGCTAGGCAAACAAGCAGACCCTGAGACCGAACCAGGCGTCATCCCGCAGCTATGCCAGGGTTAATCTCTCCTACACTGACCTGATGATAATCAAAGCCTTCCTCAACAACACCTCACAGGTAAATAAATAAATCCGTGGAACCGATTACGCGCAACCGGCACGAAACGCTGACACAGGAGTAGCCTACAGAGCTAGCCTGCTATCCAAGCCGAGAGGTTTTGCGCCAGCTGACCGAGACCCGCACCGCTCGTCAGGGTCGCTATGATCCACTGGTGGTCCGGGAGGTTTTTGTGCCAGCAGATTGAGACCGAAAGCCCGTCAGGTCCGCGCTGGTCCACAAGGGACCCGCAGGTTTTGCTCAAGTACACCCAGCAGAGAATAAATCTGCATTTATGCTTTGCCAGCTGAGAGAGAGAGAGAAGAGACCGAGAGAGAGAGAAAGAAAGATAGAGTGTTTATGAACTTATAATATTTATACATTCAAATAAATTTAAAAACAACAACTTGTCTGACAAGATTATTAGCTGAAAAGCTGTGGCAGACTGGGTGGGGGGAATTTTATTTGTTCAGGTAGATGATTTTGCGACAGTTGAAATTCCACTTTTGACCAGTAGGGGCATAAGCAGGAAAGTCGTCCAGTGTTGCTTTAATGTGGGACATTATTACTTAGAATCTGATTTTCTATTTCAGATTTTTTTTGTTTTTTAAAATGTTGTTATAACTTTGACTTAGATATTCTGTTCAACAGATTTTTTTTAAACATTCTGCCTATTAGTTTCCACTCCATATTTTTCTCTAATTAAATCAATTTTCAAGTCAAACATTTTTTTACACAGGAAATTAGGTTCATCGTGTGCTGGACATGTTAAATACACATTCAAATAAAAAATAGTTTTCTTTTACAGAAGGAAAGCTAAATGTAGGCTAATTAAACACATTATCTGTTGCTACTGTAGGTGTTGAGTCGCTCCTGAATCTAAAACCTGTGTTCTTGTCCATTTGTCTGGCAGCTTCTAGTCAGCTCAAAATGGCAGAGAAACGAAAAATGAAAGCCATCCAGTCATTTTTCAGTTCACCACAATGCCAAGTAAGTTAAAAGATTCTAATAATATTGAGGCAGTTAATATTGTCCATATAAAATAAATGAAATGTTTAATATTATCATCAGGCAGAGAGTACAGAGCTGGACACAGAAAGATGGAGCCAGTCACGCAGAGACACAGAGTCTCAGGTTTGTTGAGATTTTGTTTAGATTCATGAAATAAGGAGAATTCTGTCTTTAGACTCCTTAAACTAATTGTATGTTTTGGGGAGTTTGGAAAAACAACTTTTGTCTATTCTAGGAGGCAGACTGTTCAGAATCAGGGAGGGTCATTGGTGGAAGGGCCAAGCAGAGCATCCTATGGCAGCACAGGAGACAGGGACACAGCAGGCCATGATGAGCAGCCTTCTACCAGCAGCAACACTGAGACAGGAGACAGAGGCACAGCAGAGAGTTCAGACCTCAGTGACTGCACAAAACCACCCACAATTTATAGAAACACAAACACTTTCTGACAAATCACTGGCATTTCAAGAGAAATGGTTTCAGGAGTTTCCATGGCTGCATTATAGTTCGTCAGCTCAAGGTGTCTTGTGTTTTTACTGCAGCAAAGGATTTTCACACCAGTCCTCTTTTGGACACAGAGCTGATGCTGCTTTCATTAGTGCAGGCTTCAAAAACTGGAAAAAAGCCGTTGAAAAATTCAGTTCACCAAATCTCACCGCCACTATGTAAGTGTGAGTGCACATCAGCCGAATCCCATCAGTACCCAGTTATCCAGCACTTGGGGTAAACAGCAGGAAGTACCAAGACACTGCCTAGGGAAAATGATTAGTTCTGTGCAGCATGTAGCGAGACAGGGACAAGCCTTAAGAGGCCACACTGCTGGAAGTGGAAATCTGTATCAGCTCTTGAAACTTAGAGCGGAAGAAGATGACCCAATGTTGCAGAAGTGGCAACACAATGTACACAAGCCCTAAATGTCAGAATGAATTTCTGAACATCCTGGCCAACGCCATAATTCGAGGCATTGCAGCTGATACTAGGTCTCTTCCTGTTGTCCAGTTTTCAGTGATTGTTGATGGTTGTCAGGATGTTAGTGGTGCTGAACAGGAGAGTGTCTGTCTGTGGACCATGACCTCATCCCACAGTTTGTTGGGCTGTACAGGGTGTCTGAGACAACAGGCCAGGGCCTAGCAAAGGTGGTCACAGGTGTGGTATTGAGACTTAATCTACCTATGTCTGGTTTACGGGGGCAGACTTATGATGGCGCCTCAAACATGGCAGGGCGGTTCACAGGCAATACTGAGGAAACAGCAGCCATTAGCTCTCTATGTACACTGTGATGCACACTGTGTCAATGTGATTACACAAGCTGGTTGCATGTCCTCCCCACTGATTCGACACTGCCTTTCTTGGGTCCACCAGTTAGGTATCCTCTTTGGTCAATCAGGGAAGTTCAAGAACATATTTGAAAGCATTGCTACCTGTGAAGATGCACCTCTGACCACCCTGAAACCACTGTGCCCAGTGCCCTGTCCATAAATTAGGACATTTGTTTGGACTTTCAGGAAAGTTCAAAACCATTTTCTGCAACATTGCAACATCTGAACATGGATCTTTTATCGCACTGAAGCCACTGTGTCCTACACGCTGGACTGTGCGAGTTGCAGCAGTCCATTCAGTCCTCAAACAGTATGAAGCAGTGTTACTCAGTTTGGAGGACATGGATCTGAAACAGCTACAAAGGCAAATGGTCTTCTTGACCGATTCCAGAAAGGGAACACAGTGCTTGGACTCCATCTTGCTTTGGAAGGTCTTGAGGAAATGGAAGGCCTCAATAAATCCTTACAGAAGCAAACAATCACAGTTTCAGGGATGCAGGCTGCAGTACATTATGTTGAGACAGCTCTGCAACAGAAAACAGAAGAAAGATTCCAACAGATCTTTGAGAGTGCAACAGAGCTGGTCACCTCACTAAACATCAACCCCATTAAAATACCTCGGTTCCGCAGGCCACCAGAACACCTAGCTGGTGAAGCTGCAGCGCATTCCCCAGCAGCTTCTGTTGATTAATTGAGAAAGGAGTTCTTCAAGATACAGCAGATGTTCAATTCAGGGAGCGGTTTCATCAAGCAAGACTTGATGTTCTTCAGAAGTTGGAGAGTGTATTTATAACTGGAAAAAGTGATGCCATTGTGGAACAGTATCCGAAGATTAACAGGAGGATGTTGGATGTACAGTTAGCCATGTTCAAGTCAAAGAACATCAAGCAGAAGCTGCAGACATCCTGAGAGGCATGCTGCCTGAAGTCTTTTTGATCAGGTGGAGATCCTTGTGAGGCTGTTACTGGTTGTTCCATCATCATCTGCTGAAGCTGAGAGGAGCTTCAGTGCACTGAGGAGGTTGAAGACCTGGCTTCGCAACAACATGAACCAGAAACGCCTGAACAATGTGGCAGTTTGTCACATACACCAAGAAAGAGTTGATGCCTTGGACAAGACAAAACTCTGCCAGGAATTTATCTGCCAATGATCGAAGACAACATTTGTTTGGAAGCTTTGAATGAGTTGATAATGTAGGAATGTTAAGAGTTAACCTTCTGTGGTTCATGTTCACTTCTTTTTTTAATCAAAAGTTTGATCTTCCATATAACAGCTAAGAACAGAAATGGTGCTTGACACAACCGCCAGTGGGTGGTGCTGGTGATCCAAACAATTGAAATTATTTCAATTCATTTTTACATTTACCAGTTTGATAATCCATCCATTTACATAACCTTTTAGTTATTGAGTATAGTCAAAATATTTCAGGATTTCTGCTTGTTTTTACTCAAAAAGGAGAACTGTATGTAAATGAGCTCTATTGACCAGACATTCTATAAATAAAAGTGTGAAGTTTTTGATAATGAGTTGTGGTGAAGTTGACTAGCACAGTGAAGCACATGGGTGATAAATTTATGCTACATGTTTTATTACCAGTAAAACCATGAAGGGAACAAAGGAATGAAAGTAACATAGAAAACTTGAAAAGCTAAACATATGAACTGAACTTGAAAACAGTGTGAAGTTGTTCTACTACATTTTTGTTAGACATCTTAGAATGTAAAAGCTACTAGGCTGTAGTGTTATACATTATATAACACTATAAAACTTTATATACCTTCCCCCCGCTGATGCGCACAAGCCTGCTGCTCCCCCCCACTTCTGAAATCAAAATTTTGTCCTTGGTCTGAGGCAATACCTGCAGAAGTATCTGCTTCTACTGAAGTTTTCGGTAAAACCTCCAATGCAACGAGACCCTAGATTATCTTCAGTTACAGGCCTATCATCTCAACTGACTCCTTTCGATATGGAGGAGCAGCGGCTCTACTCCGAGTCCCTCCCGGATGTCCGAGCTTCTTACCCTATTCCTAAGGCTAAGCCTGGCCACTCTGCGCAACTCTTTTCAGCTGCTTGGAGGTGCTAATCCTCATCCCAGCTAGCCTAGTGAACTAGACCGTCAGTTCTGCTGTGCAGACTTGGTCTTGCCATGCTTCATTGGTAAAGAGCGGGTCCACAGTTCCAGGACGAAAACCACATTGCTCTTCTTCAATCTGAGATTCAACTATCGACTAACTGGACCATCCTCTCTAGTACCCTAGAGTAAAGTTTTCTTGGGAGGCTGAGGAGTGTGGTCCTGCTATAGTCGGAACACACCTTCTGATTCTCCTTCTTAAAAATGGGAACCACCACCCTGGTCGAACTGCCCCCGATGACCACACAATGTTGCAGAGACATGTCAACCACAACAGTCCAACCACATCTAAAGCCATGAGATACCCAAGATGGATCTCATCCACCCCCGGAGCTCCGCCACTGTAGTTGTTTGACTCAGCGACTTCTGCCCCAGAGATTGGACAGTCCATCTCCAGGTCTCTCAGCTCTGGTTCCTCCTCAGAATGCGCGTCAGTGGGATTAAGGAACTCCTTAAAGTATTCCTTTCACCGTCTGACTATAGCCCCAGTTGAAGTCAGCAGCTCCCCATCCCCATCATAAACATTGTGAGAAAGTTGCTCCCTTCCTCCCCTGAGGTGCCGGATGGTTTGCCAGAACCTCTTCAGAGCTGATCGATAGTCTTTTTTCATGGCCTCGCCAAACTCCTCCCACACTCGAGATTTTGCCTCGGAAACTGCCAATTACTGCTTCTGGAGACCCACAGACCAGCCATGCCCTGTAGTAATAATAATGGATTAGATTTATATAGCGCTTTTCAAGATACCCAAAGCACTTTTTAAGTGCTATCCATTATTCATTAACGTACTCAGTCACACAAAGTGAGGCGACCATTTTGTGCCATCGGCCTCTCTGACCACCACCAACATTCACACACAGGCAAGGTGGGTGAAGTGTCTTGCCCAAGGACACAACAACAAAACCCTGCAGGGGTGGTATTTGAACCGGCGACCCTCCAGTTGCCCGACAAATGCTCCATCTACTGAGCTACTGCCACCCCCTTCTTCAGCCTGACGGCTCCACCTGCAGGTACGGGGATTACTGCCATGACTGGCACCAGCCACCGTGTGACCACAGCTAGCAACAGCCGCCTCAACAATCACAGAGTGAAACAAGGCCCATTCTCACTCAATGTCCCCCCCCCCTGCTCTTGGGACGCAGTCAAAGCTCTGCCGGAGGTAGGAGTTGAAGACCATCTTGACAGGTTCTTCTGCCAGGAATTCCCAGCACACCCTCTTTATACATTTGGGTCTGCCAGGTCTGCACGGCATCTTCCCCTCCCATCTGATCCAACTCACCAGGTGGTGTTCAGTTGACAGCTCCGCTCATCTCTTTACCAGAGTGTTGAAAATATACGGCCGCAGGAGAGATGATACGACTTTAAAGTCCATCATCGACCTGCGACCTAGTCTGCCCTGGTACCAGGCATCCTTATGTTTGAACATGGTGTTCATTATGGCCAAACTGCGGCTTGCACAAAAGTCCAATGACAAAACACCCCTCTGGTTCAGGGTGGGCAGGCCGTTCCTCCCAATCACACGCCTTCAGGTCAAGCTGTCATTGTCCACGTGAGCGTTGAAGTCCCCCAGCAGGACAATGGAGGCCGGAGTTGGAGTGCCATCCCGCACTCATCCCTGGGACCCCAAAAAGGGTGGGTACTCTGAACTGCTATTTGGTGCATAAGCCCAAACAACAGTCAGGACATATTCCCCAACCTGAAGGCGCAGGTAAGCTACACTCTCGCCCACCAGGGTAAACCCCAACAGACAGGCAGGGAGTCTTGGGGCTAACAAGATCAACTCCAGCAAAGAAGCGTATCCAACCCCTCTCCAGGACTCGGGTTCCAGAGCCAACGCTATGTGTCGAGGTGAGCCCGACTATATCTAGCCGGTATCGCTCAGCCTCTTCCACAAGCTCCAGCTCCTTCCCCACCAGAGAGGTGACGTTCCATGTCCCAATAGCCAGTTTTTTTGTCCAAGGATTGGATTGCCAATGCTCCCACCTCAGTCTACCACTCAATCCACAATGCACCAGACACTTCATGATCCTCCTGCAAGTGATGGGTCCACAGTTGGATGAGCCCATGTATCCGGTTCAGGCTCCATGGGAGAAAACCCGACCACCAGGTGCTCGCCCACGGGCCCCAACCCCAGGCCTGGCTCCAGGGTGGGATCCCGGTCACCCTTCGGGCCAGACACTCAAACTCTTTGATCTAGGATCCATGAAATTCCTGACTTGTTTTGTAAATGCAGTTTTTTCATCAATAAAATATGAGAATGGTTGTTGATAATATGTTTGAATGTATATCAATTAGTGCTGTCAATCGATTAAAATAAACTAATCGCAAATTTGAAAGAAATTAATCGCGATTAATCGCATTTAATCACTTCTTTTCAGAAAAATGAAATTACATGCAGTTTACAATGTCCATCCAAGAAATATGCCAAAATGTTTTTTAAAAATCATTTTTAAAGCTTTTATAATTGATGAAAAAATGCATTTAAATTGCATTTCAGTTCAAAACAGTTGAAAAACAAAAATTCCTGACTAAAACTGGACAGACCCTAAATACAGTACTTTATAAATCTATTTGTTTATTTTATGTACAATTTCAGAAGGGTATTGGTTTAAAAATAATAATAAAAGATTTCCAACATGTGGAAACACTATGAGAGAATCATTTTTTGCAGTGTTCAAACTGACCCACGGCCTGCCTCGTTTTCAATGAGGGGTCCGAGTCAGGTCTCTATTGTCTAAAGACTAGTGTGGGAATGGGATCGCCTCGGTCCGGTACTGGTTTTACTTTTCAGATAGGGGTAGGGTCTGGGTTTTACCGAGCCGAACTGACACCTCCGTCCGCTCGGATCTCTGTGTCAGACCGGGACTGGACCCATAACAGCTGCTCACTGCTGAACTGAACCGAACCGGGCCGTGCGGCGGAGAAGGAGCAGGAATAAACCTTAAAGGCTAGAGACCGTCCAGTTTCACCACGGATTACTTTCGGTTTTCACGGTGGAAGGAGCGGAGAGTTGAGTTCCTCTACTAGGGAGACAAGTGAAGAGAGTGAACTGATGAGATCTGAGGAGCGGCTGGGAGGGAGGACACGGGCTGCGACGGGAGCTGCAGGAAATCTGATGCTGACAAGCGCGCCGCCTGGCTTCAAACACAATTTGCGTTAATTTCGTTGATTTTTTTTTACGCGTTATGTCTTCCAAATTAATTAACGCAATTAACGTTAAATCTGAAAGCACTAATATCAATTGAACTGCATAGTGAAAAGCGTAAACCTGTGATTATTAGTTGTATATACAGAACACCTGCTTCACAGATTGAACTGTTTAAGACTGGATGGAGGAAATATTTACTAATAAGTCATAAGACTATCTTTTTATGTGGAGACTTTAATATAGATTTGCTTAATCCAAAAATATATAAAGCAACAGATGACTTCATAAATGCAATATTCAGTATGGGTCTGTATCCTAAAATCACCAGGCCTACCAGGATAACTTCTCACTGTGCTACACTGATTGATAATATATTTACAAATGACATTGTGTATGGTACGAAACGTGGATTAGTTGTTTCTGACATTAGTGATCATTTACCAGTTTTTGTAGTACATAATGATGGTTGCAAGACTCATACGCCTAAACACAGCACTATACATTATATAGAAGGATGAGAATGGAAGAATCATTGGGAACATTAAAAAAGTGATTTAATGTCACAGAATTAAGATTTTGTGTACATGAGGGAAGACACAAACAGTGCATCTGATGAATTTTTAAGTTTATTTTAAAAATTATATGATAGAAACTGTCCAGTAAAAATGATGAACAAAAAGCAAAAATATGTTGATCATCCTTGGATTACAGTAGGGCTCCAGAAAGCCTGTAAAAAGAAAAATACACTTTACAGAAAATGTATTAGACAAAGAACAAAGGAGACCGAAAATAATTACAAGAAATATAAAAATAAGTTAAATAATTTAAGAGCAGCAAAGAAAGAATATTATAATAAAATATTGGATGACAATAGGAATAATATGAAAAGTAAATGACTTTAAACAATCAAATTATCCTACATATTTCATTATTAATGACATAAAAAAGTATGACATGAG
>SSNR01000557.1:235545-257913 GCA_006937965.1 Callopanchax toddi
CCCCTCCCATCTGATCCAACTCACCAGGTGGTGTTCAGTTGACAGCTCCGCTCATCTCTTTACCAGAGTGTTGAAAATATACGGCCGCAGGAGAGATGATACGACTTTAAAGTCCATCATCGACCTGCGACCTAGTCTGCCCTGGTACCAGGCATCCTTATGTTTGAACATGGTGTTCATTATGGCCAAACTGCGGCTTGCACAAAAGTCCAATGACAAAACACCCCTCTGGTTCAGGGTGGGCAGGCCGTTCCTCCCAATCACACGCCTTCAGGTCAAGCTGTCATTGTCCACGTGAGCGTTGAAGTCCCCCAGCAGGACAATGGAGGCCGGAGTTGGAGTGCCATCCCGCACTCATCCCTGGGACCCCAAAAAGGGTGGGTACTCTGAACTGCTATTTGGTGCATAAGCCCAAACAACAGTCAGGACATATTCCCCAACCTGAAGGCGCAGGTAAGCTACACTCTCGCCCACCAGGGTAAACCCCAACAGACAGGCAGGGAGTCTTGGGGCTAACAAGATCAACTCCAGCAAAGAAGCGTATCCAACCCCTCTCCAGGACTCGGGTTCCAGAGCCAACGCTATGTGTCGAGGTGAGCCCGACTATATCTAGCCGGTATCGCTCAGCCTCTTCCACAAGCTCCAGCTCCTTCCCCACCAGAGAGGTGACGTTCCATGTCCCAATAGCCAGTTTTTTTGTCCAAGGATTGGATTGCCAATGCTCCCACCTCAGTCTACCACTCAATCCACAATGCACCAGACACTTCATGATCCTCCTGCAAGTGATGGGTCCACAGTTGGATGAGCCCATGTATCCGGTTCAGGCTCCATGGGAGAAAACCCGACCACCAGGTGCTCGCCCACGGGCCCCAACCCCAGGCCTGGCTCCAGGGTGGGATCCCGGTCACCCTTCGGGCCAGACACTCAAACTCTTTGATCTAGGATCCATGAAATTCCTGACTTGTTTTGTAAATGCAGTTTTTTCATCAATAAAATATGAGAATGGTTGTTGATAATATGTTTGAATGTATATCAATTAGTGCTGTCAATCGATTAAAATAAACTAATCGCAAATTTGAAAGAAATTAATCGCGATTAATCGCATTTAATTGCTTCTTTTCAGAAAAATGAAATTACATGCAGTTTACAATGTCCATCCAAGAAATATGCCAAAATGTTTTTTAAAAATCATTTTTAAAGCTTTTATAATTGATGAAAAAATGCATTTAAATTGCATTTCAGTTCAAAACAGTTGAAAAACAAAAATTCCTGACTAAAACTGGACAGACCCTAAATACAGTACTTTATAAATCTATTTGTTTATTTTATGTACAATTTCAGAAGGGTATTGGTTTAAAAATAATAATAAAAGATTTCCAACATGTGGAAACACTATGAGAGAATCATTTTTTGCAGTGTTCAAACTGACCCACGGCCTGCCTCGTTTTCAATGAGGGGTCCGAGTCAGGTCTCTATTGTCTAAAGACTAGTGTGGGAATGGGATCGCCTCGGTCCGGTACTGGTTTTACTTTTCAGATAGGGGTAGGGTCTGGGTTTTACCGAGCCGAACTGACACCTCCGTCCGCTCGGATCTCTGTGTCAGACCGGGACTGGACCCATAACAGCTGCTCACTGCTGAACTGAACCGAACCGGGCCGTGCGGCGGAGAAGGAGCAGGAATAAACCTTAAAGGCTAGAGACCGTCCAGTTTCACCACGGATTACTTTCGGTTTTCACGGTGGAAGGAGCGGAGAGTTGAGTTCCTCTACTAGGGAGACAAGTGAAGAGAGTGAACTGATGAGATCTGAGGAGCGGCTGGGAGGGAGGACACGGGCTGCGACGGGAGCTGCAGGAAATCTGATGCTGACAAGCGCGCCGCCTGGCTTCAAACACAATTTGCGTTAATTTCGTTGATTTTTTTTTACGCGTTATGTCTTCCAAATTAATTAACGCAATTAACGTTAAATCTGAAAGCACTAATATCAATTGAACTGCATAGTGAAAAGCGTAAACCTGTGATTATTAGTTGTATATACAGAACACCTGCTTCACAGATTGAACTGTTTAAGACTGGATGGAGGAAATATTTACTAATAAGTCATAAGACTATCTTTTTATGTGGAGACTTTAATATAGATTTGCTTAATCCAAAAATATATAAAGCAACAGATGACTTCATAAATGCAATATTCAGTATGGGTCTGTATCCTAAAATCACCAGGCCTACCAGGATAACTTCTCACTGTGCTACACTGATTGATAATATATTTACAAATGACATTGTGTATGGTACGAAACGTGGATTAGTTGTTTCTGACATTAGTGATCATTTACCAGTTTTTGTAGTACATAATGATGGTTGCAAGACTCATACGCCTAAACACAGCACTATACATTATATAGAAGGATGAGAATGGAAGAATCATTGGGAACATTAAAAAAGTGATTTAATGTCACAGAATTAAGATTTTGTGTACATGAGGGAAGACACAAACAGTGCATCTGATGAATTTTTAAGTTTATTTTAAAAATTATATGATAGAAACTGTCCAGTAAAAATGATGAACAAAAAGCAAAAATATGTTGATCATCCTTGGATTACAGTAGGGCTCCAGAAAGCCTGTAAAAAGAAAAATACACTTTACAGAAAATGTATTAGACAAAGAACAAAGGAGACCGAAAATAATTACAAGAAATATAAAAATAAGTTAAATAATTTAAGAGCAGCAAAGAAAGAATATTATAATAAAATATTGGATGACAATAGGAATAATATGAAAAGTAAATGACTTTAAACAATCAAATTATCCTACATATTTCATTATTAATGACATAAAAAAGTATGACATGAGTGAGGTGGCTCATAGAATGAATACATTCTTTGTAAATATTGGAGCTGATCTTGCAGATCAGATTCCTGAACCAGTAACAGCTGCAAATATATTTGATCGTTTAATAGACCGTAATCTAAATTCAATGTTTCTCAGAGCTGTAGATGAAAGTGACGTTAAAAGTATTGTGGCTTCATGTAAAAACAAGACATCTGATGACAGTGATGGAATCAATATGACCAGTGTTGCCAGATGTAGGATAATTATCGTATTTGTAGGATAATTTAGCACTCTGTACGATCAATAATTCCATAAATACGATAATTTGAGTCCTTTGTGGTATGGAATTTGTGTAAGAGATGCTTGTTTTAATCATTGTGTTAGATTATTTAAACCTAAAACTACTTTAAAGATGATAATTTTGCACAGTGTTTGATATACTGACATTAAAACCTGGGTTAAGGCTGTAACTTAGTAGTGTACGATCATTTTTCATAAAATACGATAATTTAAAGATCCTGGTACGATACTTTAACATTTCCAATCTGGAAACTCTGAATATGACAGTGATCAAAAAGGTAATTGAGGAGATCTCCAAACCATTAACATTTATTTGTAATTTATCATTTCAGATTGGTGCATCCCCAGAATGAAAATAGCTAAGGTCATACCTCTGTACAAATCTGGAAGCAAACATCAACTCACAAACTACAGATACATGCAGAACAGGTGATTCAAGCATTGAATCAGGTTGGAACAAGAAAACAACTAAAACATGCCACGGTCCCTGGAGGACCAAGGCTGTAAACCAGCGTTGTAAGCCTCTCTACAGAATGTTGGCCTCACAGGATCCAGGCTGCAGGATCTGCAGAGTCACAATATGTTTAATAGACTTTCTGAACCAGGGATAAAACAGAGCATAGATCAGAGGGTTTAGACAGGAGTTGAAATAAAACATAAAAAACAAAAATGATACAAATGAATTATTGTACAAATTGACCTCAACAAGAGAATAACAGTAATACGGACAGTAACACATGAGGTGGACCACAACGAGAACACCCAGAGTCCTGGCTGCTTTCAGCTCGGACTTCTTTGTTTTCAGGTTAACAGAGAGCTGAAGAGAAACAGCTGGAACATGAGAGCGCATGGCCCGAGCCTGAGACACAGCCACTATGAAGACCCTCATGTACAGAACTATGATGGTTGTTACTGGAAATAGGAAGTTTAAAAACAGATCAACAGTTCCTGTAACATAGTTAATGGAAATGATGCATTCTCCGACGCAGGAATTACTCCTGCCTGGCTGAACCAGTTCATCATTTAGAAAAAATATACTGTAGAAAGCAGACCAGCCCCAACAGGCACCGACACAGAATTTAATCCTGGCCAAAGTGATTCTAGTGGAGTAATGCATAGGGAGACAAATAGCCACATAGCGATCAGCTGATATTAGAACTATATTTCCAACTGAAGCAACAAGAACATGAACAATTAAATAATAATTCAGAACACACACAACGGTCCCAAGAAACCAGCAGCTGATTTTTCTATAGATTTCCAACGGCCAGAACAGGAGACCCACCAAGAGGTCCGAGACAGCCAGAGAGAGGAGGAGGACGTTAGTGGGGGTGTGGAGCTGCCTGCAGGAAGACAGAAAACATCATTACTCACTGAATATGAATCTACACTAAACACTTATAAGTTTCATAAAGTCTATTTTTAATGAGAATTGAGTCTCTGCCTGAAATGTGAGACTGAGATGATGACCAGCAGGTTGAGAGCTACAGTGATCAGAGAGATGAAGGGCAGCACGACGTTCAGGAGCACAGCTTCAGACCAGGGGACTCTGGGTTTCCTGCAGGAGGTGTTGAGGAGCTGTGGGAAACAGAGCTCTGGTTCATCTGTGACCTCCATCCTCAGGGAGCTGCAGCTCTCTGACCACCTCTCAGCTCAGGTTTACGCTTTAGTTCCAGCCTTCATGCTCACTTAGTCTCTGTGGGAAATGTGTTGCCACTCCTCTTTTACTCAGCAGAACTTTACACAGAGCCATATGCTGAAAAACAGCCCCACCTCAGAACTTCACTGTTGATATGGTGCGTTTGGGCTGCAGTGACCTTTGACCTCCAAACATTGGGTGTATTATTAGCCTGGTAGACCAGACTATATATGTGTGTACATATAGTCACTGAAATGACTCATTCATAGGGGCGGGACCAACGGTTGTCAATCAAACCGTCTTCACATGCTATTGGATAGCGCTAGAGCCATTTAGCAAGAACAGAAACCAGCTGGTAGATTTACAGTGTCCCGTCGGCAAAGCAGCCAATAAATCCTCTTTCAAAATAAAAGACTTAAATTCCTCTGTCTGTTCACGTCTTAAAGAAGAGCCCAAATCTAACTCATCTAAAGTTCATAATAAAGACGTTTCAAACGAACGCAGTTCCCGAGCTGTCGCCATGTTTAAATTCTGAGTCTGAGCGCTGACGTCATCGGCTAATCCCACCCTCCAACTCGTTTAGGCATTGTGATTGGCTCAGTACAAGACTGACCAGACCAATCAGTGAGCAGCAGAGGCTCCAATGAGTGTGGCTAGATCAAAGTCTGCAGAACAGAACTGACGGTCTAGATTACTAGGCTAGTGTATTATGGCATCCAAACAGTTCATTCTTTGTCTTATCAAACCAGATTCTCCCAGTATTTAGCAGGCTGTATAAATGTTGCTCTGAGAATTGAATCTCTGCTGAACGACGCAGCTGCCCCAAAGATGCCTACGTCCTTAAAAACAAATACTGGCTACTAGACAAGCAAACAACGTTCAGATACATGTTTACCACTCCTTTTACTCAGCAGACCTTTACACGGAGTCTCAGACCTTTACACGGTGTTATGATTTGATTTACGGATGGACCCTGGAGCGAACACAGACAACTGAGGAAACTGGAGGTAAGTGAAAACAAATGGTTTATTGATATTATAGGTGCTGGTGCTGGAGGTGTGGACCTTGGGAGGCCCTAGCGTCCCAGACGGAACCGTACGCCACCTCACTGCAGGGAGGAGAGGAGAGTGAGCACAGGCAGAGGAACACTGAATGAGCGGGTGATGATGAAAACGGAAAAGTCTTACTGTGAGTTGAGGACGGGGTGTTGGAGCTGGGGACCGACAGGGAGACAGGCAGTGGTGCTGGTGATGGAGGTGTGGACCTTGGGAGGCTCTAGCGTCCCGGACGGAACTGTACGCCACCTCATGCGAGTTGAGTGAGGAGGGGGTGTTGGAGCCAGCGACCGGCAGGGAGACAGACAGGGAGGCAGGTAGATAAGAGGAGGATGATGATGATGATAGGAGGGCAGCCAGGGAGACCAGGAGGAGCAGAGACGAGGGAGGAGTGACCGGCTGGAGATCCAGGTGTAATGGCAGCAGACTGGAAAGGAGGACGGGAACCAGGACGAAGCGCACAGGGGTAGTGGACACAATGAACTGGCGTCTTCCTGGTGGGACGCTGATCCTTTTATCTTGTGCTGAAGAGGGTGATGTGGTGATGGGCTGAATGGTGGCAGCTGTGATGAGCTGAGTGGTTGCAGCTGTGGGTGGTTGAGCGCTGTCCAGCTGGTTAGGGAGGAGGAGGCGTGCCTGCTGGAGCTCAGGATATGACAGTACCTCCCCCCTAACGGACGCCTCCTGGCGGACGAGCCGAAGCAGGCAGAGCAGACTGCGCAGGAACAGGACAGCGGCCCGGAACCAGGGAGGAGGGACGACCAAGAGCCACAGAAGGTGGCAGGGAACATGGTCGACACCATCGGAGAGGACGAGGAAGAGCCGCTGGGGACTCAGGAGGACGAGGAAGAGCCGGGAGGGGCTCTGGAGGATGAGCCGGAAGGGGCTCAGGAGGACGAGGAAGAGCCGGGAGGGGCTCTGGAGGACGAGCCGGAAGGGGCTCAGGAGGACGAGGAAGAGCCGGGAGGGGCTCTGGAGGACGAGGAAGAGCCGGAAGGGGCTCTGGAGGACGAGGAGGAGCCGGAAGGGGCTCTGGAGGGCCGTTGGAGCCCGCGAAGGGCTCAGGAGGACCGTTGGAGCCCGCGAAGGGCTCAGGAGGACCGTTGGAGCCCGCGAAGGGCTCAGGAGGACCGTTGGAGCCCGCGAAGGGCTCAGGAGGGCCGTTGGAGCCCGCGAAGGGCTCAGGAGGGCCGTTGGATCCCGCGAAGGGCTCAGGAGGGCCGTTGGAGCCTGACTCGAGGGGAGGCTCTGGGGACGCCGAAGCTGGACTTGTGAGAGATGCCAGGGGCCGTAGCGAAGCTGGACTTGGGAGAGATGCCAGGGGCCGTAGCGAAGCTGGACTTGGGAGAGATGCCAGGGGCCGTAGCGAAGCTGGACTTGGGAGAGATGCCAGGGGCTGATGCAGCGGAGCTGGACTTAGAAGGGGCTAAGAGGAGGACTAGACTTAGGAACGGGACGTAGACTGACTGGGACTCTGGAACAGGAACTAGGGACTGAAAGGTGGACCGGCAGCCAGGTCTGGACCGAAAGGAGGGACTGAGAGGAGGACCGGCAGCCAGGTCTGAACTGAAAGGAGGGACAGTGTCGGGTAATCCTTAGTTGACTGTAAGAGGAACCCTGATGTGACATGACCCGGACTGACGAGAACCAAAAACCACGACTGCAGGGCTAAAAACCAAGACCAGGGACCAGAGACCAAGACCAGGGACCAGAGACTAAGACTTGATGGGAGTACTGGGTCTGGAGACTCAGAAAAGGACTAAACGGAGCTAAGGAATCCACGAAAGCAGAGGGACCAAAAACAAGGACAAAACTAAGAAACCAGGAACGAAGAGCTGAGCTAAGATGGGGACACGACAAGGGCTGTAGGAAACAAGATGAGAATACATGGGAAAAAACGACTGAGGCCGAGACAGCAGCAACAGGACTGAGGCCGGGACGGAAAGAAAAACCCGGAACCGGACCGAGACGACCGTGAACCGCCCCGGGCCGAGGCGGCCGGGGACCGGCCCGGGCCGAGGCGGCCGGGAGGACAACAAATGGAAAAAACCGGATGCTAAAGGCTGAGAAGAAAACAAAACCAGAGCCCGAAGGCCAGACCGAAACCTAAAGGCTAGACCAACAACCGAACCAGGAAAACAAACTGAGGACCGGGGACCAAGCGAAGGAACCAAGGACGGGAGCTAGAACCGGACTCGAGAGACAGACCAAAGAGAAAGACTGAGGTCAAACAGCCAAAAGACTGAGGGTGACGGCTAGGGAACGACAGCCAAGGCTGGGGAGACCGAGAGCTAAAGCGCCGGTGCTGACGCTAGGAGCCGGGGAAAAGCTGCGAGTCGGGGTAAATAGTAGAGAGATGGAGGGTCGAGTGACTGAGGGCTAAAGAACCGAGGAGACCAAGAACTAAAGGATCAAGAAAACGGGGGCCGAACCAGTGAGTGCAGAACCGGAGACTGGGTGCTGGTGACTGCTAAAAACGGGGACCAGAAGCTAGTGCATGCTAAACGAGACTGACGCTACGCAGCCGGGACTAAGAGCTGAGGGAAAGAACCGACAAACAAAGGCTAGCGGCTGCAGGAACGAGGCTGGGAACCTAAAGCCTGAGGGACCAGGGCTAAGATAGGACACCAAGGATTAAGAACAGAAAACCAGGCAAAGGCTGAAGGACCGGAAGCTACGGCGGAAGGACCGGGAAGCTAAAGACTGAACAACAAGGGAAAACGGGAACCAATGAGTACTGAGGCGAGGTGCGAGCTGAGGGACCAGCTGCTAAAACCGAAGGACTGGGGCTCGGAGCTACGCCGAAGGATGGTGGAGCAGAGGCCGGCCCGACGGTTACTGAACGGGGAACCGGACCGGTGGAAAACCAGAGGAGCGCGGAATGCTAAGCCAGAGGGGAGCTAGGACAGAGGGACCAGAAGCTAAGACCGAGAGACCAGAAGCTAAGACCGAGGCGCGGGTGAATTCTGAACAGCAGAGGACCTGAGAGGAGTAGTGAGTCCTGGGACTGAGAAGCTCTGGAACTAGGACAGGGACTAGAGGAACCAGGACTGGGGCTGGAGGAACCAGGCCGGAAAGGGACTGGAGGAACCAGGACTGGGGCCGGAGGAACCAGGCCGGAAAGAGACTGGAGGAACCAGGACTGTCGGAGCCGACGAGGGGCTCAGGGAGGTTGGAGCCCGTGGGAGGGCTCGAGGACTGGTAGATGTCGTGGGCGATTCCGGGGATCCGTGAGACCATGGAAGGGTTCGGGGATGGACGACGTCGGGCTGGAGGGCTATATGCCTGTGCCTGTTGTCATAACACCCCGGGAGGTCGCCTGGCTCAAAAACAGCTGTGTTGAGCTGTGTCGCAGGGTCCTGTGGGCCAGTTCATTCTGTTATGATTTGATTTACGGATGGACCCTGGAGCGAACACAGACAACTGAGGAAACTGGAGGTAAGTGAAAACAAATGGTTTATTGATATTATAGGTGCTGGTGCTGGAGGTGTGGACCTTGGGAGGCCCTAGCGTCCCGGACGGAACTGTACGCCACCTCATGCGAGTTGAGTGAGGAGGGGGTGTTGGAGCCAGCGACCGGCAGGGAGACAGACAGGCAGGCAGGTAGATAAGAGGAGGATGATGATGATGATAGGAGGGCAGCCAGGGAGACCAGGAGGAGCAGAGACGAGGGAGGAGCGACCGGCTGGAGATCCAGGTGTAATGGCAGCAGACCGGAAAGGAGCAGGAGGACGGGAACCAGGACGAAGCGCACAGGGGTAGTGGACACAATGAACTGGCGTCTTCCTGGTGGGACGCTGATCCTTTTATCTTGTGCTGAAGAGGGTGATGTGGTGATGGGCTGAATGGTGGCAGCTGTGATGAGCTGAGTGGTTGCAGCTGTGGGTGGTTAGAGCTGTCCAGCTGGTTAGGGAGGAGGAGGCGTGCCTGCTGGAGCTCAGGATATGACACACGGAGTCTCCTTGGAGCCGCTGAGTCATGTCCTTGCGCCGTTCAGGGGAGGCTTACAGCTGTTCTTTGTCATAATAATATGTCTTCTTTTTTTTATTCTTGGCTCTTTCATCATGTTTTTGTTAAATAAAACCACTTTAGGGGATTTAAACATTAATATGACTCTCTGAAAACTAAAGACAAACCTCTGTTAAAGTCATTGACAAATTATTTTTAGTGTTGATATTGTTTGATTTGTTGAATGTTAAGCTGTCAGTTATGCTGAGAAACACGTTTGAGCAGCGCACGCTGCCACATTCACTTTATTAACGAGAGGCGCATGCACAGCTGAGTTCACCAGACGGTCAGACGGGTGATCAGATAACGTCATCCATCCTTCAGCCAAAGAGAGGAGGAGCCACTGGAGAAAATAACCAACGGGCCGCTCAGACCGTCAAAAACAAACTGTTATGCTGAGAGGATTTCAGGGTTTCCTCCAGCACTTTATTAGCCTGGTGGCCCACCAGACTTTTCTTGCCCTCTTGCCAGGCTAAGCTTAACTTATTTATAGTTTTTTAATGCACCAAAATGACGTTGTTTAACCTGCAAGTCCGACTTTATCTGGTGATACGGTTGAGAGCGCAATAGCGACATCTTGCGATCAATACGTGAACAGGGTGAGTGGTTATTTTCCATTGTCTAAACTATAGATACCAGTCTGAAACCGCTACATGGCTATGCCACGCTAACAACTTTTAGGTTGTTAGCGCTTGTTGGTAGCGCTTAGGCTACGTGATATGTCACAGAGAAAGGTTAAAAAAACGTTGTACACGTTTTTCTTCCGAAATTGGTGGAGCACTGGAGAAGACAATGAGTTCACTCGTTCACCCAGAGGCCAAGGAGAGGGCATCTCCGTCGAGCCGCGGCCAAATGAGGCAGAGCCAGTTGGAATTACCACGGCTGTTGGCACGTTGTCGGAGCAGCCAACTGGTAAACATCGAACCAGCGGATTTAATCCTAAATGGTTAGCTGACCCTTAATTTAGCAGATGGTTCTACAAGACCGCGTATGGTAAGCATGTCTAGTATTTATATTAAAATAATAACAGTATCATGACCGCTAATTTGTGTTGGTTCAATGATATTTGCTATTCAATTCATCATTAGATACGCTTCGTTTTAGAACTGTGCTTTTTCTGACGTTCTTAGGTATGTTTTGCCGGGTTTGTCGCAACCACCACCAGCGTGCAACGCAAGGCTCCTCAACCAGAAACTTCATTGAAGCTCCCTGCACAACTTACAGGCAAGATGTGCTAAACGCACATATTGGATGTCTACACCATCGCACTAGTGTTGAGATGGCAGCAAGCAAAAGTAATCAATAAATACTGCAACTACAGTACACTGAATATATACATATATGTGTTAAGAAATAACTAATAAGTATTCACATTTATCATGTTGTAGGCTTGTCAGTCACCGAAGCCTTTGAGCCTGTGATTAACATGGATCACCAGGCAATAATTGGTGGGTTTAATTGCCTTTACTGGCTGCTAAAACATGAAATGGCCCATCATACAAATTATGCAGCCTTCTGGCACAGTTACATATATATTGTGCAACATACAGGTGTAGCCTCACCAAATAGGCTACATCCTCTGACCTTTGACCTCTGCTGACCATCACAACAATAATCCATCTTTTTCCCAATAACTTGGAATACAATCACTCTTGGATTATGTTTTAACCTGAATCAAGATTCCTACAGGTGTCCAACTGTCCACTTTCAGGTGTCCATCTCCCAGATGACCTTAACTGGACACTAGCTGGTCTAATAAAACACTCTCTTTAAGAAGTCTTTTCTGTAACACCACAGACTGGTGTTCCAGCTGTAATCTCTTGTTTACAGAACATTCTCTTGTAGTGTTTCTGCTCAGGGTCACCTACACACTCACACTCAAAGTGTTATAATGCTTCTCTGCTATGTCATGCATTTCTACCATTATAATGTGAGTCTTAACGGGCGGAAGTCATGTGACTTGGTAACTCCCTCACAGTTCCTTGTCCAATCACAGCTCCCCTAACTCAGTTCTGATTAGTACACTTAACATCTTCTGATTGGTTAAATTTAAGATAACTCGTCTCAAAACTAATACTCAGTTCCGGTACGAGTCAGTCTTGTCTTGTCTTGACAGTCTTGTCGAGTCTTCATACAGTCTCAGTCTTGGTCTGAGCTACAGCCTGAAGCAGTTGGAGCTGCTATGCTGCTATCTTAGCTGAACCCTTATCAGCTTTGAACAAGGCCTCTCGTCTCTCCCTCACCACGGGAAGATCAGAAATGACTTCAGCATGCCTGCTGAAATGCCTCCCTTGCTGACCGGGACGTATCCACGGACTGTCCGGCGAGGTTCTCGGCGGCCACGCCTTCCAGGACCACCACTCCGAGTCTGGGGACTCCAGCCTCAGCTCGTGGAGAAACCAACGCCTGCCAGATCTAGGAGCGTCCACCTTTCAGTGAGCGAACACCACTTTCTGATCAAGAGGTTTGCTTTGATAAAGCTTAATTCTTCCAAACTAAATTAAGCCAAACTAAATTCCATAACAACTCAAATTAGCCTAAATTGACTCTTAAAGTCACAACTAGGTTAACTAAATTAACTAACTTCCCTAGTCATTAAAACATATGCTACGGTCCGTTAAAACTCACAATTAAAACTATCTTTAACATCCTCAACATGTTTAAGAATATTAATTGTGTTTTACATCAAACTTTCAAACTGTCTTATCTGTCTGTGTTCTTAGGTTTTTCAAATTAAATGGTTGTTCAATCCTTATCTGGTCTCAGCTCCACGTTACTAATAAGGTATTTCAATTCACTGTACTCTTTCAAAGAACCTAGATAATTTCTGTAAACACTGAATATAAGTGATAGTATTGGAGATATTTTCTCCATATAAAACTTCCAAAACTTATTAGTGAATTTACAGAGGGTGTAGTTAAAATAACAAATAGTTATTTCAAAACGCTACACAGGTTTGTTGCTGCTATCCACCTCCAGGCAGATGTCCTTCCACACCTAACCCGGCTTTCAAAGCTTTTCTAAAAGGAAGCAGTCAACTTTTGGGCTATCAAGAAACATGTAAGTTGATTTTGAATGAAAATTCACTTGCTAATAGAAAACTATGAAATGAAAGAACAACATCAGTAATATATTCATTTAATATTTTAGGTGCCTGTTACAATTGAGGCCATTCGACAAATCAAGGAGACAGGAGACAAGCAGCCTCCAGGGTCATTTCTCAGTGGGTTGGAAGAAATAGTGAAAAACCTCAGCATACAAGCAGAGGAGGAGAGGAGAGGACACAGGGGTGACATTTTGACCTCACCTCCATGTCGACTTGCTTTTGCACTCAGATATTGAAAATTCTATGTTTTAAGTTGCAAACTTTAAAAAAATGGCATAATTGTAACTTTACAAAGGTGTGTCAGGTGCCGAGGTTGGCGTGGGCTTGCGGTAGCTCCAAAGGGGCACTCGCGCACCTCCTTCACCTGGACCAAGGAACCAGGTCCTGGATTTGCTGCGGGTCTGGACATAACCGGATCTGGGTCCGGATTGTGTCCGCCATTTGGTGATGCCTGGTATAGACCCAGCAACCCAACTTTAAGAATAGATAATGGCAACATTTTTAAATAGAGGCCATTTGATGAATTCCAGTCTAGTTTTGGTAAAAAGCATAAACAGAAATGACTTTACTTAAAGTAAACAGTGACATCATGATGGCAGCAGACTCCGGGGAATTTACAGTCTTAGTTTTGTTGGACTTTTCTGCAGCTTTTGACACTGTTGATCACAGCACCAAATTTACAAAAATAAATAAACAAATTTACTATAAATGGAAGTTTTAAAAAAAGTGTTTTGTTTAATGTAGCGTTACCAAATACGCTATAACCTCTGACCTTTTACCCCTGTGACCATCACAACAATAACCATCTTTTTCCCAATAACTTGGAATAAAATGACTCTTATTTTGTTTTAACCTGAATCAACATTCTTCCAAGGATCCGGTCGTGTCGGAAGACTTCAACTGGACTCTCTTTTAGTTAGTAAAACTCAAAGACTGCCAGACATCTCCTTCTATTCATATACGTCATTATTCTTAATCAAACTGTTTTAAAATGGCTTAATGTAATTAATACATTTTCTCCACAGTATTTTGAATGTTTGATCCAGCTTCAGTATTATTTCACATACATACTTTGCTAAAAGGTTAAATCATATGTTACTTCATATTCCATGAAAGTACACTTTCTCTTTAACGATCTGAATCACGTGACCTTGTTAAGTCCCTGTGATTGGTCCACGACTCACCAGGAGTCCATCTTAGATTTCCACTGACAACACAAGTTAGTTTTCGTCAACCCTGGACGGGGACAGATGCTTAGCTGTCAACTTGCTAAACCGCGAAGCTATTTTCCAAGTTGCCAGCTCTTCCTGAGGCGGAACCACCAGCCCGTCTGAGCCGATGAAACCAGCATCCCTCTGAGGTCCGACACCTTCAGTCTGATGCTCTATTATGGGAATGCCAAACTCCGATGCTCCCTGCTGGAAATGGGGCCGCTAGCCCGTATTCCGGTACATTGACGCGGCCCGAGGGGGCTCAACCTGCCCCTGGAGGAACCAGATGGTCGTCGGAGATTACCACCCTTAAACGATTGTCCATCCACGCCGAGGTGATCCACGGAGCGGCCTCAGTGACTCCCACAATCTGGTGAAACTGACAGGCATACTTGATAAAGCTAACTCACACATAGCTTGCTACACCAAAGTAACTCCTCTTCTCCAAAGCAAATTTAATCTAAATTAAATCCCCTAGTCTCCATACCACCATGAGACTCAGATCGTTAAAGCTTCATTTAAAGATCAACTTAGAATACAAACCATCGTGAATGACTTAATACTAAACAACCTGCTACCTACCTCATGTTAATCTGTTGAACTGTCCGTCCGTCTTTTTATAAATAAAACTTATCAAGTCTAATTCCTGGATTCAGACTTCTATTCTTCAATATAAAAAGGTCCTACTAACTCCCTGTAATTAAAAAATCTAGAGAAATATTCCCGTACAGATACTAGTGAGTGAAAGTATCAGAGGTAACTAAAACTAACAAAACTCGGCTAGTGACCTTACGGAAGATGTATAATAAACCCCAGGTTTTATGTCGTTACATTAATATATGTTGGTTGCATTGAAAGAGGACCCCCTTGAAAATGAGATGGTTCATCTCAAGGGGTATTATCCTCTGGAAACAAATAAATATTCTGATAAACTGTTCAAAAATGTGCACACAAGATTGAAGGCAAAAGGTTTAGAAATCTAAGTCAAGAGAAAAACGTTGCATCGGTCAAGGGAGGAGTAGAATAAAACCCACAGGGACAGAAAAGGGGAGGGAGAGAGTGAGAAGAGGGTGATCAGAAACAATATCAGCACAGCAGGTCAAAGGGCTGCAGCTGTCTAATGATGGAGATCCAGGACGGAGACACACTCTGCTTCCCAGAACTTAACAGCTCCTGTCAGAAACCGACCCTTCTCCAGTCTGAGTCTGTGATCCTGAACATCCTGCTGTTCATCGCTCTGCTCACCGTAGCACTCAACCTGCTGGTCATCATCTCAGTCTCACATTTCAGGCAGAGATTTCCTTTTCAGCTAAATCTACACATTCAATTTTACAAATGTGATGTTATATTTACTCATTTTTACTAACCAGTTATTGCATATTTTGTTAAAATTAATTGATCATTTGTGCATGTCTTTGTTTTTTTGTCTTATTGCAGAAAACTCCATACAGCCCCTAACCTCGTCCTCCTTTCTCTGGCTGTGTCGGACTTCCTCACTGGCTGCATGTTGATGTTAGAAGTCTATCGGAAAACGTCCTGCTGGTTCCTTGGGGATATCCTATGTTCTTTATTTTGGTATATGATGTGTTATGTTATTGCCACCTCTATAGGAAACATAGTTTTTATATCAGTTGATCGTTACACAGCAGTCTGTGACCCTCTGCGTTATCCCTCCAGAATCACGTTGCACAGAATCAAATGTGGTGTTTTTCTCTGCTGGCTCTGTGCTGCTTCCTCTACTTTGTTGGTGGTGAAAGATCATCTGAACGAACCAAGTAGTGGTAAATCCTGCTTTGGAGAATGTAAGTTTGTCATGAGTAATATCTCAGGCACAATTGATCTAATTTTAAACTTTTTTGTCCCTATCTCCCTCATCATAATCCTTTACATGAGAGTATTTGTTGTGGCAGTAACCCAGGCTCGGGCAATGCGCTCTCACATTACAGCTGGCCCACTCAAACATCCAGGGACTTTAAAAACCAAGAAGTCTGAGTTAAAAGCAGCCAGGACTCTTGGTGTTCTTGTACTTGTGTTTTTGTTTCTGCCCTTATTATTGTGTTTCTCTTGCTGGAGAGGGATTGTTAAGCCCTCAGTTAGCAGCTTATTCCACCTATCTGTGTTACTTCAATTCCTGCCTCAATCCTCTAATATATGCCCTTTTTTATCCTTGGTTTCGAAAAAGTATCAGGTTTATTGTGACTTTGCAGATACTAAAGTCTGGTTCACGTGAAGCCAACATACTCTAGACTGGACAAACCTCTACAGAGATGTCCCTTAGACGGAGACTAAAGAGACAGCATGGTGATGGAGTTAGTAGCACTGTTTCCTCAGTGATAGGGTGACCAAACGTCCTCTTTTCCCCGGACATGTCTGTGGTGTTTTGAAATAATGAATGCTTTTGTTACGTTAGGGTGCAGTACCACCACTATTTCCAACAGAGGGCGCTCAAGGCTCAGAGAGGACTGTTCAGCCAGGAGAATGAGTTCCACACGTTGTTTTTGCTGCTCTTGTTAAGAATAAAGAAGCCGTTCGCTAAAGAGACTACTTCTCTGTCGTTTTTCACCTCAGGAGCGTTCCTAACATTTATATCTGGACACTACAGACTTTTGGCGACGAGGATGGGATTTTCCTGTTGGTGAGAAGAGTTTTTGTACCTCAAAACTCCATCGAGACAAGAAAAAGTAAGAAAGAAAACATGGCGTCAGCGAACTTTGGAAAAGGTGAAGACCTTAACTTTGATGAAAACGAAGAAAGCTTTGAAGCCTATTTGGAAAGGTTAGAGCAGTTCTTTGTGGCAAATGAACTGAAAACTGGCGAGGACAAGACAAAGGCAGTGTTTTTGACGGTGGTTGGTAAGAAAAACCACACCTTGCTAATGGACTTGTGTGCACCAGCAAAGCCGGCAGAGAAAAAGCTAGAAGAGCTAATCGGGCTAATGCGTACACACTTTGTACCAAAGACAAACTTCATTGCAGAAAGATACAAGTTCAACACAAGAAACCAGAGAGAACAGGAGTCAATAAGTGAGTACATGGCTAGCTTGAGAAAGCTAGCAGCCACATGCAAATTTGGGACTTTCCTGGATGATGCTCTCAGAGACAGATTTGTTTGTGGGGTTAAAAGTGTTGAGCTCCGTGACCGCTTGTTAAATGCAGCTCACACCAAAGACCTAACACTGTCAGCAGCTTATGAGATGGGACTAGCACATGAAGTAACAAAACAAAATGCCCAGCAGTGGTCCCAGAAGACCTTCAAAGCTAATGCTATTTCAAAGGCAAGTGTAAATAAGAAGGAAGAGCGTGGAAAACCATGCTACAGATGTTCTGGACATGGACACGGGCCGAATGAATGCAGATTTAAAGACGTGGACTGTCGAATATGTAAGAAAAAAGGGCATATTGCAAAGGCCTGCAGATCAAAACATGAAGAAAAGGACAAGCAGACGAAATGGACAAAGCACCTGGATGCAACAGCCGAGCGACAGGACATCGACCAGGATAAAGGCAGCGAGATTTGGACCAGGACGGACAAACCACCAGACGACCAGCCTACAAGCGTCAGTTCTTCAGAAAAGAATGCTTCCGCTGCACCAGCTGGACCACCGCTTACAGTAAAAAGACCAATGACTAAAACCAAACCAGGTTTTGTCACAGAGTACCGGGCAGGTAACGTCAAAGATGTAGAGCTTTTTTCAGTTGAAGCTAAAGGTGAGGACATTGACTCTGAAGATGATACAGACATTGTGAAACCTTACTGTGTGTACATAAGGGTAAATGATAGACGAATGAAAATGGAAGTAGATACTGGGGCAGCAGTGTCTGTGATCTCAGAAACGCTGTACAAGCGGAGATTTAAGAAACTTAAACTAATGCCTACAAATTGTGTGTTAAGAACATACAGCAAACAGTCACTGAGACTGAAAGGGAGTATTTCAGTTACTGCTAAATGTAATGGAGTCACTCGTTTACTCAGACTACTNGAGGAGTTTACAAAAATAATGCCCGGATATTCAGGTAAATACGCTAAGGTATCACAGGTCAGTGACTCCTCCTCCAGCTGGAGCGACTCCTCAGCTGTGCACATGTTGAAAACGTGACTCCACCTCATGCTGGGAACGTGA
Source organism: Callopanchax toddi (assembly GCA_006937965.1). NCBI lineage: Eukaryota > Metazoa > Chordata > Actinopteri > Cyprinodontiformes > Nothobranchiidae > Callopanchax > Callopanchax toddi. The sequence goes on from SSNR01000557.1 coordinate 253,816, forward strand.
CACAACGCCGCTCACAGAAATGCAGGAAGAAAATAAATATTTTAAGGAAATGGACAAAGATAGTAACGCAAAGTAACGCACAGTGGCTCGAAAAAAATAACTTTAATCAGATTACTGGATTGGAAATAGTAACGCGTTAGATTACTCGTTATTGAAAAATGACGTAATTTTAGAGTAACGCGTTACAAAGTAGCGCATTACTGGCAACACTGGTCACCACACACGAAGAGTGACTTTGACAGGCTACGTAGAGCTATCGCCAAATATTTCTACCTTGATGAGGAAGCTGCAGGCCTCCCGGCTGTGAGGCCCAAGCAGTCTCTCCCTCAGACTCCTGCCGCAGCGAGTGCAGAAATGACAGTCACCCCAGAGGTGACTCCCGTCTGCCCACCTCCGCCGTTGGTGCTGGAACCCCCAGCATATAGAGTTACTGTGTCTAAGGGTCCGACCACTGTTTCACCTTCAATTTCTCCATTGCAGAGGATGGCAGAGCGATTCAAAAAAGACTTGCCAGACCCTAATGATCCTCGAGGTATTCGTAGTTTTCTCACTCTGATCGATGCCCAAGGGTTTAGAGGCTGGTATAGATGCGATCTTGTTCGACGCGTTGCAAATGGTTCGTGGGAGAAATTCATAACGCGTCTGCCAGTAGACGTGACACTTCGCTGGGACCTACTACGTCAAGCCATCTTAGATCATTTTCCAATGCCTGATCTTACAGATGCTAGTCCACCTACTGCATCTGATCCACCAACCTCAGTTTCCATCACTGAGAAAAGGGGGGTCACAACACAACCTGATCCTCCTCTAACAACATCTGACCTTCCAGTGTCAAGCACAGACCCTCCAGAGGTCAACGCTGATGCTCCTGAGTCCAACATCTCTCTGCCTCCCCCAGAGTCGGGCAGTTCTCCGGCGTCCGGCACAGAGCCCGTCCCGCTCCCCGCGGAACCGGTCAGCCCTCAGGCGCCCCAGACTGAATCCCCTCTCTTAACAGCAGAACCCGAGGTGCTCCCACTCAGTCCACAGGTTTCCCTTCTGCTCCCCGCGGAACTGGTAAGCCCTGCTGGTCCTCAAGGTGAGCCTCCTCCTCAGGTAGAACAGGTCAACTCTACTCTAACAGTAGAACCAGAGGGAGTCCCACTCAGTCCTCAGGTGCCCCGAGCTGAACTCGTTCTGCCCCCCGCAGAACCAGACTGCCCTACGGCACCTGACTCTGAGCCTCCTCCTACTGGACCTCAAGGTAAACCTCCTCTTCCCCCGGAAGTGCAGGTTAAGACTCCTCTGTCACAGACAGAACTCACTACTCTTCTTTGCAGTCCTCCTGCAATTAAGAACAGACTCAAGGCCACCCTCTCAGGTGTGACCTCTTCTCACACACCCCTGGTGGTTCCTCCAAAGGGACCTCAACCATTCTTTCATCCTTCATCATTCAGTCTCCGCCTCCCGAGCGTTCGATACGTCGGCCCGGCGATGCTTTTGATGTTAACGGTGTGTGCAGTCGTCGCCTCCGACGCGACTACTTTGTCTCCCAGACTCACCTTTGACCCTGGTCCTATAAAAACGACCTTTCTCAAAGATCAGTCTTACCCGGTTATGACAATCTCTAACCTATGGAGAACTAACAACGACCTCATCCTCCACGCAAAGGGGGGTGGCGTTTCTTTAAGACTCTTTTTCACTTCAACTAATGAGTCCCTGGGTTCTCTGACTCCTAACACCAGCTGTCTCCCTTTTCTGTTTGATCGGCGTGAATGTGTGTCCATGTTTATGCCTCCTTAAAAACCATGTGTTATTACCATGTGTTTTATTGATAAACAGACTTGGTCGAGCTGTTGACGTCGCCTGCTGTACTCCAGTCAGCTGTGCGTCCATCCTGGTAAACACTAAGCCAGAGTTCCTTTATTTTACAGCCTAATGCTGTATTCATTTAGTAAAATTACTTTATGTTTAAATCAAACTTAATGTTTAATTTACTACTATTTTCACAGTTATTTCATAATAATTACTGTAAAGGCGAGCCAAGTCAATTTAAATTTAGTTCCCTCAAATCAAATTTAGGGATATAAAATATATTTTAGGTCATTTAAAACAAAATGTCCTCTTAAACTTTAGATTTCAGATCTATCATGACTGATTTCACTATTTCCAAAACTCAATTTTTGGTTATCAAAATCTCAATCCTTAGTTTACTAAGTTATTTCCAAAACTTTAAATAGTTTAAACTTAGTTTAAAATATGACGTAATGTCTTTCCAAAATCACTTTCAAAGTGTCACTCCTAGAGTAACCTCATGGGAGTGAAGTCAATCTCTTCAGAGTTTTATACAAATAATAGAGCTCTTAAATCATTTAAGTAGGTTAAATCCTTAATTAAATGTAATGGCATGACACATAGCCTTATTTTAAAATTAGATTAATTTAATTTTTCTAGTTTGTTTTAACCAAATCTGCCTACATTCACACATGTTGAATGCCCTCCATCAGATTGTGGTTGTTTTGCTGTGCTGTGCCTCTGCTCTACTCTTCTGTCCAGCCGCCGGACGTCCAAGGTCCCAACTGGTCTCGTCTGCGACTCATCTGCCGACGCTGCTCTGGGTTGGAGATCTTCATCAACGACGCCTCCGCTGCTGCCTACTCCTTCACAAACTGCCCCACTCCTCAGTCTCCTGGCATCGTTTGGATCGGTGCCCTCCTCCTGATTCTGTTCTGTTGTGGGATGCTCAAAATTCCTGAAGGTCATCGACACAGGTGCCCCTGTGTCTGGTAATCTCTAAACTCAAGCTCTGATTCATTTTTGATTGACTCTGTCCGTTGGAAAGGTACCACAANACAAAATTGAAATAGCTCCATCTAGTATTCAAATCTCACTCTAAAACACATTTGAATCGTTTACTTTTTGTCTTTTAACTGGTTGATGATTCTAATTTTTGTCCAACAATAAACCTGGTTCATGGCAGACAAGTGGACAGGTGTATTAATGAGGGCTGCATTCCACTTCTGCATTTGAATACAATGGTTGTTTGCTAAATAACTTATTCTAAATGGAATACACCCCACAATAATACATGAGCTTTACTCAAAATATCCATCAATGACACATTTCTGAACAATCACTGCATTTGGAACAGACGGTAGACTAGCTGCAGCCATTAAAAAGTCTGTGAGGAAAACAACCAAACACTAAACAACACAAAAAGACAGAGAGAGAGAGAAACTGGAAGATGACAGGGTGGTCCGGTGGTTTCAGCAGAGACATTCCAGGGAACGTTATTTCAGCTTCTCCCTGTCACTGGGAGATCATCCCATGTTGAGATGTCTCCCTTTCAAGCGTGGACGCCTCTGTCAGAGTTCACAGATTAGGAAAACAGAAGTCGCTGAGAGGCTTTATTTGGCTTGGGTGTAGAGGAGAGCACCAGGGGAGGTGAGGTAGGACAGAAACAGCTGAGCCACTTTGGATCCATACTGGGAACCTTATGCACTCCTTTAGGGAGTTGGTGAAGCGGACACAGTTATGGGCTGAATGGACACCCTCTGGGCAGACTGTCAGACGACACCAAAGATACCAATAACCAAGAACGTCCACTACCGATCCAGTCTTCTGTAAAGTAATCCCTGATGGACAGAACCAAGATGGACTAATCCCATTTTTTTATTGTCTTTGTAGAAAAAAAGCTCGAGATTTGAACAGCCTAGCATTCCCATACATCTGCTGCCATTCTTAACCTGAGATCTGAGAATTCAAAGGATTCCACGATTTGTCCAAAACAGCCGTTTTGATTTATATAATTACAAGAGACAAAATCTCCAGGCATGATTTAAATGTCAGGAGTTTTTATATATTGTAATGATTAATGATCATGTTTTTTGGGAAGTTCTTTACTTGTTTCCCCGTATCTTAAAACAAGCTTTTGGATTGTTGTGTATTTTTCTGATACTAAATTTGTTTTTCATTGCTTATTAAGTTTCTTTTGTTGTGAGGTTTGACCATTACCTCAGGCAAGAATACCACTTTTTATGTGAACCCTGATGTTTCTAAGGTTGTGGTCTACGACAGGTGTAGCCCTACATCTGATATTCTGTTTGACTACCTGAGGAA
>SSNR01000557.1:257923-280441 GCA_006937965.1 Callopanchax toddi
AATGGAGTCACTCGTTTACTCAGACTACTTGTAGTCAAGGGTAATGGTCCAACTTTACTAGGCAGAGACTGGATAAAAAGGTTAAAACTGGACTGGTCATTTGTGAACAGAGTAGCACCTGAGAGTTTTGAAGAGCTTTGTTCCAGATATTCAGAAGTGTTTCAGCCAAGTCTAGGCAAAGTGAAAGGAATCAAAGCAAAACTACATGTGGTACCAGAGGCTATTCCAAAGTTCTGTAAACCACGTACAGTGCCGTATGCTCTCAGAGAGGCAGTTGAGGCTCAACTAAATAAAATGGAAGCTGATGGAGTGATTACACCTATTAACTACAGTGAATGGGCCGCACCCACTGTAAATATTCCAAAAGTTGACCATACAGTGAGAATCTGTGGGGACTATAAAGTGTCTATCAACCCATGGCTTGAGGTAGATCAGTACCCCATACCAAAACCACAAGATTTGTTCACAAAGCTGGCGGGAGGTGAGAGGTTCACCAAACTTGACTTGTCACAAGCTTACCAGCAGGTAGAACTAGATGATGGTTCTAAACAGTACTTGGCGATCAACACACATAAAGGGCTCTACCAAGTGAACAGACTACCATACGGTGTTGCCAGTGCACCTGCCATATTCCAAAAGTTAATGGACCAAGTATTGCAAGGCATAGATGGTGTCATCTGCTACTTAGATGATATTTTGATTACAGGGCAGGACACAGAGTCACACATGAGACATTTGGAAGAGGTTTTAAAAAGACTTAAAGGTCATAACCTCAGAGTCAAAAAGGAGAAATGTGCTTTCTTCCAGCACAGCGTGTCTTACTTAGGGCATGTGATTGATGCAGAGGGTATACACCCTTTACAAGGGAAATGTGAGGCTATTGCAAATGCAGCTGTTCCCACTAACACTACTGAACTCAAGTCATTCTTGTCATTGTTAAGTTATTACGGCAAGTTTATCCCAAACCTTTCAACTCTGATTGCACCCATGACAGGTTTACTACAAAAAGATATGAAATGGGAATGGTCAGCATCGTGTCAGAAGGCATTTGAGAAAGCTAAAAAGCAACTGCTATCAAGCCAGGTCCTTGTGCATTACAATCCAGATCTACCTCTCATATTAGCATGTGATGCTTCCCCTGTAGGAATAGGAGCGGTGATCTCTCATAAAATGCCTGACGGTAGTGAAAAACCAGTCGCTTTTGCTTCTCGCATGTTGACCAAGGCTGAGAAAAACTACTCACAGATTGAAAAGGAAGCTTTAGGCTTAGTATTTGGGGTGATGAAGTTTCATGAATACTTGTTTGGCCGAAGGTTTACACTGATTACAGATCATAAACCTTTACTGAAGATTTTAGGTCCGAAGACAGGTGTGCCTCCCTTAGCTGCAGCTAGAATGCAAAGATGGGCACTAATACTAGCTGCATACACCTATGAGATTCAGTACAAACCCTCAGGACAACATGGGAATGCGGATGCATTATCCAGACTGCCAGTAGCAGACAATAGTTTCCCAAAACCAAACCCAGTTTTTAGAGTGTCTTATTTAGACAGTTTGCCAATAACTGCAAAAGACATAGCTCAGGAAACAGAGAGAGACCAAGTACTCTCTAAAGTAAAACAGTATGTGATGTCAGGTTGGCCTAAGCATGTTCCAGATGAGGTGTTACAACCTTACATAAAACGCAAGTTTGATCTAACAGTGGAACATGACTGTGTACATTGGGGGTTCAGAGTTGTTGTTCCAGAGAAACTGCAGAGCGGATTATTGTCAGAGTTACATGATAGCCATTGGGGGATGGTTAAAATGAAGTCGCTCTCCCGCAGTTTGTTTTGGTGGCCTACACTTGATGAGGATATTGAAAATGTGGCAAATCAGTGTGACATTTGTAAGAACCAGCGTAGCATGCCAGCTACAGCACCAGTACACACCTGGAAGTGGGCTTCAGGTCCATGGGAGAGAATCCATCTGGATTTTGCTGAGTTAAATAAGCAAATGTTTCTTGTGGTGATGGATGCTTATTCACGCTGGCCTGAAATAATACATATGCAAACCACTACAGCCAGTAAAACCATTGAAGCTGTCAGAAACCTGTTTGCAGCATATGGATTGCCAAAAGAGTTGGTGACGGACAATGGTCCGCAATTCACTTCTAGTGAGTTTGAGACATTCCTTACCATGAATGCGGTTAAGCACATTAAAACTCCAGCTTATCATCCTACATCCAACGGATTGGCTGAAAGGTTAGTCCAAAATTTCAAGAAATCTTTAGCCAAAAGCAGAGTTGTCGGTGGCATGACATTGCAACATTGTATTGCTAACTTCTTGTACAGCTACAGGAACATGCCACATACTACAACAAAGAAAACACCGGCCGAACTGTTTTTAAAAAGACAGATTCGCACACGACTTTCCTTGGTAAAACCAGAAGTGTCTCTGACAAGCCGTGTCCCAGCCCAGGCTTTGATTCAGAAGAAGCTGAGATCTTTCTCTGTGGGTCAGGCTGTGTTAGTGAGAAACTACAGGGGAGGAGGAAAGTGGTTGGATGGTGTGATAACGGATGTTTTGGGTCCTGTAACGTATTTGGTGTCTTTGAATGGAAAAAATGTAAAAAGACATGTAAACCAGATGCTTGATGCAAAGAAGAAAAATGGACTGCCAGAACAGATTCTGAATGAAACTGAAGAACATTGGGATTACCACTATGACCCTGGAGATGAGTTGGAACAGACTGCTACTACTCCTGTTAGTGAGCAGATATTGGAGGAAAACCAGGGCGCAGTTGATACTGGCCAAGCTCATGCATCTACTGCAACTTCCAATTTCACGGAGCGCCCTAAAAGAAATGTGCGTCCTCCTAGACGCTTGGACTTGTGAAAAGTCTGTGTTCTGTAAAAATGTATCGTTGTTAATGAGTTCTGTCTTCGACATGACCACATGTTGTATGTGAGGATATTGATTTTTTTTTCATGTCGAATAGTCAATGATTATTGTTTGTGGTATATTGTAACAATGGTCACAAGTTATTACCATTATAGTTTGTTTGAAAATGGAAATGTCAACTCTTAAGCTACAGGGGAGTAGCTGTGGTGTTTTGAAATAATGAATGCTTTTGTTACGTTAGGGTGCAGTACCACCACTATTTCCAACAGAGGGCGCTCAAGGCTCAGAGAGGACTGTTCAGCCAGGAGAATGAGTTCCACACGTTGTTTTTGCTGCTCTTGTTAAGAATAAAGAAGCCGTTCGCTAAAGAGACTACTTCTCTGTCGTTTTTCACCTCAGGAGCGTTCCTAACATTTATATCTGGACACTACAATGTCCACTTTTCACGTGCTGTCCGGAGCATCCGGGGGTTTTCTGAGATCAATGAAAATGTCCAGGTTTTATCGCTTTTCACTGGAAATAGGCCGTTTTCAAAGAAATCCATTCCACCTGGTTCATTAGAAATTGCACAGATCGCTGAAATCCACTCCATGTTTTCCTGGTTACACTGCTCCGGTAAAAAAAACGATCAAAGTGATTGACAGGCAGGTTGTCAATAAAGACGACGGACTCGTGTGAAAAAAGAAAAGTGGTTTTGTTTTGTTTTTAAAGCTTCGGTCCAGTGCAGAGCAGCTCAGGAGTTCACGCTGTAACCAGTCAGCGCTGCTCCTGATCCTCTGAAGCTCTCCTCCTCCTTCCTGGACCAGAGAACCGAACCCCAGTAGACTCAGACCCAGAGAACCGAACCCCAGTAGACTCAGACCCAGAGAACTGAACCCCAGTAGACTCAGACCCAGAGAACCGAACCCCAGTAGACTCAGACCCAGAGAACCGAACCCCAGTAAACTCAGACCCAGAGAACTGAACCCCAGTAGACTCAGACCCAGAGAACTGAACCCCAGTAGACTCAGACCCAGAGAACCGAACCCCAGTAGACTCAGACCCAGAGAACCGAACCCCAGTAGACTCAGACCAGAACCGGAGAATGCCTCTAGGGACAGACTGGGAGGCACAGCAGGAATTATAAGAACTGATGACCAGAGGAGGTAAATCCCCACAAATAATCACATCTATGATCTCTAATAAAAAAGTAAATGCACCTAAATAAAATAAGTACATAAGTACTTAATTTGGGGATCAACATGTAACATTTACCATTGTTTATTTAACAGTAACCAGCATTAAATGTCATCAGTAAAACAGAGATCATAACCTGTTATTTATTCTGATCAATTCTGTTGTTCTTAATAAAAATTAACTAGATAAACACAATAGGAGAAACTCTCACTTTAAAGACATATAATTCAACTGTTACAGTAAAATGTTTGACTTTAAATGGATCAAATGAAAACATTAAATCAGCTGTCATTAATTTATAATAAATATCTGAATGTACATTAAACTAGTACTATTTTCATTTCAGAGAGGTAGAACTTCAGTCTTCTGAAGAACAATCAGGTTCTTGATAATTTTTTTTTCCAAATAGTTGATGTCACTTATTTAATTCCTCCTATCCATAAAGCTGTTTAGTCCATTTAAAATGACATCATGACTAGTAACAGTTGAATTTGAACTACTTAACTAAACGCTATCAAAATGTTTCACAACTGAACCAAGTGTCCTCTTTTTCGAAAATCAAAATGTGGTCACCCTACTCGGCGAGAACAACTGGTTAAATTCCCAGCTGCAGCCTTTCTGCATGGGCTTATGTTCTCCTCATGCATGCGTAGGTTTCCTCCTAGTACTCTTGCTTCCTCCCACAGACCACAACATGCCTGACAGGTTAATTGTAAGACTCTTCGGATAAAAGCATCTGCTAAATAAATAAACAAAAAATAACATTTAAATGTAACTAATGTTAAGATGTATGAATAAAATGTGTAAAGATTTCATTGATGTTTGCTTAGAAACTGAGTTTCTACTAAGGATGTTATATTGGCATTAACATGTAATATCGGAAAATATTTCATTTGATGTGTTTATTTAACAGGGACAATGCGCAAAAACCATTAAAGATGCTTTACGCCAGATTATAGCCAACGCTAGTTTCTATTTGCAGTCCCTGAGCAGGCAAAAAAATACAAAATGCTACATTTTAAAAACACACAACAACCAATGATAACACTATACAATAAAATGTCACTAAAACCAATATTCTATTTAAATCATGAAAGCTGACAGTGCTGGTTCTCTAATAACTTCCTGACATTACTTGAGAAATTCTTCAGGTCAGTGGAAAATTTCAAGGTCTGTGGGAGTTTGTTCCATTTCTTGATGCCTTTATAAGAAAAGGCCGAACTACGTTTAGGTACTCTGCAGTCGTTATGGCTTGTAGACCTGGTTGTCCTTTCAGAACAGAGCTGAACAAATCCTTTCAGCGGAGGAGGCGCCACATTATTTAGGACTTTAAAGATTAATTGTACATTTGAATAAGTAATTAGATTTTCAAAGTTTAACATATTATGTTTTGCAAGTATTGGGCGATGACGATGCCTCAATGGCTTTTTATCCAGTACTTTAACAGCTTGAGATCTTAACGGCTTAGTGGTCGTCTCACATGCCGGACACTAACATGTTACACAGTAGCTAAAGTGAGAAATGATCATCGCCTCCAGGTACATTTTTGCAGCGTCATAAGTCAGCATATGTCGAATGTGTCTGAAAACAGACAAACTATATTTCATAGTACTGGACACTTTTTTGACATGTTTTTTAAAACTGAATGTTGAATCTAAAAACAAGTCCTAAGTATTTAAATTCCTTGACCGTTTTGATTTTGCTCTTATTCAGATTTATGTGTGGATAAGAAGACTTCAGTCTTTGAGTTTTAGTGAAGCACATTGCCACTGTTTTGTTTAGGGATGTACCGATACCACTTTTTTCAAAACCGATCCGATATCGATACTTAAATCTGAGTACTCGCCGATACCGAGTACCGATACCGATACTTCTACCACACAAAAATGCAACAAATTGGAATACAGGTTTTATTTTTTCTTCACTGCTTTTTACAATAAATAACTGAGTTAGATAAAAAAAATATATATATATATTAATAAAAATGATCACAAAACTAAAATATAAGGTGAAAAATAACCATTTTCTGTGATTTCACAGTGAAATTATTGCAGTTTTCCACATTTTAACCAAATAAAATGAACTATTTGGCACCGTCTCCAGCTCTCAACCCACACTGTTCCTCTTTAGCTCAATAGCTCCCCCTAGTGTTCAATATAGGAAACTACAACATAAATCACAAGTCACAGACAGTAGTGATGTGACGTTCATGAACGAACCGAATCTTTTAAACGGCTCTTCACTGTGAACGAGGAGAACCGAGTCTTTGTAGAGAATCGTTCATTGTTTTGGGGGTGACTGTAAGCACTATGCATGCCTGCTTTGTATTCACTTTTTAATTTCATGGCGAAACAAACAAAAGCCTGTTAATGCAGGCAGGGGCTCTGAGGGTGAAAGGGAGGGGTGTGGAGAGGAGTTATTGTTGGGAAAGGGCTTGAGCGATGAATCGGTTGGAGGTGTGAATGGCTGTTTTTCAATAGGATGAGTTGAAACTTTCAAGATAACAAAAGAAGTCAAGCTGCCTTCATTGTCAAAGGTGCAGCTGTGCCAATGGGTGTGGCTGTCAGTTGCGAACAGACCACTTATCAGTGTTAATTGGTCCCATCACTAACAGACAGTGAACCCACTGGTATCGGTTCCTGGTATCGGGTAACTTTAACTGATACTGGTATCAATACCGATACCAGTATTGGTGCATCCCTAGTTTTGTTTATGTTCAATGAAAGGGACGCAGATTTTAGCCAGTGTGAGATGTTCCCCATAACAGTAGTTAATTTGTTCGCTACACTGGCTGCATCACTCCCATGCATGTAAACAACAGTGTCATCTGCATACATTTGTATGTTCGCCGCTCCACATACTGATGAAAGATCATTAATATAAAGCGCAAAAAGCAAAGGCTCAAGGACAGAGCCTTGTGGGACACCCATATCACTGGCCTTAGATGTGGATAGTTTTGACCCAATGTGCACACACTGGACATGGTCACTGAGATATGGCTTCATCCACTGAAGTGCACGCTGGGACAAGTTGTAATGGCTGAGCTTCTCCAATAGTACTGAGTAGTTGACCGTGTCAAAGGCCTTACTCAGGTCCAGAAATACAGCGCCCACCACCCCAACTTTGCTTTCACGGTCTCTATAAAATAACAGCATGCTGTTTCAGTTGAATGGTGCTTTCTACTGTATATCCAAATTGCATGGGATGCAGCAGATTACTTCTGGAGAGGTGTACTTTTAGTTGTTCAGAAACCACTCTCTCTGTGACCTTAGAGACAACAGGAAGTATACTAACGGGCCTGTAATTGCATACCTCTTCTTTATTCCCTGATTTGAATACTGGAATTTTTAAAAACAGTGGGGAATATGCTCTCCTCTATTGATGTATTTGTTATATGAGTGATTGGAGTTAAAAACATATCTTTTATTTTTTTAAGGAATGCATTGTCCATTCTCCAGCTATCTTTGCTTTTAGAATTTGTGAATGTGAAAGTGAGACCCTGTCTCACTTTACCCCATAACATTTGTCTCACTTTACCCCACCTCCATCATTTTAGAAAAAATGACCTTTCTTAGCAATTCAGGCTAACCTTCAGCTAGCATCATCACATGGTTTTATATATTAGTAGTTCATCAACAGGTGTGATATAAGTTTTTATACCTGAATCAGTTTGCTTTGGCACAATAGTTGATTAAGTTGACATCAAGAAAATTTACTTTTACATGCAAAAAAAAACATTTTGGGGGAAAAAATATGCTTACCTCAGGAAAATGAGCCTCTATACTTTATGGCCAATAGGAAATGGGAAGGTGCTTGGAAATAAAATGGTCACGTGGACACAAATGTGTTCTGTTGCCAAAATATAGGTGGTGTCTCACATTACCCAGTGTATCACATTACCCCGCTCTCCCCTATACATGCTTTAAACTTTGGTAATGAAGTTCATTTCTTCAAGTCATAATCTAACTCATTCCATAATTTCACACCAACAACAGAAACATCTTGATTTCACATTAGTTCAAACATAAATACACCTCTGAGGTTATAGTGATCATCTCTTGTTTTGAAATAAACTTTTATACAATTTGGGATATTATTATTAGCTAATCTATGGAGAATCTCTACAATTTTTACTTTTACAATATCTCCTAATTTTAGCGTTTTAATTTGAGTAAATAAATGATGGGTTGGTGCGAGGTATTCCACTTTGTTTACTATTTTAATAGTCTTTTTTTGTCATTTAAATACAGACTCAACACACATTTTTCCTGCATTTCCCCAAATCTCTGCACAGTAAGACAAATAAGGCAGAACTAAAGAGGAATAAATCAAAAACAAAGCTTTCTTATTTAGTACATCCCTTGTTTTATAGAGGATAGCAATAGATTTAGACCATTTGATATATGTACCTGCTGTTCTCTAACAAGAACCTGAACAGTTAAATTCACAATAAGTCTTTGATCCATGGATTGAATAATAATGTTCCTGCTTCAATTTGCTGGTGAAGGCAACTGGACTTCTTTGGTTCTTTGAGACGTTTTGCTTCTCATTCGAGGAGCTTTGCCAATTCTGGTGACTCCTCGGATAAGAAGCGGAACATCTTCAAAGAACCAAAGGAATCCAGTGTCCTGCTTCCATTAGAACTGGTCTTTAAACATTCCTCCTCATCATGCTTCTTACATTTTGACATCATGCAACCAAGATCACACCTGACAATTTATCAACAGTACCTCGCCATTGTGAAGTGATGTTCTCAAACAAAAGTGTCCACTGAACTTAGAGGACATAGAGGGTCATCAGTGAGTTGATACAGAGGGATATGAAGAGTCACAGTTAAGACATAGTAGTGGGTGTCCTTTGGTCACGCCCCACACTGATGACCTCATTGTAAACCTGAAGAACAATAGGCCCGTTTCCACTGTTGGAACTTTGGGGTAATTTCTGTGAGGGGGAAAGTGACCGGGACATTCCTGTGGCTCGGTCCTCTCAGCTGTTGTGTTTCCATTACAGCTCCACCTTTCCGGAACTTTTGTAAGACGTCAGCATCGACGTCACTGACAAGCGTAAAGGCGCCAACAGACAAGGAAGTGGAGAATAATAAATAAACAATGGACAAAAAAGCGATGGTTGCGGCTTATTTCTCTGTTTTTATCCATTGTGATGGGAGTGCTGAACAGAAGGACGAGTATACTTGATGACAAACTAATCCAACCTCGAAGACACGGTCATTTTGCAAGCTCCGACAACAACACACAGGTCATTTATCTCGGCGTGGTCTGCTTTCATCATTTTCCTTCATCCCACAACCAATCAGCACGAGTTAACCACATTTCCCACTTCGTGAATCTATCAGGCCGATCCGAGTACCTGCCCCTCATCAGGGACTCCGTTGGTCCCTGAAGACGGCCCTCTCGAAATGGCCCGCATAATGGAAACAGTCGCACGCCTCAAAGTTCCGGTAAAATTACCCCGAAGTTCCGACAGTGGAAACGGGCCTATTGTAGCTACAGAAGCAAAGTGTCCACAGGAGCCACCAGAATCTCTCACTACCATCCACAGGATATGTAGGTGAGGTGTTTTGCCCAAGGACACAAGGGGACCCAGCTGAACTGGGGATCAAACCAACAACCCTCTGGTTGTAAGATGAAGGCTCTATCTACTGAGTGGCTGTTGCCCTAATAATATGGTCAATCACAATAAACAGATTCATGCTTTAACCAAAGGGGCAATAACTTTTTTATAAATGGCCAGGTTGGTTTAGAGAGTTTTTTCTTTTAATAAAGGAAATTTTCAATAGAAAACTGCATTTTTTATTTACTCAGTTTATCATTGTCGAACACTGACATTAGTTTGCTTATCAGAGACATTCATGTAGGGCTGCACGGTGGCGCAGTTGGTTAGCACTGCTGCCTCGCAGCAAGGAGGTTGTGGGTTCGTGTCCCGGCTCTGCTGCCTCTCTGCGTGGAGGTTGCATGTTCTCCCCATGCATGCGTGGGTTTTCTCCGAGTACTCCGGCTTCCTCCTATGGCCCAAAAACATGGCTGGTAGGCTAATTGATCTAGTAAAATTGTCCCTAGGTGTGAGTGGGTGCGTGACTGGTTCTTTGTCTCTGTGTGGCCCTGTAACTGGCGTCCCATCCAGGGTGTCCCCCGCCACTCACCCCTTGACCGCTGGGGATAGGCACCAGCTTCCCCGCGACCCTCTGTGGAGGATGAAGCAGTAAAGAAAATGGATGGATGGATGGAGACATTCATGTAAGAATAAAACAAAGAGGAAAAGAAAAATCTGTAAAAGTGTTGTTTATGGCAGCAACTTTAGTTTAGTCTTTTGAACTAAAATGCTGATTAGTTTTAGTCACATTTTAATCATGTTGATGATGTACGTATTCGTTTTAGTTGATGAAAACTCAAAAAGGTTTTAGTTTTGTTTTAGTCAGACATTCGATTATTTTCACCAGAAATGACAATAATAAATGAATGGTTTAAAACATAGACCTACAAGGTTTCCACCAAACAGTAAATACTTTCTGTTCTACTAAGAATTACCCACTAATTCGCAAACAAAGAAAGTGGTAACCATAGACTCAATGTTCATTAGTGTAGCGTTATCAATTACGCTATGCCTCTGACCTTTTGACCCCTTGACCATCACACAAACAATAATCCTCTTTTTGCCAAAAACTTGAATCATAATGACTCTTATTATGCTTTAACCTCTGATAACCTGAATCAACATTCCTACAGGTGTCCAACCGTCCACTTTCAGGTGTCCACTTTCCCAGATGACCTCAACTGGACACTAGCTGAGTAATAAAACAATCTTAAAAGATACCTTCGATAATATTATCCATTTCCTAAGGTTAAATGTTACAGTTCATAACTTCTCATCTTAATCTTTAAATGAGTGTAATATTTATTAGAAGAGGATGTAGCTAAGTTAACTAGTTATTCCAAACACTACATATACCTCGACTAAAACTAATGATTTATACAGGAATCTAGGAAATATTACAGTGAGTCATTTACGTACCTTTATTGACAGATGTGCACTGAGACAGGAATAAAGACTTTACAGAATTTATTCACTAAACAGGCTGATGGACAGTACAACACAGATTAGCAAGAGCTAGCATCGGTTTTAGCATATTAGCATGATGTGAAGTGTTCATAAGTGATCTTATTTTATGAATTTAATGATCTGAGTCTATGATGTTTAAGACTAAGGCGTTTATCTTCATTTAGTTACGAAGGGTAAGTTAGGAGGAGTTACTCTGTTGGTGTAAGCTATGGTGGTTTGTTAGCTGATCAACAGACCTCATGTTTACCAGATTATGGATTCACTCGTACCAGGACGGTCTCGATGGATCCAGCCAGCATGGACTCGACTCGTCCCACCGGCGAACCTCTCCCTGTGTGGACGGCTCGGCTCGACTGGGACCTGCTACCACCTCGACGAGTCGAGTTCTAGCATGACCTCTAACGCTAAAGGCTCTCTCAGTAAATGCTTGAGATGCTGGCATGACCAAAAGATCCAAGGTGAAAGGTTTAAGGGTCGGAAAAATGGAATCTTCTTGTGCAGCCCAAAATTCAAGGGCAGTCTTTTGATTGTAGGGTGTGACAGCTGCTCCTTGAATTTCTTCATTTCCTCTTCGACACATGGCTTTTGAGAGCCTAAACCTGCATGGTCGGCTTGATTTTAACAGGAATTTGAATCTGGGCCACTTTCTCCGTGGTCCTTTGATCAAATTCCTTTTCTTAATCCTTTGGCTCCTCATTTTCGGCCTCCTATCTTTACAACAGGTGGCACAGATTGAGAAATATAATACTCTGCTTTTCTCAGAAGTGCCTCAATTTGTTCATCATTGCTTTCAAGGAGAGCTGCGGTTAGAAAACCTGCTGACAGGTGAGGAGATATGTAATGATTTCTGCTCAGTTAGCCACTAGAATAGCTCATCAGTCTGTTAGTCAGTATTAGACACTTATGTTGGAGTTATTTACACAATGCACAGAGTTAATGGTAGGAAATGTTTATTAGAGTAGGTTTAACAAGTGTTTTAGTCTAATTACAGACAGAAAACACTATTAATTAAAGGAGGACGTGAGAAAAGGACTTTGTTAAAGCAGCAATCTGGAGGATTTCATCAAGAGAGCAGTTTTTGAATCTAGCGTCCAAAGGCTCCTCCTCAAAACATCTCGACACGCGTGTCCGGTCGCGTGTGCACACGGAGCATATACGTTGTGGGCATAAAGTGTACAGCTCAATGTGTAGGGTTTAAATCACTCACAGTTCACAATCTTATTCCAACAACACTACGAGGGTCTGATGAGCCCTCTCTGTCCCTGCTGCTTCTGATATTAGCTCTGTTAGCAGCGAGCTGCTGCTGGACTCTAAAGCTGAACTTGACTCGGCCCTGGATGAACTTTCTGACCAAAATAAATGCGTAACCCTGTCAAGCCTTGCCATTCTGTGAGGTGAACGGTTTTAAAATAAAAATAAATCCGTCTTTAGCTGGAGAATGGGTAGGTTTTTAGTAGAAATGAGCCGTGAGGCTGAGATGCAAACAGAGAAACACACGGAGCGTCCTGTACGACAGCGCCCCCTACTGGTACAGGTTTGGTCGATGCGCGTGCATGTTGAGAGAATGCAGACATTTGAATTTCATTGGCTGAAAAATGTCGGCGGCAAGAAATAATGGAAAGGGGTCTCTAGGAGGAAGGAGGGTCTTCATCAGAATGACAGATGTTGTGGAACTCAACCCATAGATCATAGTTTAGACCTGAAATATCATTTAAAACATTTAGAAAACTTTGATACAGAGAAAAATCCTCCAGATTGCTGCTTTAATGGTTCACGTTATTTTTTATTAGGCCAAATTTTGTTCATTGGTCATATCAATTAATTGTTTAAAAAATGAAACAGTAGATACACACTAAAAATGGCTGGGTTATTTTGCTGACCCAACTGCTGGGTTAAGGCTGAAAATCATAGGGTTGGGTCGGTTTAACCCATCGTTGGGTCAAACATTATGACCTAGCATATTGGGTTAAAATTGGCGGCAAAAATCCTTTTCTTCAGTGAGCTAGCACTGCCATTTTATCCAGAGGATGACGAGACATTTGATGGACCTTCACACCAAAAAGGATTAAGAAAAAGGTAAGATGCTGATGATAAAGTGTTTGAAGATGAATTGTGTAAACCTGTTGACAGCAGAAGGTGATGCAGTGAACTAATAAACTGATTTAGTGTATCATTTGACAAAACCATATAGCTAGCTAACTAGTTAGCTTGCTGGCATTGATGTGTTTAATTATATATTGCTGCGTTTTTACGGTGAAATGCGAGGGTTACTTATGCTCAAAACGTCCAGAACCCACCCAATGTTGCCTCTGCCACTACAGCGCACGTGCACACACACAAAACATAACAGGTTTATCTTTTATTGAGGGGAGTTTATATCTAGCTTCCTTTTCCTTTCACCTTTTGTGTCCAGCTTGACACTATTCCCTTGTTTTGTCCTGCGTATTTTGCTTGAGTTTTCATTAAACTATGTTGAAGGATAGACATTTCAGTTTAAAACTGACTAAAAGAAGAATATAAGCAATTTTATATATATTTTATGGTTTTCTTTTGCTAATTAAGTTTATCTAAAATAGACACGTTTCCATTTTACAGAGAAACGGGGATGCTGCTTTACTGTTGCTGCCAGTGCTTCTCCCGACTGCACCATTGGTAGGAGATTGTTTCAACCAAGCAGCCTGGACAAGGCCTTCAGTGACATCATCCTGTGAGTTCATTTACTTTTTACAGCCTGCTCCAAAAATGCTTCCACAATAGGTAATGAAAGCTTATTTTTTGCCTAAACCTTTTCCCTTTCTTTCTCTTTTTTGATCCCCCTCTCCTCAGACTGGAACAAACATGGTGGAATACCTGAACAGGACCACTATAGAGGACCCGTTTGTCCTTGTGCTTGGGGAGGACCAACAATGCTCCCAAGGATTTGTTGTTATATCTGTGACTTCTCTGGAATACCCATCACTTTTGGTGGGTGTATTTTTTTTGTTTTTGATGTCAACTACCCAAAACCATGTGCACAGATTTGGGAGTTCGTTCAGACCATCATCTTAATCCCAGGACACGAATCAAATGTTGTTAAACTATTGAGAGCTCAATTATAAGTGATGTAAGTTTTTTTTAATGTAAGATTGATGTTTTGCTGCTGGCACAGAGGTTAGCATTCTTGGAATATGTTAACGTGCTATTAAACTTGTTCCATTGTGTGTTTTAAACTTCCAAGACATTAAAGTTTTCAGCAGGTAAGAGACACAACTGATGTGAAAAAAAATCAAATTGATTGAATGAGCCAAACATGTTATACACAAATGAATGTTTTTCAAAATGTTCTTGTATACATTTTAATTAATGTTTGTCTAAAATTGAAAATGATTTAATTGGTCAATAAATAATTGACTGAGACTTGACATGTTCCTTTTTGTTTATTCATTGAGTTATTTGTATATTTATTTTCTATAAAATGTTTTTGCAGAGTTGGGTCATTTTAACCCAATTATTAGTAATTTAATAACCCAGATGTTGGGTTTTCTTTTTAACCCACTATTGGGTAACCTTAACTGTACAGTTGGGTCATTTTAACCCATTTTTATGGTAGAAAACATAACCCAAGATGCTGGGTCAAACCCATAAACCAACCCTGCTGGGTCAAAATAACCCATGGTTGGCTCGGTCCTTTTCTCACCCAGCACTTGGGTTACAAAGCAACCCAAATTGGGTTATTTTTAACCCAGCAGTTTTTAGTGTGTAGATATTTACTTTATTGATCCCTTTGAGAAAAATCCTCTGGGAAATTCAGCAACAGTTGAGACTAAAACCTTGGGATGTAACAATACGCAGTCCAAAATCGAACCGAACGGTACACCATTCACGGTCCGGTACGTCTTAAGTCTGCAGTCCAAAGACTTACTAGTATTAGCTTCAGTAGCTGCTGGTTTCATTCTGTGTGCCCGCTCTAGTCTTGTCTGAGCTGCTCACAGCAGACCCCCTCCCTACCCATGAGTAACCAATCACAGGTTGGACCCGCCCTACTCAGCTGAAAGTTTTAGCAAAACAAGCGCTACAGAGAGACAGACGGGCGGCGAGAGGCTAACAATTCAAGACGCGCAGTTGAATATAAAGACAAGGGAGAGAAAACAGTGAACAAAATATGAGACGGTCTGCAAGCATTGTTTGACCCATCTCCCACACGTAGCAGGAAACACTTCAAACAAGGCCAAACACCTCCGACGTCACCACCCCAGTGCAGCTTACTGGAAGCAGAACATTCGAGCAGGTAACGCCAGGGAAAAAACAGCAGTCTCTCACTAATGCCTCAACAAACGTACAGCATCTGCTCAGAAAAGCACAAGGAAATGAGCCACGCTGTTGGCGTGTTTAATTGTATTAAAGAGGCACTTTATACTATTTGTAAGATATTTTTATATGAATGCTTTTATTTTGAAGTCTGGCCGGAACAGCACAGGAACGTCCGGCCAGACTTCAAAATAATAGCGTTCATATAAAAATATCTTACACTATTTTACGTTTAACAGTACATTGAAAAGGCACTTTAAAAGTAACATTTCTGTTTGTCTCTGAACATATTATGATACACTGGACTACAAGTAACACGTCTGAAAACTTATTTTATTGTGTGAATAAAATAAGTTTAGGAAATTTCACATTTTCTTAAGTTTTTCCATGATTCAAAGTCAACCGAAACCGTGACCCAAATACCGAGGTACGGACCGGACCGTGGGAAAAGTGGACCGTTGCATCCCTACTAAAAACAAATGTAACATTTTTGCTGATGATTTAGTGTTTATTCGGAATAAAACAATCCTTTTGTCTGTACCATGATGAAGTGAATTTTCTAAGTTGAATTTATTGATTTATCAAAAACAATAGAGTATCAAATAAATCTTTCACAGAAAAATAGATAAAAAAGTAATTGTGACAATGTTTAAAAAACAGATGTGGACTTAAAAATTCTCTGTAATGTGTTAAATCATTTTATATTGCATCGTATCGAACTCAAATTGTTAAATAATCGCCAGCAGGGATGAATCGTATCGAACCGTATCGGCAGAGGCTTCACCGTATCGTCAATGTATCGAATTGCTGGGAGCGTATCGAGATACGAATCGAAACGGCCTCAGTGGTGGGGATTTACATCCCTAGTAGACAGTCCCTGCTCATCCCATGTGTGACCTGAACTACCGAGTCCTTTATTTGGAGAAGCCGTATTATCAGAGATGTGCTGGACCATCTAGTAGGAGTCTTTGACCAAAGTTAGTTGGTAGTAGTAGTTAGTTCATCACAGCTGCCCCATGTTTGCCTGATCACCCATGAAGTAAAAACTTTTTTAATATAAAAAATAAGCTTTATCACTATACTAAATAACTAACATAAAAACACAACACACAGTAACACACAAATATATATAACAGTCCCTCCAGGAAGTTGCGGGGATTTTTTGTGATTGTTGCGATCTAAAATGACTGATTTCGTGACACATTTTTCTAAAAGTTGCGGTCAAAGTTGCGATTTTTTTTCAATCATTTTTAAAATTTCTTTAAGGTTTTATTTAGTTTATATGCACACACAGTTAACCTCTTTACACACACACACTGTATGCGCTGTTTCATGATAAAATAAAGACTACAAGATGCTGTAATCTCCATGACAGAACAGCTGACAGCCTGTCTCAGCGTCACTCAGAGGTTACAGCGTGAGCGGCTTTACTTTCACTTTCAGCGATCCACCTCAAAGGTTCACTGGTTCAGCAGAATAAGTTTAGAAAAGACAAGCGGTTCCTCGTGTTCACTGAATACAAACGTCACGTGGTTAATCGCGTGTTTAAAAAATAAACAACATTCAAAGGAATTCACGTCAACGCTGATGGTCCGATTTAATTAAAATATTTTTCACAGAATAGCAAATCCGCCAACTCAGCACACAGTTTAGGACACAGATCAGTTCTTTTTAAATATAGTTTCTCACATTGTACAAATACGGACATTAAACAGAACTCACCTCGTCTTTCTCAGCACTCGTATCAGATCCCAGCCCCCGTCTGCTCCTCTTTTCAGCTAATCTCCTCCATGTTTTGCGGTCAAAAAGTTTTTGTCAAGCGACGATTTTCATGTATAATCCACCACGACGTTGTGTTTGGTTCAGACCAGCTCTCCACCACTCTGGTGTAACACTTTAGGAAACTGATTTGCTCGTATTTTAGCCGAAATATCTGATGGAAACCGACCGGAGTTCAGCGGCTCTGAGCTCAAAAACCGTAAGTAAACACAGCTGGAGGCAACGGGATTGGTCAAAACTTATCCGAGTGGCTCTGATTGGTCAAAGAAGATGACGAAATCCAACAAAAATAAAGATGGTTGGTCAAATTTGCGGAAAAGTTGCGGTGATTGGTGAAAATTGCAAGGCCGCAACAAAGTTGCGGCAAATGGTTGAATTTGCGTTAATAGTTGCGATCGCAACATCGCAACTTCCTGGAGGGTCTGATATAAGGGCTAATTGGCTCATGAGAGATGTAATTCAGGGTTTCTTGAGGAGCAGAGGTGTGAAGTTTGGATTAATAAAATTAAACCAGGCTTGAATTAACTTATGAACTACTATGGCTAATCAATTAATGATTCATGAATAATTAGAGAGACTCGGGGTGTGTCTGGTCTACCTAGGTTAGGTCCTTGCTGGACCACTAAGACCGAAAATAAACGGCTCTGAATTCAGACGGTCTAGCCTCATACTTATCCCCGCCCCTCAGTCCAGTAGCTTAGCAACCGTGACAGCGTCGACAGACAGGCTAATGCTAATAAAATGGATCTAAAGAAACACTCTAAGCTCTTTTATGGTGACTTGTTTCCTAAAATTCCATTAAAAACATTCAAACTAGCTTACATTGATTTCTTGTCTTAAATTACATGAAAAATAAAACATTCAACCTCTTTGGGGGAGATTTGTATCATTAAACTTCATATAAAGATAAGCAGAAAAAATCCTAAACAATTTTTTTTTTTTAAATAAAGTGTCAAGAAGTGCTTCAGACATTGTGACAATCCAGGGTTTGTTATTCGTAAAATATTGTTTTTTTTTTATTCCTGAAAAGTTGCAGGCAGAAGCCACTTAAAACTTAATATTTTATTGCATATAACTTCAATTTGATCATTTTAAAGCAACATTATATCAGTTTTAAACATCCAGAGAATAAAGTAAAGCTCTAAGTTAGTGCTGCAGAGCAAAGGAGGGGCAACCAATTCCCCACAGTTAGCAGGATGCTGGAAGTAAAACATCAGCTGCAGCTAAGAGGTGGTCAGAGAGCTGTAGCTTCCTGAGGATGGAGATCCAAGATAAAGCTGAGCTCTGTTTCCCACACCTCCTCAACACCTCCTGCAGGAAGCCCTCTCCTCCCTGGACTGAAGCTGTGCTCCTGAACGTCGTTCTCTCCTTCATCTCTCTGATCACTGTGACTCTCAACCTGCTGGTCATCATCTCAGTCTCACATTTCAGGCAGAGATTAGCTACAAACTAAAAACATTCCCTACATATAAAGTTTTAGAATGATGGATAGAAGGATGTGTTCATGCAGATAATAGATTGTTTTTTCCTGTTTCCCTGCAGGCAGCTACACACCCCCACTAACATCCTCCTCCTCTCTCTGGCGGTCTCTGACCTCTTGGTGGGTTTTCTGTTGATGCCTGCTGAAATCTATAGAAAGATCAGCTGCTGGTATTTTGGGGANATTGTTTGTGTTATAAATTATTATTTGATGGCTAATGTTCTCATTGCTTCAGTTGCACACATTGTTGTAATATCAGCTGATCGCTATGTGGCTATTTGTCTCCCTCTGCATTATTCCACTAGGATAACTTTGACCAGAGTGAAATGC
Organism: Callopanchax toddi; assembly: GCA_006937965.1. Taxonomy (NCBI): domain Eukaryota; kingdom Metazoa; phylum Chordata; class Actinopteri; order Cyprinodontiformes; family Nothobranchiidae; genus Callopanchax; species Callopanchax toddi. The sequence continues at coordinate 276,936 of SSNR01000557.1, forward strand.
TGCGTTTGTCTGTGTTGGTGCTGGTCTGCTTTCTACATGACTTTCTTTCTAACGGATGAGCTGGTCCAGCCAGGCAGGAGTAATTCCTGCATCGGAGAATGTACAGTTTTCATTAACTATGTTGCTGGAACTGTTGATCTGTTTACCAGTTTTTTAATCCCAGTAACAACCATCGTAGTTCTGTACATGAGGGTCTTCATGGTGGCTGTGTCTCAGGCTCGGGCCATGCGCTCTCATGTTCCAGCTGTTTCTCTTCAGCTCTCTGTTAACCTGAAAACAAAGAAGTCCGAGCTGAAAGCAGCCAGGACTCTGGGTGTTCTCGTCACTGTGTTTCTGATATGTTACTGTCCCTATTACTGTTGCTTTTATATTGTGGATGACATAATGAGCACATCCTATGCAGCTGTTTTGTTTCTTCTCTGTTATTTTAACTCCTGTCTAAACCCTCTGATCTATGCTCTGTTTTATCCCTGGTTCAGAAAGTCTATTAAACATATTGTGACTCTGCAGATCCTGCAGCCTGGATCCTGTCAGACCAACATTCTGTAGAGAAGACTATAACTACACTTTAACTCCACAAATTATGCTAGATTGATGTTGCAAATAAAAACGACTGGAATTATTTAGCACATGGTATCTGCAGGTTTAAGGAAGCCAAATTTAAGACTTTTTAAGACCTGTTTTAAGGCCGATTGGACCAAATTTAAGACCTTACATTCACGCAATGGGAAAAGGGACGTGAACACCTTACAAATTGTTCTGACTAAACCTTTATTGGAACTGAAAGTGCAAAAAAAACCCATCAAGATAAAGATTGATCTGCATTATATCTTACGTAAGTGTATTGCATTTACCTAAAAATAATTTAAAAAGCTCTTTTTTTCTGAATTAATGAGATAACAGCCTTAAGTGACTTAGACCCTTGTGGTCTGGTGTGCTGCTGAGTTTCAGATGTTCTTAACCCAGAAATCATAGGGGCCCTAGAACTTTAAGACCTTTGGACACTGAATTTATGGATAATTTATCATTTTTAATGATATTTAAGGCCTTATTTTATAAAAGCAAATTTACGACCTTTTAAGGCATTTTAAGGACCCGTGGATACCCTGTAGCATGTACTAATTTTTGAACGATATCTTAGCCTGTACCGTAGTCCAGTTCTCACAAAAAGTTAGGGATGTTTGTTTTTCTGATGAAATTTTCTGATGACCCTAAAATGCACTCTAACTTTTACATGTGACCTTCTCTAACCTCTGAATGCTCATGTCCAACTGATCAACGTTTCAGTACCTTTTACACAACCTGCTGTTCTCTAACAAGGAGCTCAAGCTGGGTTTCACATGACGTAGCGTTGACATCACCCAATGCAGATGGGGGTCAGGAAGTAACCGTCGCTGCACAGAACCCTATTTCGCTGTTGACTCGGCTTCAAAATGCCCAAATTCTGTGCGGTCTACGGTTGTTGCAACCACTCTAATCGGGAGAAAGACAAACTTTTTTTCATGTCCCGAAAGTCGTGTGCCACAAAGGACTTCATTTTAAAAACTTACCGAAAGAAGACGGCAGCAGTGGATCGGTAATCTCCGGTTAAAAACAAGAGGCGCACAAACGGACAGTTTAGAGTTTGCAGTGAACACTTTCTAACAGGTAAGGGTTTACTAAATGTTATTTTCTAGTATTTTATTGAACATTAACTTAGAAACACGTCTATAAAAACGGCAGGTAAACAAGTTTGATATTGTTTTCCTGTGTCCTAGCTTAATTGTACCGCAAATAGTATAGAAATGACTTAAAATCAAACTAATCTACCAGAAATTTGGATTTAAAAAGGCATAATAAATTATTTACTAGTAGATCCTAACACATAAACACACTGGTTGTTAGCATTAGCGATAATCACAAATTAAAGTAGCACAACTCAAAACAAGACGGCAGCCATTTAAAGCATCTCTAGATCTCAAACGGTCGACCTAACCTGAAATTAAATAGCTGTAGCTTCCAGGCTGTCATTTGGTTTGCAGTGTAATACGAGGTATGCAGCATGAGATAGTTTATGTCGATTGCTCCAACGCTGGGTAAATCCTCCAGACTGTATATAAAGGCAGATTTCTAAAAATTATATGGGTCATAACCTAAATGAAGATTTTTTTTTTTACAATATCTCGTCTGTGCCGGCTCATTTAAAGCCTTAGTATAGCCGCTTTCATCCATTGTGCTGCGTTTTGTTGTGGCACAAAACACTTCCTGCCCCCCATTTGAGTTTCGTGCGACTTCCAGGTCACGTGAGTGAAAACCAGGAATTCACAACAGCTGTTTGATCCACAAATCCCCTAATAAATTTGATGATTTAAATTAAATTGGTATTAAAACAGTTCATTTTCCCTTTACGTTCTTAAAATACTATGGACAAATGAGGGTGGATGGGTGCACTAATATTTGGTATGACACGTGTTCGGCGTAAAGGACCTTATTTATAAATGATGAGAGCTGAAAAAAATCCTCCCATCCTCTCCAGTGTCCTGTTTGGTAGTATACCAATCTGAATTGATGTTTGAATCCCACGAACAAGCCGTACACTGTAAAAACTAAATATGGGTTTGTTTAACTTTTAAAAGTTGCTTCAATTGGTAACAAGCAATTGAAATAAGTTCATGCAAGTAAAGTGTTTTAGGTTTGTTTTAAATTAAGTTATTACATTTAAGTAGGATAAACCAAATTCAATTGCTTGTTACCAATTGAAGCAATTCTCTAAGTTGGATCAACTATTTCTTTTTACAGTGTACAGATTTACTATCATAAGTGGAGTGGTACAGCTTCTGCTACTTGATATTTGTTATTACGAAAAAAAAAACAACCTTTATTAGAATTGCTTTCTTGTTTAATTTTCAACCCAGCAGACAAGAAGACAGAAATGGACTAAGAAGAATAAAGGAAGAGAGTTGGAAGAAAGTTAACAAAAAGAAATAATACAAGAGGTACAAGGAATCCACTTTTATACCTCCAGAAAGAGAGGACAAAAACAAACCCACAGCAATAAACAACATATGTACACTGTTTGACATGGCTGTAATTTTCAGTACTAAGCTCTAAAACAATTTTACTGTTAATAACTAATTTTCATTGCATCATGGACATTTTAAGTCACGATACTTTGTTCACAGTTTGTTACTGTAGTTTCTGAAATTACAGAATGTTACTCTAAACTGTTAGGTTTTATTGTATTTGTTAAAATTTAAGCTGTAAAATTATGTTTCTACAGTAAGGAACTGTATTTAGTTTTGCATCAGCCGAGTTTTAGGTCATGTGCTTCCATATTTACAGTTTATTATTGTAAATTTCAAAATAGCAGTAAGTTAGTATAATTATCGGTCATTTTTACATTAAATTGTTGCGTTTGTTTAAATCATTAATGGATAGCCACCACTCGTCTGAAAAGAACGGTCACAGGAACCAAACTTTCTCACGCAGTTCACCGGGGAATTAGAAAGTGGGACACGGGAAAAAGG
>SSNR01000557.1:283318-296762 GCA_006937965.1 Callopanchax toddi
TTTTCAGGCTTTCAGTTGGAAGATGGAACCAACCTCAAGGCATCATTGATGCCATATGTGGTGATAATCTTGGTTCCCACTCTATCAGTGGATTCACTGTTGTGTTGCCAGTAAGTTACTGTAAAAAATCCAATGAAATGTCTAACAGTGTACTATATATAAAACAATTACAATGTCCTTGAAAAGTGCACGGTAATGTTTAATTCAAGGTGTGTTCAGTGCCAACCACAGCCCAAGTCAATGTGTCTGGAAAGACCCGAGTCCATACTTGCACTTGAGGACTGGTGGAAAAAATATAATGGAGGTTATCTGCAGTATCCTGTACATGAGATTTCCTTTTTGGTCTAAAAAATTTTCCAACAATATCTTTATTTAGATTTTGATTATTTTTTCATAAACAAATTATAAACATTACAACAATCTAAACACTACATAAACATACATTCCTCTCAGACAACAACAACAAAAACTATAAAAGTTCCTGAAGAAACTTTGAGAGGGTGTGCTACCGGCAACATTGTCATGCTAACAAGCCAATGCCAAAAATGTCATGTCAACTTTGGTAAGTCAGCAGAAGCTTGAAAACTTGCTTTCATTAGCATGCTAAAATAATTGCCTTACCATTTTATTTGCATGTTGTCACACTAGCAGTAATATACCAACCAATAGGATTATCACACTTCCCTGCTAGCATTAGCAAACTTCTCACATGACATTTTAAATAATCTTAAATTTTAGGTTGAAAACTCAAGTTTAATATCCACCAAAAGTGGAGGGTACCATCAAAGCTTTCTCAATAACTTTTCTAACAGAAATTATATGTTTTACTGTTTTGAAAAGTGTTCATTAATAAACAACCAACCCCAACATTCTTAATACAATTTTGGACATGTTATTGATAAACAGGAACAACCAAAAAAGCTTGTTTTAGCTAATAACATGGTACATTTTAACACTAAGACTGTATTTAACACTTTAATAGGGAAAAATAATAAAGACCGTCAATTAAGTCAAAGAAATTTATTAACAGCAATAACTAGTTAGTTATTCATAGTAGTGGAACAAATACATGTTAAGAGGAAACAACTATTAAAATGATATATACATTAGAGCTAAAATTGATTCCTAGTGACTGACATGATCAAGGTAATCGTTACAATAGTTGACAGAACTATTTACTACTTACAATAAATTTATTTACAAACAAACCATCTGAAATCATTAAATGGCTAAAACATGTAATTAAAATCTAGTAACAGTATTTATTTGTAAGACATTTGTGATTTACCATTTAGATTACACCTCAGCTTGTGTGTTGACATGAGAGTTCAGTGATCAGGCATACTTTAATCCAGTTCTTTAATATCATCCAACTAGAGTCTCTTTGTGGTGGTGGTTATAAAACTGAGTCACGGGTTTCCCACCTTTACACTGTGGAACATGTCCTGGTCTAGATTAGCAAAGTGTCCATTCATAGACTGGATGAGCACAGCTTTGTCAGGTAGGACAATCCAGGTGATAGATCAATGGTCACTCTGCAGGGCAGTACGTCTTCCCTTTCTCCTGAAAAATACAGGGTCATACATATCAGAATATGGTTTTTGGTACATGGTTCTTACATGTAAACAACAAAAACAAATACCTCACCTGGCTTTTAGTTGCTTTTTTATTTCTAATGCCTCTTCAGAGATGCTTTCATGCGTGTCGACAGTGTCTGGATCCGTGGTTCATCTATACAAAGGGTCAAAAACATCATAATCAGTTTAAATAGTCTGAGTCAACTATTATAGGAAACAGAAATCATTCATAGGTTCCTTCATATTTAATACCTGTTGATATGCAGCTGCTGTGACTTTTTCTTGATCATGGGTCTGTTGCTATTCTGGACAGGAAGAAAAACGGTCAGGTTACAGTTTTTACAGCAACAAAACATTATTAAGGCTCCTAAGAAAAAAAACTTATCTTTCTGCAGCTGTTCGTCTTTTTTGATCCACTGCCCTCCTAAATAAATAAAAAAGAGCCAATAAAACTTACTACTGAAAGCACCTGAATCTTTAGAACAGATCAAATGTAAGCAACTAACTTACCTTTGTGTTTTTTTATTCTGCTTTGAACTGGTCTTCTCCATCTTGGACAGGAATGGATTTTATTTTCTGGATCCACAGCTCTCCTGGAGCACTGCATACATGCACACACACACACACACACACACACACACACACACATACACACGCACACACACACACAACAACATTAAATGTTATTGAAAGCAAGCAAACCTTTAGGGAAAAAACTTATTTAAATGTGGAAAAATTACTTACCTTTGTGTTTTTTAAATTCTGCTTTGTACTGGTCCTCTGCTCCAACTGGAATAGGAATGACATCTAGCATTTCTAGGTTAGTTTAGTGAAGTACATCATCAGATATACAAATGATTGCATTTGTGTTTAAGCAACCATGTTCTTACCTGGCATCATGGAAGGTTCTCAGCATCAGAGGACAACCTGTCTTTGACAGAGCAAACACCAGCACATACCCAGAACCAATACTCACTGCATGGCTTTTTTGTATTGATTACCACTTAAAGGAAAGTAGGTGACATAGAAACAGAATCTGACACAATGGACCAAATAAGCAAGTGTTTGAGTGGCTTTGATGAGAGGTTTGTTCATCGATTTGGGGTCAGTCCTGAGGATGACCTGTTCCCATCATGTACGTGGATATGGAATTCACAAATATTTAGCATATTTAATTAATGATTTGTCTAATAATAATAATAATAATATTTATTTATAAAGCGCCTTTCATACAAATTAAAATTATAACAAGGCGCTTAACAAGTTAAAATGACCCCACATAAACCACATTCCCATCCCTCCCCCATAAAAAGCACAGACATGCATACGCACACACACCACACACACACACACACACACACACACACACACACACACACACACACACACACACACACAGGGCTGAGTACAGATAAGCATGTATAAAAGGAAAAGGAAACGCCACCAGAGGAGCCCTCTGCACCTGCAGCAGCAGGCCAACAGCAGCATCCAAGGCAATGACACGAGGCAACCAGAGGAGGCAGGGCTGAGACCCCCACCTCCACCAGGAACCACGTGGAGAACCAGAGGAGGCAGGGCTGAGCCCCCACCTCCACCTGGAACCACGTTGAGAACCAGAGCAGGCAGGGCTGAGACCCCCACCTCCAACCTGGAACCACGTTGAGAACCAGAGGAGGCAGGGCTGAGACCCCACCTCCACCTGGAACCACGTTGAGAACCAGAGGAGGCAGGGCTGAGACCCCCACCTCCACCTGGAGAACCAGACAGCTACAGCTGACCACTGCTGCCGAGGCAGAGGACTCCACAGAGGAAACACAGGAAGGGAGATTAAAATACATACATGAGTACAGATAAGCATGTATAGTTAAAATATAAAAACATAAGATAAATATAAGTAAGAACAATAAAACAGTGATAAAATCTAAATAATACATAAAATGTGTTAGACTAAAATCAGTTAAAGGTTAGACAGAAATGTGTTAAATAGACTCTAATAAATCAGTTAAAACCCAGACTAAAAAGGTAATTAAACATAGTAATCGGTTAAAAGTTACACTAAAAGTAGTTAAACAGACTATAATAATTAATACTCAGCTAAAAGCTAGGTTATAAAAGGTGAGACAGGGAAGGACGTGTATTTTCTGTATTTGAGTGTAATAATCTTACAGCCGTTACTGGACCTATACAGGCAGTCAGCTGACACTGTAATTCTCATTACTCTGAAATACAATCACCATCTTACAACAGGTGCATCTCTAATGACTGTTATGCTCAGTGTGTAGTCAAAATACAGTACACAGGATTGTGGTAACTGTAGTAAGTCTGCAGGACGCCTGATTGAAGACAAGAATTTGGTTGTGAGATGTAAATATGGTCAATCAGTGTCCGGTTTTGAGTGGTAGGATCCGAGATAAGCTGTGTAAATCCTCTACTTTCAAACAAGTCCTTGATGGATTTTTTCCCGGGAGAGATGAGATCCTCGTTGAAGTCGCCACATACAAGAATGGGCTGAACATTCATAGCACACAGACCATCCAAGAGGTTTTGCATGTTCTTCAGAAATGTGGCAAGATCATAACTTGGTGGCCTGTAAACTGTGGCAATAAGGGCTGTGACTGGGGTCTCCACTTTGATGACCGTGAACTCCAGATCCGTCACATTGTGAACATATCTCCGTTCCTCTGGTTTATGAATGCTCCGGCAGTATGTGGCAACTCCACCTCCTTGTTTGGTGGACATGTCCACTCTGTGTGTGTAGGAAATGTGTCTGTTGCGTGTAAACAATTGATATCCCTCCAACTGGCATGTTGAAGGAACAAAGGATCCAAAGAAATGAGTCTCAGTCAGACATAAAATGTCTGCAAGTCCAAGTTCATGATGACATTTCATGTCCTCAATGTGGGAGACAAGACCTTCAATGTTGTGGTGGACAATGGTTAATGTTGCACCTGGATGATCTGGTTTAAGAAAATGCAACAGTGGTCTGGTGTTCAAGAAAGATGCTTGTGTCATTGTTTCCATGGCTGCTTTGATGTCATCATTAGCGTAGATCTTCTTTTCATCAAAATCAAGGAGTTTGAGTCCTTCCAAAGAAGTTGTCCGACTCAGGGCAACGTATGCCATGCCAGGCTCAAAGATCTTTTTGAGAGAAACCACTGCAGACTTCATGGTCATTCCTTGTACTTTGTGGGCTGTACATCCAAAGGCCAGCTTCATGGGAAACTGCTGTCTAACTATTCCTCTCACACACATTCGTTCCTCACATCTCTCAATGTACACAAGTTCTTCTGGTTTTCCTCTAATCTTCTTTGTCCGCCCAGCTGTGGGATTGTCCAATTTAAGCCCAATCATCTTTATTGTAATTTTTCCATTTTTGGTGGTGGTTATGTCAGAAATAGTTCCAAAGGTTCCATTGACAAGGCCATCCTGAACGTCCAGGTTCCTTATGAGCATGACACGAACACCAAGACCAACTTGTATGATGTCGGGTAAGTCACGTTTACTCCCACTGATGCGACTAGGCATGATGCTCATGTTTCCCGTTTTGCGATCCTTTCTGTAATCCTCTGCCCAAACATCACTGATTTGTGAGTTTAAGGAAGCTACAACTGAAACATTGTGACTTTCCACCTCCTTGTTTGTGGAAAAAACATGGAGGACATCCTTGGGACAATCCTTGGCTTCAACAACAGTCTGCTTTAACAGATTGCAGTCATGGTCACTGAGTGAATCAGTCTTGCTTTTGATCCTAATCCTGTTCAGGAGTTCTGCAAATGCTAGATCGTCTTTCTGCCGCATGATCTCTGTTAGGTTGACCATTTTGAACTGGCCATTCCAGAGATCAAGAACACCGTCCTCGTATACACAAAGAGGTTTAGATCTTCCAAGTGGTGGCAACTGGTAGAAATCTCCTACAGCCAAAACAGACATGCCTCCAAATGGCAATTTGTTTCCCTTGATTTGTTGCAATCTCCAGTGAACATAAGCAAATAAATCCTTAGAGACCATAGATATTTCATCAATAATGAGGATTTCTGCATTTGAAAGAACTGCTCGTACCTCGTCCAGTGCATTTCCAAGTCCTGTGTATGGTGGCTTCAAACTTTTAGGCAGCTTCAAGAGTGAGTGCAAGGTCCTTCCTGAAATGTTGTATGCTGCTGTACCTGTAAAGGCTGTGAGGAGTACTGTGGCCTGTGACATGTCTCCAATATCACGAAGCCGTGGAAGCTGTCGCAGTATCTTTGTGGCTTCCTGATAAACGCATTTGATGACATGCGATTTACCACATCCTGCTCCTCCAGTGACAAAGTAAAAGAAGGGATCAGGATTTTGACCCCAGACACGTTGCAGGCACCAGTCACGAACTGAATAGAAAATGGATGCCTGTGTCTCATTGAGACTTCGGTACATAGCCCTCACAAAATCAGGGCTCAGTTTTGGGACTTCAATTGCTGGCATAGCTCCACTGTCATTGTCAAATTGGTAATCTGGGACTGGGTCTTGTTCATCCTCCTCTTCTTGCTGAATGGGTTCTCGCTCAGCGATGCATTCCAAACGATCTATTTCAACCTCAGGTGCAAAGGTGTTCCAGGCATTTACAACCGGCCCTCGTGTCTGGATTTCCTCCATAATTTTGTCAATTTTCTTCCCCTGTCCTTCATATCGCTTTCTGTTGAAATCAACAAAGCGTTTTACAGGCAATCCCCCCAGGTCTCCATTTGTGTAGAAGGCTTGGTATGTTTGATGTACTTCATCTAGCAGGTCTTCATCTCTTCTGTGTGGCAAATACAACTTCAGGAGCCGTCTGTAGAACTTCTCTGGCTGTGTCTTTTCTGAGAAACGAGTAAATCTGATGACGGCAGGTTTTCCAATCGTTCTCTTCTGAATGTATCCTGCATCGTTTAGGAGGGGAATAGCATTTGGTCCTTCAATCTGGCGACCATAGAGGACCCTGTACTCTGACACAAATTCAGCCAAGCACATATGTTGAAATTCCTGTGTTTCCGGTCTGTTCAGATATTTTTCTGGTAAACCTGACATCCAGACATCCTCTTCATCTGGCTGCATGTTCATCAGTTTGCTCATTGGAAGACTCATCTTTACAGCATCCTGGTCAGTCTGGATGAAAAGCACAGTGCGTGAGCACTTTTTAAGAGGAAGGCTGCACGTGCGTGCAACAGATTCCTGAGCACTTACCTCCCTGTGTTTTGAATACGCTTGCATGATCTGCTTCATTTGGTCCTTTTCATTGACACCAGATTTCTGGATGTCCTCAATGACTGTGTTCAGAAACTCTGTCATTTCATGTTCTGGCTTGGCTACGTATGACATCATATACTCAATGCAGCTAAACTCATCGAGCACGTACTGAATGTCCATATTGGCATTCCATGCTCGCAAGAGAGCAGGGTTGTATGCATTTACCCAGCAATCCTTAGGATCACGCTTCATCACAACAACCATTCCAGAGGTGAGATTCTCAACGTAACCCATGTATTCGTCTTTGGTCATGTTACAAGCCTGGAGCAACTCTGACAGATCCATCAACGAGGCCTTTTCATCCATCAGTAAATCCCTTAGCGGTTTCAGCTTTAGCTTTGCCTCCCTTTGTTGTTTTGACAGAGTTCTTGACTTGGATTTTTTTCCTTTGGCTTTAGATTTCTTTCCCTCGTCTTTCTTGTCATCATCAAGACTGCTCGGATCAATGATTGGGTAGGTGATTGTGGTTTTGTCCATGGGGAGTTTGGGGAATCCAAATCTGCACTGTACATTCCCTTTCTTGCATGATTTAGAGTGTTTCTTGCTATGCATTTGAACCTCACTAACAATTTTGTAGAGCTCAGGATCTGTGTTTTCATCTGGCAGCTGGCACGATATGTAGCGATCAATAAATCTGACGATGTCATCCTCTGGGTCATCAGCATCAGGGGCGTCAGTTATATAAACAATCATATGAATATGCGGCGAACCTCGAGCTTGAAACTCCACTCTATAGAAGTAATCTTCCACTTGGCCAATGGGCTGTGCAGGTGACATGATGAGTTCAGTCATAAGAGCGTCCACTCTTTTCTCGAACATTCGCATTACCGTGACGGGATTACTACGAAGAATGTCACACTTAGCATTCCAGTCGAGCTTTGAAAAGTCCACCTGTTCTCCCTGCTGTGCTTTGAGGACCTCAATGATTTCTGGCCATCTCATTTCGGCTGCAGAAAAGGTCACAAAGAAAGTGGGTTTTCCCAGCTGCCTTACCATAGCATGAAGGTCACGAAGGCCTTTCTCCCAGTAAGCTGGAGTGCCTCTCAATGGTTGCATGAAGCGAGTAGCCTCTTTGTTTTGGATGAGTTTTTCCACTTCTCCTTTATCTTGTAACATTTTGCTGGAAATTGTGCGTCCATCCTTGGTTCTTATTTTCCCTTTGCGCATCTGAATTGACATGCTGTTTTTAGCCATGTGTGTTTCTGTAACAAACTGGGCAAAGAAAAGATAACTCTGGTCGTTGGCAAACCTGCTATCGACAGAGAAGAGCCTTGAATTGAAATACATGCTAGGTGACAACACAGGTCGTCTGGTCTCATCTAGCGTGTTTTTGCCAGTTGGGAACTGAACAGGAAAAGCTTTTGCTTCCAGTTTAGGAACACTGAAGACGGCAACAGGTTTGTTTCCTTGAGCAGGGGCTATACTGAATATCCCATCTCCATAGGACAAAACTTCCTGTGCCAAGTCAGGTGGCTGCATGCAGGTATCCAGGACCAGACCAGGTCGAAGTGCCTGCTGTTCTTCACCTATGTGGTTGGGCTGCTGTTCTGTCACTGCATCTGTATCATCGCATTGCTGGCTGATTGGCTTTTCAGATGGCTGAATAACATCTTGAACTTCTGGTCCTTTATTAGGAGACTGCATGAAGTTATCCATGTTCAAATCAAGTTCAAGTGGCTCATGTTCTTCTCCTACATGGTTGGCCTTCTGTTTCATCATTGCATCCATCTCGCTGTCCTCGTCTTGGATGTTTGGCTCTTCAGCTGGCTGTGGAACATCTTCATTTTCCACAAGCTCAAATGTGGCACTTTCATTAATTGTCACATCTCTATAATCTGGGTGAGTTTCTTTAAGTATGGCAAGTCCTGCTAGCACGTTCTTCATGTTGACTGTGTAGAAGTGCTGGTATCCTTTGTAAATGATCTTTCTCTTCAGCTTTACCTGTAAAAGCTGGGCTTCTGTGTTGGGTCTAGGAAGACTGTTTACAATAGTTTCCATTTCAGAAGGCACACACACAACGGCTCCATGCACTGCTCGCTGCTGCCCTTTGGGCAAGGCAACAATTTTGGCAAATGGTAGAATTTTAGCTATCAGTTGCCTTTCAAGAACATTCAGTTCAGCCAGCTCTGGGGGGATTGGTGCTAGCTGCAGGTTGTTAGCAGCTGCAATGGGTGGCATATTTCCTCTGGTCAGGTGACTGTCACAGGTGTAGCAGATCCACTCTTGCATCCTCTCTCTGGGTACAGAACATGGAGCTGAGCAAGAAGGTCCACAAGAGTGAACATACCTACCTGTTAGGCACTCTGCCACCACCTGTAGGTTTTTGGTAAACTTACCTCTGTTACAATGTTTCACTTGACTTAGAAACAGAGCTCTGTGACAAACAGTGCAGACGTATGTGGGCCCGTGTCGAATCTTCTCTTGAAAGTTAGATATTGCAGCTTTCATTTCTTTGCTGATGAGAGGCTGTGGAGGTTCCTGGAGAAAGCCTACATTCCTTCTGTATTTCCTCCTGATTCTAAGAGCACACTGCAGCTTGAGATTAGACGATGCATTTCTTGATCGGCGAAGTCTCGTGTTGGCAACGCTTCTTTTCTTATGCTTAAGTCTAAAATCTGTCTGACTGTGATACTGTTCCTCCTTCATATAATTTCTACTAAGTGTCTGATGTCTGGCTTTGAAGGTTGGATCAGATGTTATTTTTTGCTTCATATAATTCCTATTTAGTGTCTGATGTCTGGCTTTGAAGTTTGGATCAGATGTTATTTTTTGCTTCATATAATTCCTCATAACATTTTTATGTCTGGCTTGGAAATTGGGATCCTTCTGGTATTTTTCCTTTACATATTTCATTTGTCTCTTCTGGAAGAGAGGATCGTTTTTGTATTTGTAGACGAAATTTTCTCTCTTTACTGTTTGCTGAAGAAAATATGATGTTTTCATGGACTCTTTTTTTTTAAACCTAAGCGCAGGACATTTAGCATAATTGTCTCTTTCCGATTTGCTTCTTAAGATGTTTTTGACTGCATTAGCTCCAAGCTGTGATTTGATCCTGTGTCTTAGCTTTTTTCGCCTTGCTTTCGACATTTTGGACACATCTGGAACTGCAGTATTGTCAACGTTCATTGAAGCAGTCGATTCCTTTTCATCAGATATTTTGGACACATCTGGAACTGCAGTATTGCGATTCCTTTTCATCAGACATTTTGGACTCATCTGGGACTGCAGTGTTGTCGACGTTATTCAGTGAAAGAGTCGATTCCTTGTCATTAGAACTGGTTTTTGGTTCTCTGACAGATGGGGCTTCTTCTGAAAGTCCTTGTAAAACATTTACAATGTCAAAGTGTTCTTGAGGAGCTTCATCCATGTGGTCACTCACAAAAGTGACTGGTACGAACTCGTATGTGGCATTAGGACCACGGTCTTTAAAGAGTTCCGAAAGGTGTTTAGCCAAATCATTCAGGTCGGTGAAAGTCATCATTATTGCAGTTCCTTTATGGTGGGGGAGTCCAGCTGAAGATCTTGAATGAGAGTCAAAGACTCCGTACCTTCCTGATCTGTCCCGGAACACTGCGATGCACTCCGGAGTCACCAGAATGAAAGCATGGCTGACATTCTCTGAGAGGCACTGCAGCTCTTCAGCAAGGGAAGATCCGTCCATTGTTTGAGAGATGTGACCTTTTTTTTCCACGTGACCAACTCTTATAGTATCCATTACCACATTGTACATATTGGTGTCTGTCAGAACTTGTTTTGGCATCTCTTCAGCCGTTAGATGGTTGCAAACAAATGTGCCATCCAACAAGAGCTGCCGTTTAGTTCCAACATAGAGGTCATTTCCCTGTTCAAGCACTCTGTCAAGCTGCATTGTGTCAAACTCTGGCCCCTCACTGTGATATGCCATGAATGTCAGAGCCATACAGGTGCATTGGTGATTCCGAGAAAAACGACTGTACCTCAGGTCCGCTTGAGAATGGGACGCCCTCACCGACCGGACAGGAGGACCGCTGATGCTCCCCTCTGGTGCTGGATCCTGTAATCAGAGCAGAAAAAAATATGTTCATGTGTGTTACATTTCCTCATGTAGTCATTTATCAACTTATGTATGCAGCACCGTAGCGCCACATACATGCATCACGCACCGTGCGTAGGGCACCATTATATGAAACATTCCTCATATAGTCATTTATCAACATATTTGGGGAAATAATATTTGTATTTAAAATGTTATAACCATTCTTTTAAAAACACAATCATGTTTGTTTTAGGGATGAACCGATCCACTTTTTTCACTCCCAATACAGACAGAGGTTTAGTAACGGTCGATACCGATACAGAAAAACCAAGCTGTAGTACCTAATGAACTATTTCTCACCATGTGAAAAAAACTGAGATCATCCTTTTTTCTGGGCAACATATTTTTTCATATTAAAATAAAATGTTAAAATGTACAGAATAAAAACATTTTATAGCTGTGCACAGTACAGTTATACTAAATAAACCAACAGCTTCACACGCTTTGTAAAACAATTAAAAACTAAAACTTCACCTGCTCAGTCAGTGCAGTTAGTGGTATAACACCCTAACCCTTTTAAAATAAAGAACCTGAAACTGAGAACAGCAGCTTTACTACTTTAATCAAATGTAAAAATCAACTGGAACAAAATAAACCCTCTAGTAAATGTCTCAGTCAGCACATTTAGTAATTTAAAATACAATGTCAAATAAATTAAAGAACTGAAATAGAGGGGAAAACAAAAGCTGCACTGGCTGATGGGAAATATTAAAAATAAACATCTGCTCTTTACAATGAGTTTGTGCAATGCAGCCGACACGACACCGTTTAACGTAGCGCTGTGTGGCACTAAGCTTATAGCGAGTGGGAGCTGCTATGGCTAAGCTAACCAGGAGAAGGCACAGCTGAACCTTAAATCGCCGCCTGAACCTCTGAAATTTTGAAGGGGGTTTCACCACCACACAGCTGACCACAGACGACGCTGCAAAGTGGCGGCAGCTTAAATTGTCATCCAGTCGACACTACGGACACCGTTTAACGTAGCGCTGTGTGACGCTAAGCTCTCATCCAGCCACTAAAAGCGACACGGGGGACATGTCAGAGCTCCAGACATCTGTTGTGAAAGTTATCGCTCTGCACTTTTAACGTGCAGGTCAGGTTGAGCAGTCTCAGACAAACATTTTCAGCTCACCGTGTCGTAGCGTAGCTCCAGGTAGTTAATCTAATCAACAGCTGACAGCCCATCCATGACAATACACAATCCTCCGTGAGTTTTGTTACCTTCACACCACTAGGTGGAAACCTTTCACCTCTTTCCTTCATCTCCTTCCAAGTCAGCTGCTTCACTTCGCCTCCCTTTTGTTTACTTAGGGACTATGCGCGGCGTCACTCACCGCACATAGAAATAGACTGAATAGATCTCTCCCTATAGATCGGTAATGGATCGGGCCCATTGTCATGATACCCGATCTAGAATTTTCTTCTATATCTGTATCGATCCTGATCTTAAGATGGGATTGGTGCATCTCTACTTTTATTTCTTCCTGCCTTGATTATGGAAACAGCCTTTTTACATGTCTGAACAAGAAAGATCAGTCAGTTCAGAATGCTGCTGCAAGGCTTTTAACTGATTTTAGGTTTCATCACGTTCTTATTGTGTTTTCATCTTTTGTTTTATCATGTTCTTATGTTTTTATTTTTTGTTCTTATCAAGTTTTTCTCCTTTGCATTTTTAATAGTTTTAATATTGTTTAACTGTATAAGCACTTTGTAGTTTTTGACCTGTGAGAGGTGCTATATAAATAAAGTTATTCTTATTATCCTCAGTGATTTATGTTACCTTCACAGGTGGAAACTTTCACCTCTTTCATTCATCTCCAAAGTCAGCTGCTTCATGTTGCCTCCCTTTTGCTTATTTTAGGAACTCCGTGTGCTTGTAGCAGAAGCGCACGGCGTCACTCACAGCACATAGAAATAGACTGAATAGAACTCTCCCTATAGATCTTGATCCAATGGGGCCCATTGTCACTGATACCCGATCTTAAGATTGGATTGGTGCATCTTTAGTTTGTTTGATAATGACCATTTGACTACGAGTAAGGAAGTTAATTACCTGGCCGCTGTGGTCCAGTGAACTGTCCTCCAGAGGACAAGGTGGACAGGTGGACAACTCCGCGACAGCCTCCTCCCGGGGGACCCTCCTTCCTGGTGGACGGGGTGCTGGCCTGGTGGTCTCAGTCAGTGTTCCCTCCACCTTAAATGACAACAGCATGGAAACTCCAGAGTAAATATTCCCATCTATTGATTATATCTACGCTTCATGAATCTGTGTTTATATTTTATGTATCAACATTTTAATAACTGAATGTGTTTAAAGAGTAGATGATGTTAGATTTGTATTTAATTAGCAATGTCAACAAGAGAAGGAGAAACAGCTAAACTTAGCATCTTCCTACTTCAGACACAGGAAACAATTATAAATCAAACTTTAAATAGTTTGTTAAAGACCATCACACCTGCTGCTGGGGTCGTCTCTTCTTGGAGGGAACGGGTCTCTGGCGACGTCTCGCGGGCGAAGACTGATAAATGACAG
>SSNR01000558.1:1749-24445 GCA_006937965.1 Callopanchax toddi
CACACACACACACACACACACACACACACACACACACACACACACACACACACACACACACACACACACACACACACAGACACACACACACACAGACACACACACACTCAGACACACACACATACACACACACACACACACACACACACACACACACACACACACACACACACACACACACACACACACACACACACACACACACACACACACACACACACACACACACACACACACACACACACACACACACACACACACACACACACACACACACACACACACACACACACACACACACACACACACACACACACACACACACACACACACACACACACACACACACACACACAACACACACACACACACACACACACACACACACACACACACACACACACACACACACACACACACACACACACACACACACACACACACACACACACACACACACACACACACACACACACACACACACACACACACACACACACACACACACACACACACACACTCAGACACACACACACACACACTTAGAAAAAGGTTTGTTTATTGTGATCAAAGCAGTTTTCTGTGATATTAAAATTGTAACTTCTTACAGAGACGAATGTTTGATGCAGTAAAAAGCTTTGCTGCATTTGATTTTAACCAGACTCCTGGTCGAGACCAGAGTACCCGAGTACCCAGCCCAGTGGGTTACTGGGTCCCCCTGGAGCCAGGCCTGGGGTTGGGGCCTGTGAGTGAGCGACTGGTGGCTGAGCTCTCCTCCATGGGGCCGGGCCTGAACCAGGTACATGGACCCACCACCTGCAGGAGGAACACAAAGGGTCCGGTGTGATGTGGACCAGGTGGGAGCTCTGACCTGAGCCTTCAGGTCGGGGAACGGGTCCTGGCTGTTAGCAGCTCAGAGTACCCAGAGGCCCTGGGACGAGTGCTGGATGGAGCTCTGACTGGGGACTCGTTGTCCTGCTGGGGGACTTCAACGCTCACGTGGACAATAACAGCATGACCTGGAGGGGTGTGGCTGAAGGACCTGAACTGACTTTTGTTTTGTTGTTGGACTCCTTGTGCAAGTTTCAGTTCAGCCATAACGAACAGCTGTCGGTTTACCTGGTACCAGGCCAGCCCAGGTCACAGTGGGGGACACAGAGTGCGTCTAGCTCCACTCTGCTACTGTTGACGTGTCTGGTGTCAGTTATGGTGGTGACCCCCGACCCGCTGGGGGACCCAGAGGTTCACTTGTCACCTGTAGGCCTCCTCCTGTGGCCTGGCATCATTAGGAGCTGAAACTTGATGAAGCACACAGTCTAGTGTCCTCAGAGTCAATCAGGCAGAACGAGGCTCCTAACTCAAGGGATGAGTCGGGGTCCAGAACCAGTTTAAACTGGACCTTTGGTTTCTCTGGTACCAGCAGCCTGGTGGTTTTTAGATGAACTCAGTCTGACAGGAAACAGCTGTTAGGGTGTCAGCGTGACGATATGATCCGTCTGAACAGGCTCATTCACAAAAGTTCAAATATAAAATGGACCTTTTTTTTCTGAATATAACAAAGAAAGGGCGTTAGCTGCTGTGACTTGTTTATGTGAACCTCTTTAATGAAACCAGCTGTAGTGACGCGTTCGGACAGGAATAAGACTGTTCTCTGCTGGGTTCTGTGTTAATGCTGAAACCCTGCAGAGTAAAGCCTGGACATGTGAGCCGGACCCAGCAGCTGTCGGCCAACACAAACACACAGAGCCCAGTGAGTCCCGGAATAAATGGGAACAACAGAGAGACGCCACTGGAGCCTGGAGCTAGGCCCCTAAATCCCTCGCTGTCACTCAGACCCACGCTGCCGACGCCCACAACTCAAAACCCAAATCAGACGGGATCAAACGCTCCAACAGGACGCTTTATTTAGATCAGAGCGATCAGGACCCGAGGTTCTGGTCCAACATGCCTCTGCAGAGCCCGTTAGGGACCCACAGGAAACAGGACCTGGGGTTTTCTGTGGGCCAGGTTCTCTCTGGTGCTCCACTTTTAACATGGTGTTTTTAAGGTTTTGAAAGGAGAGTTGAACCCAAACTGTCTGGTGATTGGCTGGTCTGAAACCCAAAAATCCTAGTATTTTTTCAGTCCATGAACTCATCATTGCTAAGTGGTTGATTCAACAGAGACCTGAACATTTTTACCTCCAGAATCTTCAAGTTGGTCTGAATTGTTTCCCCTTAGCTGTTTAGTAAACGAATCCACTTGGAACATTTCTTTGAGGGAATAGATTTCATAACTGAATAGTCTCACAATATGGGCTTGACAAGAAAATGTTTTTAGAATATCAGCAAATTAAATCTATAATAAAACATCAATTTAAGCTTAATAGAACAGAGTCACAAACACCATCAAATGTATTAGATTTCCTTAATCTCAAATCTCCTAAAACACTGTCTAAAGTAGATGATTGGATATCTCTTCCTATAGCTAAGTGGGAGGCAGACCTGTCAGTCAGTTATGACCAAAACTTCTGGTCTCAGACATGTTTAAAACCTTTTAGAATGACTAGAAACCCCAGTTTACAATGAATCCAATATAAACTCCTACATAGAGTTCACTCTACAGGTCAGGATGTTCAGGATGGGTTATGCACCATCTGAAACCTGCACAAGCTGCACAGACAACACCCCTGACACCTATATTCATGCACTTTGGTTTTGTCCACCTGTGCAGAGATTTTGGTCCCGGATATGTGAAGACCTGTCAAAGTGTCTGAAATGTAATATTCCAGCTTCCCCTCCAGTTTGCTTACTGGGAGATTTAGATGATGTCATCACAGAGATGAATTCAGCTCACATGGTTCTAACGGCCCTATGCATCGCTAAGAAAACGATCCTCATAAACTGGAAAAACAAAAATAATCTCAGTTTGAACCAGTATAGGAATCTGTTGTTGGACTATATTAACTGATCAGTTCCATCACATAGTAAGGATGGGGGGGTTCTGGGCTTTGTCCCCCAGGGCGGTGTGGGGGGGTGTCTGGGTTTGGGGGTTTCCTGGGGCTGAGCCGTTGGGGGGTCTGACGTAGGGCTGCGTCTCCTATCAGGGTGGTGTTTTGGCTGCCTCGGGGTGTCCCTCTGGAGACTGTGTCCTGGGTCTGCGGCGGTGGCTGCAGGTAGCCGTCGGGTGGCTGGGTCATTCCTGGAGGGTCCGGGGACTCGGGTTCATGTGGGCTCCTGCCGTGGACCTGGATGGGTGGGCCGGCGATCTCCCTGCCCTGGGTGGTTTTGGGGAACGGGGGTGTTTACTGGGGCCAGCGGGGGAGCTGGCCCCCTGGGAGGGCTTGTCCCCCCAGTCTTGCCTCCCCATCCCCGGATTTTTCCCTCCCTCTGCTCCGTCACGTCACCACACACACAGGGCTTTGGGTCACGGGTACGTCACGGTGTGGAACACCATCTCTGCAGTCCTGTGGCCCAATTTTAATACACAATTTAAACACTTCCACCCCAGACATTCTTACATTATGCATCTAGGGTCTTTGGAGGAATTACACCCAGTAATACCCGGGGGGAGGGAGGTCTAGCCGGCTAACCTCTCCTCCGGTGTCATTACCCATCTCCACGCATTTAGACACTTAGGATCCAGGGCGGGGGATGGCGGGCCGCCCCCCACTCTTTTTAAAAGCATCTTACTACAACACGCATCAACACCACATTGGAGCAGGTGGGGGAGACTTGGGGTCTTCACACACCCCTGTTCTCTGCTCGCTGCCTGGGGCCTGGAGTGGAGCGGGCCGTCTGGTCGGGGTCTGCGGTGGGGGGCTGCTCGGCTGCGGCGGGGTGCGCGGTGGTCTGCTTATCCCCACTTCAGTAAGGGAGGGACCATCTTCTGATCTCAGGGCCGGCTTCACCCTTAGGGCGCTGGTCCCTGGTCCTGAACATAGAGAGTGCATGGGGAGCGAGAGTGGGTGTACAGCGTCTATTGTGTGTCTTGGTATGTTTGTAGGAATGTGTGTGTGCACGCATGAGGGAGGGAGAGTGATTGTGTCTGTGTGTGACTGTTTTTCTGTCAGGTTTCGTCCCCCCCCTCTCTCTGTGACATGCTAGGCCCTCCTCAGCAGAGACTATCCTCCCTGGCTGCGCCTCGGCATTGGTGGTGCCTTTCTCCAGTGGCGTGCTGGGGTGTCTCGGGGTCTGGGTCTGGGTGCTGGGGGCGTCTGCCTGCTCTTCTTCCTGTGGCGGCCTGGTGGGATCTGGGCCCCCGGGGGTGGTCGGGCCTCTGCTGGGGCCGGTTCGCTCCTGGGTCTCTGGTTCCAGCTAGATCTACCCTGGATGGCCGGCTGCAGGCGGTGCCTGTGAGCTCCTAGCCGCGACCCCCCGGGGGCTCTAGCGCGGCGACTGCCGGGGGGCCCACGTGGGGTGAGTCTCTGCGCCCTCTGGGGGAGAGTTTAGCGACTGCCCTGACGGCGGTCTCCCTGGGGTGTCCGTGCCCTGGGTGGCCTCTGGACGTCTGGGGCCTGGACCTCCTCTGCGTCCTCCATGGGCCTTGGGGGCGGGTCTGTGGCTCCTCTAACTTATTATTGAATGTTTCAATAGAGAAACCTTACATAAACAAGCGCGCATATATACACACACACAGGTGATCACAAGGTGCTCACATAAAGACGACTCAGGTGTTTTCAGACACATGGACTGGGGCTGTGGTTGACACTGAACTCTCTTGAACTGGTGTATACGTATACATTTGAAGAATATCACAACTGTTGTGTATTCATATGCTGTTTGTTGCTGTTGTATCTTTTCTTCCTGTTTTGTTTGTTTGTGCTTTATTTACAGGTCTAGAAGTGGACTCTTCACGTCTCTTGTTCTCTTCTTTTTCTGTTTACTTTCTCCCCCATCCCTCTTTCTGTACCCTTCCCTTCACTTTCAGGCTCCGTGTCCATTGGGACTCAAATCAACCATAAAAATATTCTAAGATTTTTAAAGTTATATTTAACAATAAGTCAGGTTGAGCGTTATAGCAGTGGCTTGTTCCTGGTACTCAGACATCTATTCTGTTTGCTCTACAGCCAGACAGGACACGGGGTAAAAAATAATAATATATTTATGGTTTTCTGTGATTTTGTTACACTCAACAATTTCTATTTTTTTTCAGTATGTCCATGATATGTAACTCATATTACAAAAGACTAAAACTATAACTGAAACTGAGACTTTTAAAACTGAACTAAAACTAGCAAACAAAGGTTAAAAACTAATTAAAACTTTGAAATAAAAACTAATGAAAAATGCTAAAGTAGTAAAACCTAGCCACTGGGTCACTGACCTCAGAGACAGAGGAAGAGGACTAGAGTGTAGGAGCGACAGAAGAAAAGGTTCGGTCTCCTCTGGTCTGAAGTCGGGTTTTAGGGACAGAAGGCGGTCAGAGGACCTGACGGACCTGGTCAGAGGACCTGACGGACCTGGTCAGAGGACCTGACGGACCTGGTCAGAGGACCTGACGGACCTGGACAGAGGACGGTTACAGATACCCACTAATGTACGCTGGAGTCTGTCCATGTCGGTTGTTGGACTGATGAATATTGTTTAGAGAAATGTTGCATATTGTCCAACCTTTTGCTTTTGGGCAAAAATGACCAAAATAGACCAAACTTTATTATTATTTGTAATAAAAATCACCTTGAAAGAGCTTGATTGAGATTTGATCAGAAGTGTAAAACCCTGCTCAGGAGACTGGAGTGAGACCAGCTGAAACAGAAACTTTTATTTTTAGAATTCAGGAGACGTTTCAGTTACAGGAAGTAAGAATCTCTGATGTCATGGTGACTTTCTCTCAGTAAACAAACCTAAGGAGCTCTGAACTAATGTCTGTGACCATAATAATAATTTATCACATCAAATCAACAAACAGCTGATTCTATTTACAGAGATCTAAAAGAACCAGTTTTATTTGGACACTCAGGAACATTTCAGCTTTATTTAGGAACCGATTGTTTTAAATAAGGTATTAAAGACACAATCATCAAACCAAGCAGGTAGAGGTGCTCATCAGTCCGGCTGGATTCTAGGTTTTGTAGATCTGATGGTTTCCTCCGGCGGCTGTCGGGGGAACCGCTCCCGCCTGGACCTCCACAAAGCCCATCCTCTGCTTCCTCTTCCTCTGCTCCGTCATCTGGACACAAACCCTGTATCAGAACTGAACTGGGACTTAGCGGGACCAGATCAGAGTCCAGGACCAGGAGTCGGGTCTGATCCTAACCTTGGAGGTTGTTTTTTCTAGTTTGCTTCCTGTGTTTGTCCCATTTAGAGCTGTTAGAAATAGACTTCTCCTGGTGTAGCTTTTTATCACCTAAACGTTTCAGACATGGATCGGTTTGAGTCGTTGTACTAGTGTAGAGACGCAGAGCAGAGACTGGATTAACAGTAACGTCATTGATGGAACCTTCTCTGCAACTGATGGTTAAATACATGAACGGATGATTCTAACCATTTTGGTAACCCCTGATTGGGGCGGCATTAGCTCAGTTGGGAGAGTGGCGGGTCTGGTAACCAGAGGGTCACCGGTTCGATCCCCAGCTCTGGCTGGGTTAGATTGTCGTTGTGTCCTTGGGCAAGACACTTCACCCACCTTACTGTGTGAATGTGAGTGTGACTGTGTGTGAATGTTGGTGGTGGTCAGAAGGGCCGATGGTCAGAATGGCAGCCTCTCTTCTGTCAGTCTGCCCCAGGGCAGCTGTGGCTACAGACGTCTGTCGTAGTTTACCACCACCGGTGAGAATGACTGTGTGAATGAATGATGCAACTCTGTAAAGCGTCTCTGAGTGACCTAGAAAAGCG
Source organism: Callopanchax toddi (assembly GCA_006937965.1). NCBI lineage: Eukaryota > Metazoa > Chordata > Actinopteri > Cyprinodontiformes > Nothobranchiidae > Callopanchax > Callopanchax toddi. The sequence goes on from SSNR01000558.1 coordinate 8,565, forward strand.
CTATATAAAACTGATGCATTATTATTCTGAGTACACCAGGGCCTTTTAATGCACTAGGGCTCAAAATAACATTAGCTTTTAGAGCTTATTTAAAATATTGCGATATATATATATCGTATCGCGATATCGCCAAAAAAAAAAAAAATCGGGATATTAGATTTTGCTCATATCGTGCAGCCCTAAACAGGTTAGCTCATTGGTCACTGATCTGCAGCAGTGTCTCTCCTGATACGACTAGCCATGAATATTGCTCCTGTCGGAGGACTACTTCTCTATTCTAGAGACTCCGCCTGCTTGGGGTGATGTCATCACTGTAGATAAATAACTGATACACGTTTAGACTGATGAAGTCACCAGGTGTTTCCCCTATGGGTGTGCCACGTTGGCCACGCCCACCACTGTCAGACGCTCACTGGAGGAGGGTCTCCCAGTGTGTGAGAGCTGGAAGGCCGCCCCCCCCCGGCTGACTGTCCACTCTTATCCAGCGTCTGCATCTGTGGGGACCCTGATGAAGTCATAAATTCTGACTCTGGACAGGAGACGTATTTGGACAACCAGCCAGGCTGAGACTGAGACGGCCCATCCCCACAGACAGTCTGACAGTAGTGGGTGTGGCCAACCTGGCAGACTGCAGTAGTCATTCAAAACAAACCCTGTAGAGTTCTACTGGTTTGAGGAGCAGGAACTCTGTCCCGCTGGGAGCGTCTACCTGCTCTTTGAGCTCGTTCAGCTGCGTGGTCAGCGTCGTCACCACCTTCATGGTGGAGGCCAGCTGGTTCTGCAGCATCCTCATCTCGTTCTGCTCACCGTCGCCATCGGTTACCACCAGAGACATGGCCTGCATCCGTGGGAACCAGTCCAGGTTGTTATTCTGCAGAGGGAGGAGAAGGTTTGGACTCTGGACCACAGCGAGCTACTCTGGAGTCTGAGACGGAGCCTACCTTTATCATCTGAGCGACGTAGCTCTCCGGTCCCGTGTAGTCCGTCTTGTTCTTCTCACGCACCAGGACGATGAAGTACAGGTAGTTCCAGATGTTGTGCTCCAGCTTGATGTGCTCCTCAAACGACACCGTCTTGTTGTCAAACTTGTCTCTCTCTAAACCTGTAGAAAGGGTAAATGTCCTGTATTTATAGAGCGCTGTACAACTCTACAGTCACTCACACACTGGTGGTGATAAACTCACCCACATCACATGACACTGTGCATGCACTCTGATTGGATCATTTGACTTTTGAAATCACCAGTTAGCTTAAGTGAGTCTATCTCTAAAGGTTGTGTTGACATGAGGTTCTCTCCAGATGTTGGTAGCAAACTGTCCACGTCCTCCTTCAGTCCGCTGGCGTAAACACGACGACTCAGGAAAAGGCTTTAGCTTCTTCCTGAGCTCTGTCTTGGTCCAGATCCTCCTGGAGGAGAAACTAGTCTCAGGTCAGATTCTGGTCCTCAGATCCTGAAGGTTCCTGTCTGACCTCTGACCTTTAGATAGATGTTCTCTAGGATTCAGGTCAGCTGATTGGCTGCAGCTTGATTTTCTTACTCTGTAACCAGTAGAGAGGTTCTAGGCTGGGTCTGGGGTCATGGTCCTCCTGGTTCTATCTTCATCCTCCTGGTTCTATCTTCATCCTCCTGGTTCTATCTTCATCCTCATCCTCCTGGTTCTATCTTCATCCTCCTGGTTCTATCTTCATCCTCCTGGTTCTATCTTCATCCTCCTGGTTCTATCTTCATCCTCCTGGTTCCATCTTCATCCTCCTGGTTCCATCTTCATCCTCCTGGTTCTATCTTCATCCTCCTGGTTCTATCTTCATCCTCCTGGTTCTATCTTCATCCTCCTGGTTCTATCTTCATCCTCCTGGTTTATCTTCATCCTCCTGGTTCTATCTTCATCCTCCTGGTTTATCTTCATCCTCCTGGTTCTATCTTCATCCTCCTGGTTCTATCTTCATCCTCCTGGTTTATCTTCATCCTCCTGGTTCATCCTCATCCTCCTGGTTCTATCTTCATCCTCCTGGTTCTATCTTCCTCCTCCTGGTTCATCTTCATCCTCCTGGTTCTATCTTCATCCTCCTGGTTTATCTTCATCCTCCTGGTTCATCTTCATCCTCCTGGTTTATCTTCATCCTCCTGGTTCATCTTCATCCTCCTGGTGGAGGCAGCAGCTTTTGATCCACAGTGTTTCCAGTCATCCTTCCTTCCATGAATGAGCTGAGAACCAGACCCACATGATCCTCCACCTCCAGACTTGGGGTTCCGGGCTGATCTGCAGCACAGTGGATGAGTTGTTACTTTCTGTTTTCTTTGAACCTATTGTTCCTGCTGGTTCCAGGTCCTTCTGAAGCTCCTCTAGAGGTCTTTGGCTCCTGGACAACTCTTCTGGCTGCTCATTTATAACTTTTTACACAAACTTTGGGATTAATATGGTCAAATCACATTCTGTTCATCCAGACGTCTTCAGATGATAGAGCAGCTGAACTTATTGATTTCTGAGACTGATGAATCCTGCAGTGACTCTGTGTGTAATGCGCTGCTCAGTCAGTTTATGACAGACTCCAGATGGTGGGGAGAGTTTTTAGAGATTTCTGCTGTAGATGATGACCAGATGATCGATCAGCTGATAGATTCTCTAGACCAGTGGTTCCCAAACTTTTTTTGCTGCGCACCCCCAATCCCCAAATGGAGACCTTTCACATTTGAACCAATTCCTGGTACCTACAAATCGTTAATGTTACCAATTTTTGATACTTTGAGTGTTTAATAATTAAAGCCATACTCAGTAACCAGGTAAACAAACGAGGTCTCCTAGCTAGTTTACAGAAACACGACTCGGAGCTCTCACCCCTCCTGTCAGGTAAAATCCATACGCCAGCCTCCCGCAGACATGGGACCCCGTTTTGCGACGATAACAAAGCAGAGTCTAACTCCAGCCGTAGAAACGTTCCCCCAGCTTTCCCTCTTTTCACCTCCAAACGTTTTTAGTTTCCTGCTAGCTGAAAAGGTGTTTTTGGGGGGACTCTGGTATTTTTATCTTAAAATGGAAGCACTGACCACCGGCTAATTCTGTCCTCCTTTCACTTCCGGGATGTTCTGCCCCAAAATGTGTCCGGGCGGATTAATGCCAATCCAAGCAGTGAGGAAATGCGGCAGACAGACAGCTGGATTGTCCAATCCTGTCGTTCGGTCCGATCAGAACCAGTAAAACCTGGTGCCGTTCTCAGGTTCCTTCAACCAGTGAATTATCAGACAGGTTAACTGTTTGTCTGATAGGACGAACATCATGACGTTTCTTCTCCTTTGGATTAAATTCAATGTTTCTCTGAGATCCTGTAGATCTCTGTCAGACTGACAGCAGGTCTCTGACTCTATGAACACGTCAACATCTGATCACCTGATAAAACATTTCCCGTTCCTCCACCAGAACCAGTTTCAGCCTCTGTGAAATGACGTTTTCTAAACCTCTCTGTCAGGATTTACTGTAAAAGACAAAAATCCACCTGCTTATGCAATTATTCATGAGGTCCTTAGCATTGACCATGGCTGTGTCTGGATTCAGGGGTAGGACGCTTCTGAGGACGCATTTTGAGACCGATGATGTCACAGCGATGCGACAAGTGCTGTCCGAATTCTAAGGATACTCATTCATGCATCCTCAAATGCGTCCTCGCTCCACCCCAATTTCTAGGACGGGTCTGGTGTATCCTTGCTGGCCAAGGCTATCCCAGGATGCTTTGCGTGCCGGCCGTAGGATTCTACTGGTTCATCAATTTTGCAGCAGTAGCAGAAAAAAACCAGAGAGCAGTCCAGTTTTAAATGTCAGTTTATCAAAAGATGATAAAAAGCTTGTGTTTAGGAATTTCTTTATATGAAGTTTAATAATAAAAATCTCCACAAAAGAGGTTGAATGTTTTATTTTTCATGTAATTTAAGACAAGAAATCAATGTAAGCTAGCTTGAATGTTTTAAATGAAAGTTTAGGAAATAAGTCACCATAACAGAGCTTCAAGTGTTTCTTTAGATCCATTTTATTAGCTTTAGCCTGTCTGTCGGCGCTGTCACGGTTGCTAAGCGACTGGACTGAGGGGCGGGGATAAGTATGAGGCTAGACCGTCTGAATTCAGAGCCGCTTATTTCTGGTCTTAGCGGTCGAGCAAGGACCCAACCTAGGTAGACCAACAAGTCCACGTCCTCAGGAGATCCTACCCCTGAACCCGGACACCGCCCATATATGTCAGAATGTGGGTGTGTAGGAGGAGGGTTCTGACCCAGAAACAGCTGAGAACAGTTCTGATTTATAAAGCAGAACAGTGGATCTGTGTGTACACAGAGTTTATAAATCAGAAATGGAGTTTGCGTAAGTGAAAATGATTTACTGAGCTTCAGAAGGTTTTCAGTCAGGATTCTACGTGACGTTTTATAAATGGTCCTTCTTTTCTCTCCTCTGTCTAAAACCTCGTATGGAGCTCCTGGGCGTGGCTGGTTCATGGTTCTTCTCCCTGATTCTGACCCCAACAGGTCACAGTTTAGACATTCTTGTGTAAGTTTGTGAAGGTCTGGAGAAGCTCTCTGGTTTCACCCATCGTAGGATGTCTCTAGAGCGACGCCTTGGTAAGGAGACCCTTTCCTGGACCATCAGTGGGACTGATCAGCTGATGTTGATCTGCTCTAAGTCACAGGACGGTTACTGACTTTCCAGGACTTTCTACGCCTTCCTTTTTTCATGTGTTTTTGGTTTTCTTTACAGGTGTGGAGGATGAGTTGTTACCAACATCTGGTGGGAATTTCATGTCAATACAACCATTAATAACAATAGACATAAAATAGATTCCATACGTATTTAGACTTTTTATGATCAGAGGTCAGTAACCGACCTCAGGAACCTTCTACTCACCACAGATGAAACACGTGGTCTTAAGGACCTCCTCCTTCTTCTGTTTTTCACTCCTCAGGTCAGCAAACGTGTCGATGATGACGCCAAAGATCAGGTTGAGGACGATGATGATGACGATGAAGTAGAAGAGCAGGTCGTAGACGACTCTGGCGGGAAACAGCGGCTCCTGCACACAGGTGAGGGCTCAGTTCTCTGTGTTGAATTCACCTGAACGCTCGGCCCTTCAGACGCTGATCTTACGTTCTTGGACGGTTTTCTCAGGACATCTCCAACTCCTCCTCCGTTCCTCAGGCCGTGATTCATCACGGTGACGATACACATCAGCAGCGTGTCACAGGCGCGCTCCGTGTTCGTCTCGCCTAGAAAAACACGCCGACATCATTAATGCTGCTAAAGGTCACGAATCACGTCCAACCTGCTGTAGATAGGTTTGAGAACAACCTCAGTTTGGAGAAACAGATTAGTCCTGATTAGACAGACGATAGTGTGTGTGTCTGTGCATCTCCAGTACACGTGGCACCGCGCCCTTACACACAGCTCCTTTGACACGCGCTTCAACACACACACAATCACAGAACATCCAACCCACACACAACTCACACACGCCCAGTAGGGGTGCAACGGGTCACAATCGATCCGTGATCCGTACTGATAATATATATATATATATATATATATATATATATATATATATATATATATATATAAATATAATATATATACACACATATACATATATATACACATATACATATATATACACACACATATATATATACACACATATATATATATGTGTATATATATATATATATATATATACATATATATACACATATACATATATATATATNATATATATATATATATATATATATATATATATATATATATTAGTGCTGTCAGTCGATTAAAATAAATTAACTAATTAATCGCAAATCTGGACAAAATTAATTGCTTCTTTTCAGAAAAAAGAAATGACATGCAGTTTACAATGTCCATCCAAGAAATATGCCAGAATGTTTTTAAAAATCATTTTTAAAGCTTTTGTAATTGATGAAAAAATGCATTTCAGTTCAAAACAGTTGAAAAACAAAGAATCCTGACTAAAATTTGCTGTCAGTTGGTCAGCCACCCTTCACACAAGCTGCTCTGCCTCCTGCCTTCTGGAAAGAGGTACAGGAGTCTGCGCTCACGGACCACCAGACTCACCAACAGCTTCATCCACCAGGCCGTCAGACTACTAAACTCTCTCCCCCCACACACCTTTAGCCACACCAAACAGAGACATGAGGGTTGAAACGGGATTAAACCTTCACACACCCCCACCCCCCAAAAATAACAAAACAAAAACAAAAACACTACCTCTGTACTCTGCAAGTTGTGCACACTATACAAATGCTACTGCTGCTATTATTATCATTATGAGTGAAATGTCTCTGCACAAAAATTGTAATTACTTTTAAAGCATTTCATCCACATCTCTTATATTTGTTTTCTTTTTTTTCTTTTAGTATCAGATATCGTATGTTTTTCTCTAAGCCACTTGCACTTTATCTACTCCGATTTAGTTGTTAGGATGTGTTCTTGTTCTGTCAGGTCTTCTTGTATCTTGTCTGTGCATGGGACTGTGAGAAACGTCATCTCAACTTCTTTGTATGTCTAGCACATGTGAAGGAATTGACAAACTATCTCTTATCTTATCTCTTAAAACTGGACAGACCCTAAATACAGTACTTTATAAATCTATTTGTTTATTTTATGTACAATTTCAGAAGGGTGTTGTTTTAAAATAATAATAAAAGATTTCCAACATGTGGAAACACTATGAGAGAATCATTTTTTGCAGTGTTCAAACTGACCCACGATCTGTTTTCAATGAGGGGTCCGGGTCACTCAGGTCTCTGTTGTTTAAAGACTAGTGTGGGAATGGGATCGCCTCGGTCCGGTCCTGGTTTTACTTTTCAGATAGGGGTAGGGTCTGGGTTCGTACCGAGCCGAACCGACACCTCCGTCCGCTCGGACCTCGGTGTCAGACCGGGACTGGAGCCGTAACACCCGCTCCCTGCTGAACTGAACCGAACCGTACGGCGAGAAAGGAGCAGGAATAAACCTTAAAGGCTAGAGACCGTCCAGTTTCACCGCCGATTACTTTTGGTTTTCACGGTGGAAGGAGCGGAGAGTTGAGTTCGTCTACCGGGTAGACCGGTGAAGAGAGTGAGCTGATGAGATCTGAGGAGCGGACTGGAGGGAGGACACGGGCTGCGACGGGAGCTGTAGGAAATCTGATGCTGACAAGCGCTCCGCCTGGCTTCAAACACAAGTTGCATTAATTTTGTTAATTTTTTTTTACGCGTTATGTCTTCCAAATTAATTATCACAATTAACGCATTAAATTTGACAGCACTAATACACAGTGGGCTGCCCGTGGGCTTCTCTACCAAAGAATCGTGAAATAACCCTGATCTCAGTTCTAAGCAAAAATCTCGTGATTCTCATTTTGTCCAGAACTGAGCAGCCTTAAACTGTAAAATGACTTTAATATATGAGCTAAATGTTCTTTCTAAAGGTGTAACCTGAACATCGATCCTAAACCTTGGACTCATTCTGCTGCTAGATGTTGAGAGTAGTGGCTGACATCAGTGGTTCCTACCATCCTCCTTCATGTTGGTCTCTGCGGTGCAGCTGACTCCGTCTGAAGAACACGACTTGAGGAAGTCCTGCGATGCTTCACTCTGTTGAGGAACTGAACAGACGCAGCAGTAAGAAACGATTCCCTGGAGAAGGAGGTCAAGTCCAAGGTGAAAACTCACCTTCAGGAATCTGCAGCAGATGATCCACCTCCATGATGAAGTCCTCCTTCAGGAAGAGGAAGCCCACGATGGAGAAGAGGTAGACGAGGATGAGGGCAAGCAGCGCCGTCAGCAGGATGGAGCGCCCGTTCCGAGTGACGCTCTTTATCACGTTAAACAACGTCTCCTCTCGATAGATCAGGTCGAAGAGCTGCATGGAGAACATCACAGTTTCTCATCTGAACAGGAACCAGATCACCTGGATGAGGTCTGGGACTTACCAGGATGCTGTAGAAGAGCTCATGGACAAAGAGGCCAAGGGTGGAGGTCAGGACGTAGGCCAGGTGGTACAGAAACTCCACATCCATCACCATGGCCTTGTAGCCCATAATGAAGGTCCCATTGTTTCCAACAAAACTCACCACAAACACCACCTTATTGATCAGCTGGAGACAGAAAAACATGGATCAGGAAGGCCAAAACGTGGAATGAACCCTCTGACAGGGTTCCTAGGTTCTGATCGAGATCTAGAGGGAACTCCAGCAGGTGGTTCCCAAACATCTGGACCACGTCTAAGAAGAAAACTCCTTCTTTTTTTTTTTTTTTTAACCCCGTGTCCTGTCCGGCTGTGGAGCAAACAGAATAATGTCTGAGTGCCAAAAACAAGGTGAGAGGTTACAGCCACTGCTATAAAACTCCTCCTGATTTTTGTTTAAATATAACCCCCAAAATCTTTATTAGAATGTTTTTATGGTTGATTGGACACGGAGCCTGAAAGTGAAGGGAAGGGTACAGAAGAGGGATGGGGGAGAAAGTAAACAGCAGAAAACTCCTTCAGAAGGTCCAGAGATATTTTAGAATTTTGCTGACAGATTACAGTAGACAAAAAGAGATCAGGTGTTTCTCTGGACCGGATCAGGAGTTGTGGCTCAGAATGGTTCCTTGTATTGGTAGAGTTTCTTACATTTAGGGAGCCAAGTAGGATGAGCGTGTTGCCAATGCCCAGGTGGTAGATGGACCTGACGATCAGAGCGAGGGTGAGCGGCTGAAGGCCGTACCGCTTAGAAAGCAAATCCAGGACCGAGAGTCCGATCAAGACCCAGAACAGCATCAGCAACATCGAGTCATCGATTGCTCCTGCAGAGGATGAGACCAAAGACCTGATTTGTGTCTTTACCCCTGAAGATTTTCACCAGGACAAAGAATCTGAGCTGTGACGAAAGCTTGCTGGAACCATTGCTGTAGAAAAATTCATGTTTAATGTCTGAGTTGGTCCAAAGAGGACGATTTAAGCGTTCTGGTGAGTCTGCATACCTTGACCCGAGTCGTGTGGGTAGAAGAAGGCGATGATGAGGTTGATGAAGACGGCAAGGTTGAAGGAGATCGTCCCCCACAGAGTCATCCTCTTGGAGAACCAGCACAACAGGGGCATACCTGAAACCAGAACCAGCGTGTTCAAATAGAACCCTCAGGTATAACTGGATCTCCAAACGCCTCAGTTTGTTCTCACTCCTCAGCTTCTTCTGCCACTCCATCTCTCCGTGGAGGAAGGACGTCTGATCAAAGAAGTGAGTAACCTTGGAACCCTGCTCATCCTGCTCCGTGGTGTTGAAAACTCTGAACTTTGACTCCTCAGTCAGAAACTCGCAGATGGGATGGACGGGAAATACTATCTGCTCCAAGCTGCGGTCCTCGCGGACGATCTGGACAGAGAGACAAAGAACCTTCAGAAGAACATCTAGAGACCTTATAGAGCTGGCAACCTCTAACCTCTAGAGACCTCGTACATCTAGAGACCTCGAACATCTTGAGACCTCGTACATCTAGAGACCTCGTACATCTAGAGACCTCGTACATCTAGAGACCTCGTACATCTAGAGACCTCCTACATCTAGAGACCTCGTACATCTAGAGACCTCGTACATCTAGAGACCTCGTACATCTTGAGATCTCGTACATCTAGAGACCTCCAACATCTAGAGAACTCGTACATCTAGAGACCTCGTACATCTAGAGACCTCGTACATCTAGAGACCTCGTACATCTAGAGACCTCCAACATCTAGAGACCTCCAACATCTAGAGACCTCGTACATCTAGAGACCTCGTACATCTAGAGACCTCGTACATCTACAGACCTCCAACATCTACAGACCTCGTACATCTAGAGACCTCGTACATCTAGAGACCTTGTACATCTAGAGACCTCGTACATCTAGAGACCTCCAACATCTAGAGACCTCGTACATCTAGAGACCTCGTACATCTTGAGATCTCGTACATCTAGAGACCTCCAACATCTAGAGAACTCGTACATCTAGAGACCTCGTACATCTAGAGACCTCGTACATCTAGAGACCTCGTACATCTAGAGACCTCCAACATCTAGAGACCTCCAACATCTAGAGACCTCGTACATCTAGAGACCTCGTACATCTAGAGACCTCGTACATCTACAGACCTCCAACATCTACAGACCTCGTACATCTAGAGACCTCGTACATCTAGAGACCTTGTACATCTAGAGACCTCGTACATCTAGAGACCTCCAACATCTAGAGACCTCGTACATCTAGAGACCTCCAACATCTAGAGACCTCGTACATCTAGAGACCTCATACATCTAGAAACCTCGTACATCTAAAGACCTCCAACGTCTAGAGACCTCAGACATCTAGAGACATCGTACATCTAAAGACCTCCAACATCTAGAGACCTCAGACATCTAGAGACATCGTACATCTAAAGACCTCCAACGTCTAGAGACCTCAGACATCTAGAGACATCGTACATCTAAAGACCTCCAACATCTAGAGACCTCATACATCTAGAGACCTCGTACATCTAAAGACCTCCAACGTCTAGAGACCTCAGACATCTAGAGACCTCGTACATCTAAAGACCTCGTACATCTAAAGACCTCCAACATCTAGAGACCTCAGACATCTAGAGACATCGTATCGTACGATCCAACTGATGTAAAAACAGTGAGAGTAGATCAACAATCTGAGTGTTGTCATATCCCATCTGAAGACCTGGACCCTAATGAGAATGCTTCAGGAGAAGTGAGACGTAATTGGTCAAGTCTCTGAAAGTTTCTCCAGCTGAGAAGCACATCTAAACGTCCTACCTAAGTCAACGTATCAGAAGCTCAGAGTGAAGCGGTGGTGATTCTGGAGAACCAGTACCTCTATCTGAGCTGTTAGCTGATTGTAGAAATCCAACGGGTCCTGCTTCTTTTCGTCAGCTGGACCTGAGGACTTCAACATCTGGGTCAGAGGACGGTTGTTCAGGTTCAGCTGGAGGGACATAAACAGCGGGAAGCCATCAAAGTTGGAAGACACAGACAGAACCAGAGGACAGATGTACGGTTACCATGGAGGAGATGCCCTCTTCTCCCTCTGATCTCTTTTCAGGCTTCAGGTGAAACTGAAGAAACTTGTTGTGTCTCGCCAGCTGCAAACAGGAAAACATCAGCTTCACAATCAATCACAGAGCATCAGAACATTCAGGTAGCCAATCAGAAGGCTGTGTTTGGTCACCTGCTGAGCCAGGATGTAGATGTTGTGTCCCACCTCCCGTGAAGACACCTCCACATCCTCACACTCGCTGTCCTGATTGTAGGCCTTTGTTATCACATCCACCTGTGTGCATGGGTGCACACGCGCACACACACACACACACACACACACACACACACACACACACACACACACACACACACACACACACACACACACACACACACAGTTACACAGGACTGACCCAGAATGAAACAGTCCAGTTGTGGTTCTGGTTCTGACCAGCTCTCGAGGCCGAAAGTTGAACAGGATCCTCTCAGCATTCTCGCTGTCATGGCGACTCTCCATCAGAGCCAGCAGCAGCTTGGAAGCGTTGTCCTGGTAACCAGATTCAAAACAGGAAGTTAGAAATCCAACATTCAACCAAAAGTGAACAAACATTTGGTTTGATGAGGGAACGTCGCCCCTAGAGGTGGAACTACAGTTTAGTTCTGAAAAACTCCAGGCTTCAGTCATGTGACCTGGAAGAACGTTTCCAAGGTTTTTTTTATTCTAAATGTTTTTATGTAAATAAATAAAAAATAATATTTATTGTGTGTTCTAGGATATAAGTTGAATGATTTAGTTCAGATTGTTTTAAAACAGACTTTTTAAAATCATCACAGGTTGATATTCTGATCTGGATTCAGGTCTAGAGGAGTCTGTTTTCCTCAGGATTGATCCAGTATCGTTGATATAATCCTCAAACCATGAAGGAGAAAAAGCTGAGTGAAGAGCTGCTGCCTCACAGGTGAGTCAGGTGATCCGTCGTACCTTCAGTTGTAGAACCATGTCCATCCGGTACCGAGAAAGAGGACTAATATCGTTCAGGATCAGAGCCGTGATGATGTCGATGCCATTGGACTCGTGGGTAACGATACATGTCTGAGAGCAAAACAAAACCCAATTAATAGTCCTGCGTGACCTCGGGGCAGGAAGAAGTTTTTGGAGATTTGTTTTTACAAAGATCTGAAACATTTTGGGTTGGAACTTCTAAAGAGTATCAGACGTCATAAAAACATCTAAAAATTTCCCAAAAATCACTTTAAAGCTGCAGCAGCAAAACATTGGTTGAGTTAGAAGGATGTGTGGTGGTGCTGGTGGACCTGGTTCTCCTGACACGGGCCCTGGCAGTACTCTGTGAGCGTCTCCAGTGTCTGGATGATCAGGTGGACGTTTGATTCGTTGATGTAGAGGCCCAGCAGGCCCAGTCCACCGGTGGTGCTCCCACACATGATGTCTAGGAACTGAAGAGTCTCACACACCAGGTTGTAGTTGTTTTTGTTGTTCTGGTTCCGCAGAAAGTTCTAGAAACAAGTACATAAAACTGAGCCTTAAAAATAATCTGTTCAGTTCCTTTAGAAGCCACCAGGTGGTGCTGAAGATTATACTGTAGCACAGAAGGTCCTGGATGTTTCTCTGTTAACACCAACTAACCTGCAGGTCATGGTTGTTATGAGTTACTTAACATTAACTAACCTGTAGGTCGTGGTTGTTATTGGTTAGTTAACACTAACTAACCTGCAGGTCGTGGTTGTTATTGGTTAGTTAACACTAACTAACCTGTAGGTCGTGGTTGTTATTGGTTAGTTAACACTAACTAACCTGCAGGTCGTGGTTGTTATGGGTTAGTTAACACTAACTAACCTGTAGGTCGTGGTTGTTATTGGTTAGTTAACACTAACTAACCTGTAGGTCATGGTTGTTATTGGTTAGTTAACACTAACTAACCTGCAGGTCGTGGTTGTTATGGGTTAGTTAACACTAACTAACCTGTAGGTCATGGTAGTTATTGGTTAGTTAACACTAACTAACCTGTAGGTCATGGTTGTTATTGGTTAGTTAACACTAACTAACCTGCAGGTCGTGGTTGTTATTGGTTAGTTAACACTAACTAACCTGCAGGTCATGGTTGTTATTGGTTGGTTAACACTAACTAACCTGCAGGTTGTGGGTGTTATTGGTTAGTTAACACTAACTAACCTGCAGGTCATGGTTGTTATTGGTTGGTTAACACTAACTAACCTGCAGGTCGTGGTTGTTATGGGTTAGTTAACACTAACTAACCTGTAGGTCATGGTTGTTATTGGTTAGTTAACACTAACTAACCTGCAGGTCGTGGTTGTTATTGGTTAGTTAACACTAACTAACCTGTAGGTCATGGTTGTTATTGGTTAGTTAACACTAACTAACCTGTAGGTCATGGTTGTTATTGGTTAGTTAACACTAACTAACCTGCAGGTCATGGTTGTTATTGGTTGGTTAACACTAACTAACCTGCAGGTTGTGGTTGTTATTGGTTAGTTAACACTAACTAACCTGCAGGTCATGGTTGTTATTGGTTGGTTAACACTAACTAACCTGTAGGTCATGGTTGTTATTGGTTAGTTAACACTAACTAACCTGCAGATCATGGTTGTTATTGGTTGGTTAACACTAACTAACCTGCAGGTTGTGGTTGTTATTGGTTAGTTAACACTAACTAACCTGCAGGTCATGGTTGTTATTGGTTGGTTAACACTAACTAACCTGCAGGTTGTGGTTGTTATTGGTTAGTTAACACTAACTAACCTGCAGGTCATGGTTGTTATTGGTTGGTTAACACTAACTAACCTGCAGGTCATGGTTGTTATGGGTTAGTTAACACTAACTAACCTGCAGGTCGTGGTTGTGGTTCTCACACAGCAGCTGCAGGAACCTGAGGATGGGTTTCATGATGATGACGGACGGTCCCATCTCCATCTCCACCTCTGGCTGCTCAGCTACTGGCTGAGCCGGCAGGGCGGAGGTCCCCGTTACCGGGGCGATGGACTGTCCCTGAACCAACAGCGGATGACCTCCTGAACCAGGAAGTACCAGTGTTGCAGTACCAACTTTACAAATAGAACACAATGAATACTGTTTAATAGTAGTTCTCTCAGCTGTATAAATGATCTCCACTGACCTGTGGAGTCCTTAAAACCTAAAGAGCTTTGATGGAAACTAACTCACCGTTATCCAGATCCTTCTCGCTAGCTTTGTGCGTCATCTCGTTAACGTTGACAGAAACTGTTGCTTTAATGTCCATCTGAGCCTCTTCCATCCTATCGTGAAGAACTTTGAAGAACTTCTCAGACTTGTTGTCACCCATCATCAGTTTGTAGAAAGAGTTCTGCAGACAAACAGGAAGTGGACCTAATGTGTCAGAGCACGTTACAGACGTAGACGTTACAGGTTCTCTTCAGGTTTTTATTCATCTGAAGGTTCTAAAACCATCAGAGCAGCTTCAGAAAACCTGAGACCCAAAGTGGTCCAAATGTAAGCCCAGGACCGGTCTAACACTGGTCTACAAAGTCAAAACCAGAACCCATTCAAAAAGAATCTAAACCAGAAAGAAGCCCAACAAAACTAAAGCAGTTCAGAGTTCAGAGTCCTGAACCAGTTCCTCAGTAGTCTGGTTTCAGCTCTGTGATGGAGATTCATGTCTAAAGAGAAATAAACTTCACTACAGGATGGAGCTGCTGCTGCTCAGCCAACCATGCTGATGTGAGACTGAAACAATGTTGAAATGATGAGATCCTTCTGTCAGATCCTGGAACCCTTCATTAAGCAGGGTTCTGTCTGTGGTTCTGGACTGGTCAGCGAGGGACAAACAGCTGAGAGGATTTCCCAGCCGGCTTTTGGTGGATTTGACTCTTATTCGTCTGCTGGAAGAGACCTGACCGCTAAAGACTGAAGAATGTGGAACCTTATCACTCCTGCTCAAAACAAATCTGTTATTTTCAATTCAACCGCCCCTCTCAGGCCTTGGAACAGGCTGAAGTCAAAACAAACTGTCCAGTGTCAGCTGACGGCGGTGCTCCCCCCTCCTTCACATGTACTGATTCAAACACACACATGATACCGACGCACATCACGCCCTACACGTCAACGTGCACCTCGGACCTTATCACTCCTTCCTCCCCCTGCTGGCCGCGCTAATGCTGTGAACTGGACCTGGGGGGTGGGGGGCTCCCGTACACCCCCACCCTCCATCACATGTCTTATGTTTTTGTGATTGTCAGAGGTGTGAACAGGAAAAAAGGCCTCCTACAGAAAAATTACAAAACTCTGAGTTCCATTGAGCCTAGGGACATGAACATGTTTTTTATCACCTCCACACACCCTCCCCTCCAAGAGTTTTCCTCTACTAAAGGGAGCGCGTACATATGCGCAGTCAGCTGTTTCCTGTTTGTATCATGTTGTTTGTCTGAATCTCGGAACAGCTGTACTGAAACTAAGCGTCGTCGTATCAGGACGCTGATGCAACGACAATAAAGTCATCTTGTATCTTGTATAGGTTTAAAAATATGAGGAGATAGATTGATATGGTTTTATGTTGAACATGTGTAAAAACAGGGTTAATCAGACAGAAGTGTCAGTGATATCAGAATGCACTCCACCCCTTCTCTACATCCAGTAACTAATAATTAGTTCATTAATCCCCGTGACGTGTCGTCTACATTTGGTAACCGTAATTTGAAATATATTTACATCCCACACACACACATGATCATCACAACTAGCATGAACATATAACACACACTGTTTGTTTTAGTGTCTAAGCACATTCTGTAGACCTTCTTCCTCCTTGTAGAATCCCCTGTTTGACCCGCTCTGTGAACT
>SSNR01000558.1:24455-38289 GCA_006937965.1 Callopanchax toddi
ACCCCCCCCCCCCACCCTCCATCACGTGTCTTATGTTTTTGTGATTGTCAGAGTTTTGTGCTTTTTCTGTAGGAGGTCTTTTTTCCTGTTCACGTCTCTGAGTTCCATTGAGCCTAGGGACATGAACATGTTTTTTATCACCTCCACACACCCTCCCCTCCAAGAGTTTTCCTCTACTAAAGGGAGCGCGTACATATGCGCAGTCAGCTGTTTCCTGTTTGTATCATGTTGTTTGTCTGAATCTTGGAACAGCTGTACTGAAACTAAGTGTCGTCGTATCAGGACGCTGATGCAATGACAATAAAGTCATCTTGTATCTTAAACGTCAGATTGAAGCTCCGCCCTCATCTTCAGACCCAATCAGCATACAGCGCTGACTGACATCAGATATTTGATTGAACAACATTCCAGGTTCATTCAGATTGACATTTATTTATTGACTCTTTTAAAATAATCTGAAAGATCCTTCTGTTTCATCAGAAATCTGGTTATAAACTCAGGATTTATGGATGAAATGTTTCTTTACATGGACTAAAACGTTTTCCTGGAACCAGCCACTAGGGGGCGCTCCATGTGTTTCAGGTCAGGTTTTTCTGTCCTGTTAGATTAGTTTGTTCCATCAGTGAAATCTGAACAGAAAAAACATCAAACTCTGTGACTGAAGCTGAAAGTCTGAATGAAGATCTGAGTCTGTTTTGAACCTGGAGTCGCTGAGAGGAGTTCAGGTTTAGTTAAGTCAGAGTTAGAGAGGAAAGCCTGGAAGTGCTTTGGTAGTAAAACCTTCTGGTCTGAAAGTAAAACCTGGTATTCTGTTTCCTTGAGGACTTGTTCACTCCTCTCGGGTGTTACCTGGATCTCCGTGTTCCCTCCCTCCAGCAGACAGATGGCCAGCTGGATGCTCTCCTGGAAGATCTTGTCGTTCTTGGTGCTCATCACCAGATCTGTGAACAGCTTCGTTCCTCCTTCTCGGTCCAGACGGCACTGAACAGCTGCCACTACCACCCAGTCACGCTCCTGCTCCCCACCTGACACACAGACACAACGATGACATCATTCCACCTGGATTCCCTTACAGGGCAGAGTCAGTGAAAAACAGACAGAAAACATGCAGCAGCATCACACTGAACACCGGCACCCCCCAGGGCTGTGTGCTCAGTCCTCTCCTGTTCACTCGACTCATTCTGACTGTACTGCCAGGTTCAGCTCAAAGTACATTTTTAAATTTGCAGATGACACCACACTGGTCACTCTCATCACCAATGATGATGACGCACCGTACAGACAGGAGGTGGGGCAACAACCTCCTCCTCCTCCTTCATGTGGAAAAAACTAAAGCGATGGTCCTGGATTTCAGATAAAGCTGTGACCACCCCCTGCTGACCATCAGTGGTAATGCCATTGGAGGGAGCACAGAACCTGGTCCACCACGGCCATCACCAAAAACCCAGCTATGTCTTCACTTTCTGAGACTGAAAGGCCTAATCCCACGCTCCAATCATTCTAACGGGATCAGTAGGAAGCATCCTGATCCACGGTCTGGTTCAGCAGCTCAGGAGGAAAGAACTCGCTGCAGAGGAGATCATTGGTGCTCCACTCCCAGCCCTACAGACATCTACAGAGACCTGATCCAAGATGGCGCTGAGATGTCTGCAGCCTTTCTAGTAGCTCTGTAGCACCCACGCTTTTAGAACCTTTTTCTAAACTTTTTTATTCTATTTAATATTTTTTACTACATTTGAATAATAATATATATCCAATGGATACCCCATTTTTAAAAACTTCAGCGGGTTCAGTCTGGGTTCAGTCTGTGATCTGTGCATGTGTTTACATTCCTCCGAGGGCCAATGCAGTTTCTGCATGTGAAAAAATACACACAGTCATAGCAAGACTGCAGACACAGCACCCCGAGGCCTTCATCGTCATATCTGGAGATTTGAACCATGTCACACTGGACTACACACTGCCCCACAAGAAAAAACAGGACAAGAGACCTCCTGTATGCTAATATGAGAGAGGCAAACAGAGCTACCCCCTCCCCCCATTAGGGAAGTCAGACCACAATCTTATCCAGAAAAGGGTTTTAAATAAAGACAACTGGACTTCTTTGGTTCTCTGAAGACGTTTCTGCTCATCCCAGTAGCTTTGTCAGTTCTGTCTGTAGTAAAGGAGAGAGAGTCTTCTCTTCCTCTGTCTGTGACACACCTCCTTCTACCCCTTGAGGAGGTGTTCGCTCCACTGTATTCAGCTGGAGTCCTGGTGAGGTGTTCTGATTAGAGACGTGATCATTAAGATTGTTGTAAAAATTGCTGCTATATCTCATTATGTCCATTTTATTCCTTTTACTGTTATATCGTTGACTACTTTTCACTCTACAGTAGTTTTTATGCTGATATTTCTGTAGAAACCTTCTGTCAATGTGCTGGAAACGGAGACCCCAGAGGAAATGTCTATCTAGACCGATGTGTCAGAAAGACCTCAGACATCCTGGAGGACCCCTCCCACCATCACAACACCTCCTGGAAGAAGGCCACCGATCATCCAGACTGTCTTTCCTCAGGCCATCAGGATACTGAACACCAAAGAAAGCTGGTTCTGTTCTGGTGTCGACTCAACTCTGGGTTAGGAGCCTTTTTCTGCCTGGATGATACACAGGTCAAAGGTTAAAACATTCCCCTCAAAATGTTCAGGTATCAGGACTGATACTGGGTGAACCATCAGCCAAAGTCCAAAGAAAAACTCCTCCAGAAGGTCTGGAGAACTGGATCAGAGGATTCACTGATCGGGTTTAGGAGTCAGCTTTCATCTCCAACATCTCATCATGAGCAGCCCTCCTCCTACTGTGATGTCACTTCCTGTCAGCTGTTATTGGTCATCCTTCATCAGGATGACTATTAGACCCTTTGGTCTAGACGGCCCCCCTAACCCAGGGATTGAAGCAAAATCTTTTCATCTGACTGAAAATGTTGCTGGGGGGGGGCAGTATCTGCTGATTTTAATGGGGTAACAAAAAAAGAAAAAAAGCATCAGAGCCAGAGGTTCAAAAAGCCCTGCTTCGTGTCTCCAGTAGAGGGTAGATCAGTCCGGTCTGACCCTGTTCACGTTCTGTTCAAACCCGACCCAGAAACTGGACATCTGAGCCTGAAAAACCCGAGCGAGTACTCTAGAGCGAGTCCGAGTCAGCGTGGCCTGAAGCGATCCCTTCACTATCCTCCTTTACACGGCACAGAGAGAGAGACTGACCCACCAGTACGGAGAACTTTAATCCATGCACGAACCTGAAGCTTTACTGGGCTTTTATTGTGAAGAAACAACAGGAAGTAGCAGTGAGTCAGGTGGGCGGAGTCAGTCTGTTTACCTGTAGCTCCCACTTCAGCCAGGTCGGTCTTCTGGTTGTTCTTCTTGTTTGGAAACAAGTAGTTCAGCAGCAAAACCTTCCTGAGGGACATCCCCTGAAACCACCAAGAAAACACATCAGAGTCCAGATCCACCTAAACCTGATCCTGGTGGGATCCAGAGTCCAGATCCACCTAAACCTCATCCTGGTGGGATCCAGAGTCCAGATCCACCTAAACCTCATCCTGGTGGGATCCAGAGTCCAGATCCACCTAAACCTGATCCCAGTGGGATCCAGAGTCCAGATCCACCTAAACCTGATCCTGGTGGGATCCAGAGTCCAGATCCACCTAAACCTGATCCTGGTGGGATCCAGAGTCCAGATCCACCTAAACCTGATCCCAGTGGGATTCAGAGTCCAGATCCACCTAAACCTCATCCTGGTGGGATCCAGAGTCCAGATCCACCTAAACCTCATCCTGGTGGGATCCAGAGTCCAGATCCACCTAAACCTGATCCTGGTGGGATCCAGAGTCCAGATCCACCTAAACCTGATCCTGGTGGGATCCAGAGTCCAGATCCACCTAAACCTGATCCTGGTGGGATCCAGAGTCCAGATCCACCTAAACCTGATCCCAGTGGGATTCAGAGTCCAGATCCACCTAAACCTCATCCTGGTGGGATCCAGAGTCCAGATCCACCTAAACCTCATCCTGGTGGGATCCAGAGTCCAGATCCACCTAAACCTGATCCTGGTGGGATCCAGAGTCCAGATCCACCTAAACCTCATCCTGGTGGGATCCAGAGTCCAGATCCACCTAAACCTGATCCCGGTGGGATCCAGACTCCAGATCCACCTAAACCTGATCCTGATGGGATCCAGAGTCCAGATCCACCTAAACCTGATCCCGGTGGGATCCAGACTCCAGATCCACCTAAACCTGATCCTGATGAAAGCTCAGAATGTTTGATTGTGATCCTTTTAACCGGTCTCGTGAGCCGGTCTCGGTGAGTTCGACCCTGAACCGGTCTCGTGAGTCCGACCCTGAACCGGTCTCGTGAGTCCGACCCTGAACCGGTCTCGGGGAGTTCGACCCAGAACCGGTCTCGTGAGTCCGACCCAGAACCGGTCTCGTGAGTCCGACCCTGAACCGGTCTCGTGAGTCCGGTCTCGGGGAGTCCGACCCTGAACCGGTCTCGGGGAGTTCGACCCAGAACCGGTCTCGGGAGTTCGACCCAGAACCGGTCTCGTGAGTCCGACCCTGAACCGGTCTCGTGAGTCCGACCCTGAACCGGTCTCGTGAGTTCGACCCAGAACCGGTCTCGTGAGTTCGACCCTGAACCGGTCTCGTGAGTTCGACCCAGAACCGGTCTCGTGAGTCCGACTCTGAATCGGTTTCGGTGAGTTCGACCCAGAACCGGTCTCGGTGAGTTCGACCCTGAACCGGTCTCGTGAGTTCGACCCAGAACCGGTCTCGTGAGTCCGACCCAGAACCGGTCTCGTGAGTCCGACCCTGAACCGGTCTCGTGAGTCCGACCCTGAACCGGTCTCGTGAGTCCGACCCTGAACCGGTCTCGTGAGTCCGACCCTGAACCGGTCTCGGTGAGTTCGACCCAGAACCGGTCTCGGGAGTTCGACCCAGAACCGGTCTCGTGAGTTCGACCCAGAACCGGTCTCGTGAGTCCGACCCTGAATCGGTTTCGGTGAGTCCGACCCAGAACCGGTCTCGGTGAGTTCGACCCAGAACCGGTCTCGTGAGTCCGACCCTGAACCGGTCTCGTGAGTCCGACCCTGAACCGGTCTCGTGAGTCCGACCCTGAACCGGTCTCGGTGAGTCCGACCCTGAACCGGTCTCGTGAGTCCGACCCAGAACCGGTCTCGGGAGTCCGACCCTGAACCGGTCTCGTGAGTCCGACCCTGAACCGGTCTCGTGAGTCCGACCCTGAACCGGTCTCGTGAGTTCGACCCAGAACCGGTCTCGTGAGTCCGACCCTGAACCGGTCTCGTGAGTCCGACCCTGAACCGGTCTCGTGAGTCCGACCCAGTTTGTTTCCTGTCAGAACCTGATCTCTTTTTAAAGGTAAAACCAGGATGTTGTGGTGACTGGATGAGACCAGCTCCTGGTCTGCCCCGGGCCCACTAGGGGGTTACTATTCAGTATTTAGTGAACCAGGAGGAGACCTGCTGGACCAGGATCAGGGTCAGAGGAGGAGCCGTGACCTTGGCTGACCTTCTCATCAAAGTCCATGGTCCTGATGAGCATATTCTGCAGCGTCTTCAGGACTTTGATGCACAGCTTCTCCTCTGAGGACATCAGAGCCTTGGTGTGCTGGATCAACCTGCACAGCACAAACATAAGCGCATCATTTCCCATCATGCCTCTGTCTGTGGGAGGACTCTGAGGACCTACTTGGAGATGAAGCCTCCAGACTCGCAGCGCTGTCGGGCATCGGTTCCCTCTGGGAACAGCAGCTCGGGCTGATGGAGGACGTCCACCAACACGGAGAGCTCGGCGTCCACCAGCGGCTTCAGACGCTCCTCCAGCGTGTTGATGATGTCCTGAAGGAAACATCAGCTGGAGACCAGTCTGGTACCGGTTGGGTTTGCAGGTTCTGTGTTTTTCCTGGCCACACCTCTTGCAGGTGTTTCCAGGTGACCTCGTTTACCTGCAGCTTCTCGATGATGTTCTTGTAGTCCCAGAGGTTGCTGGAGATGACGGGTCTGGAGGAGCGGGACGTGGACTTGTAGTTCGGGTTCGTGCGGCTCAGAGAGTTCTGAACCGAGCTGGACAGCATGCTGTTGATCCGGGCCTCCAGCTCCAGGTGGATCGAAATGGACCGGTTCTTAGCTGCAGACAGAAAAACAGGACTCAGATCCACTGATCCAAAACCTCGACCCGGTTCTGGACATCAGCAACGGATTACCGGTAATCCATTACATTATGAGTTCTACTGTAAGTAAAGTAACAGGAAGTGACTCCATCCTGCTTCCTGTTGACTTAAACTGGAACTAAGACGTTGGTTTGAGAACAAAAACATTTCCTTTTGTGAGATGAGGAGGTGAAGTCATGGTTTATTCTGTTCTCAGACTCCGCCTGCTTTGAGTGATGTCACCAGTGGGTGTGACCCTTACTCATTGGTTCCCAAACTTTCCCCCTTTTCCTGGTTTCCTGGGCTCTCCCCCATGTCCTCCATGGGTCTTAGGGTCTGTGGTTCCTCATGGTCACTAGAGAACACTCCATGGACACCTTGAATCAGTCGTTACTGTGAGTTCTAAGACATTCCATCTGTTGTTTATTGCTGTGGTATCTTCGCCTCTGAAGCAGATCCTTTCTACTCTTTTCTTCCTCTGTTACCTCCAGCCTCTCTTACTCCCACCCTTCTGTACCCTTCCCTTCATTTTTTACATTTTCTTCAAAATCCTGTAAGCGCTTTGAGATTCCAACAATATAAATCAGATGTATTATTATCTCTGTCTCCGCTGGGACTCAAATGAAACAACAAACAGTTCTAATGAAGATCTGGTCTCAGAACATCTATCAGGTGGACGTTCTAGCAGCAGCTTGTTTTTGGCATTCAGACATCAGATTCAGTTCTGACTGACTGCTGGACAGGACACAGGGTGGGATCATCAGAACCAGAACATGGTCCGGTTTAGAGGTAAAGAAATCCCCATCCTGGAATCTGATTGGCTCAGAGAGCTAAGAGGAGGAGGAGAAGTTGGTGTTGTCTTAAGGTCATCATGAGGTCATGGTTCAACTGAAGAATCTCTGGGTGCACTAGAAGTGGGCGGAGCTAGTGTTACCTGTCAAGGAGAGCGTCTTGATGCAGATCTCCACCTGACCTCGGTACTGAGGCTGGAGCCACGTACTGTCCAGGAACCTGATGGAGCACTGGAGGAGACGAGTCACGATGGTGTGGTGGGTCTGACGGAGACACACACACACACTAAGAAACACACACTAAGAAACACACACTAAGAAACACACACACACTAAGAAACACACACTAAGAAACACACACTAAGAAACACACACACACTAAGAAACACACACTAAGAAACACACACTAAGAAACACACACTAAGAAACACACACTAAGAAACACACACACACTAAGAAACACACACTAAGAAACACACACTAAGAAACACACACACTGAAACACACACTAAGAAACACACACACTGAAACACACACTAAGAAACACACACACTAAGAAACACACACACTGAAACACACACTAAGAAACACACACACACTAAGAAACACACACTAAGAAACACACACACTAAGAAACACACACACACTAAGAAACACACACTAAG
This sequence comes from Callopanchax toddi, assembly GCA_006937965.1. Taxonomy (NCBI): domain Eukaryota; kingdom Metazoa; phylum Chordata; class Actinopteri; order Cyprinodontiformes; family Nothobranchiidae; genus Callopanchax; species Callopanchax toddi. The sequence continues at coordinate 32,116 of SSNR01000558.1, forward strand.
AAACACACACACTAAGAAACACACACTAAGAAACACACACACACAGAAAGACACACACTAAGAAACACACACACTCAGAAACACACACACACACACACACATGCAGACACACACACACACACACACAGACACACACACTAAGAAACACACACTAAGAAACACACACTAAGAAACACACACTAAGAAACACACACTAAGAAACACACACTAAGAAACACACACACACTAAGAAACACACACACACTAAGAAACACACACTAAGAAACACACACACACTAAGAAACACACACTAAGAAACACACACTAAGAAACACACACTAAGAAACACACACTAAGAAACACACACTAAGACACACACACTAAGAAACACACACACACAAAGAAACACACACAAAGACACACACACACACAAAGAAACACACACAAAGAAACACACACACACACTAAGAAACACACACTAAGAAACACACACTAAGAAACACACACACAGAAACACACACTAAGAAACACACACACTAAGAAACACACACACTAAGAAACACACACACTAAGAAAGACACACTAAGACACACACACAAGAAACACACACTAAGAAACACACACACACTAAGAAACACACACACACTAAGAAACACACACTAAGAAACACACACTAAGAAACACACACTAAGAAACACACACTAAGAAACACACACTAAGAAACACACACACTAAGAAACACACACACTAAGAAACACACACTAAGAAACACACACACACTAAGAAACACACACACACTAAGAAACACACACACACAAAAAAACACACACTAAGAAACACACACACACACACACACACACACTAAGAAACACACACTAAGAAACACACACTAAGAAACACACACAAAGAAACACACACTAAGAAACACACACACTAAGAAACACACACACTAAGAAACACACACACTAAGAAACACACACTAAGAAACACACACTAAGAAACACACACACACTAAGAAACACACACTAAGAAACACACACACTAAGAAACACACACACACTAAGAAACACACACTAAGAAACACACACACTAAGAAACACACACAAAAAAAAACACACACAAAAACACACACACAAAAAAACACACACACAAAAAAACACACACACACACACACACTAAGAAACACACACTAAGAAACACACACACACTAAGAAACACACACACTAAGAAACACACACTAAGAAACACACACACTAAGAAACACACACACTAAGAAACACACACTAAGAAACACACACTAAGAAACACACACACACTAAAAAACACACACTAAAACACACACACACTAAAAAACACACACTAAGAAACACACACACACTAAGAAACACACACTAAGAAACACACACTAAGAAACACACACACTAAGAAACACACACACTAAGAAACACACACACTAAGAAACACACACACTAAGAAACACACACACACTAAGAAACACACACTAAGAAACACACACACTAAGAAACACACACTAAGAAACACACACTAAGAAACACACACACACTAAGAAACACACACACTAAGAAACACACACTAAGAAACACACACACACTAAGAAACACACACACACTAAGAAACACACACACACTAAGAAACACACACTAAGAAACACACACTAAGAAACACACACTAAGAAACACACACACTAAGAAACACACACTAAGAAACACACACACTAAGAAACACACACACACTAAGAAACACACACTAAGAAACACACACACACTAAGAAACACACACACTAAGAAACACACACACTGAAACACACACTAAGAAACACACACACTGAAACACACACTAAGAAACACACACACACTAAGACACACACACTAAGAAACACACACTAAGAAACACACACTAAGAAACACACACTAAGAAACACACACTAAGAAACACACACACTAAGAAACACACACTAAGAAACACACACACAAACAAACACACACACAAAGAAACACACACTAAGAAACACACACACACAAAGAAACACACACACACTAAGAAACACACACTAAGAAACACACACACTAAGAAACACACACTAAGAAACACACACTAAGAAACACACACTAAGAAACACACACTAAGAAACACACACTCACTAAGAAACACACACACTAAGAAACACACACTAAGACACACACACTAAGAAAGACACACTAAGAAACACACACTAAGAAACACACACACTAAGAAACACACACACACTAAGAAACACACAATAAGAAACACACACTAAGAAACACACACACACTAAGAAACACACACACACTAAGAAACACACACACACTAAGAAACACACACTAAGAAACACACACACTAAGAAACACACACTAAGAAACACACACTAAGAAACACACACACTAAGAAACACACACTAAGAAACACACACACTAAGAAACACACACTAAGAAACACACACTAAGAAACACACACTAAGAAACACACACTAAGAAACACACACCACTAAGACACACACACTAAGAAACACACACACACAAACAAACACACACACACTAAGAAACACACACAAAGAAACACACACAAAAAAACACACACTAAGAAACACACACTAAAAAACACACACTAAGAAACACACACAAAGAAACACACACACACTAAGAAACACACACACACTAAGAAACACACACTAAGAAACACACACACACTAAGAAACACACACTAAGAAACACACACACACTAAGAAACACACACTAAGAAACACACACTAAGAAACACACACACACTAAGAAACACACACACACTAAGAAACACACACACACTAAGAAACACACAATAAGAAACACACACTAAAAAACACACACACTAAGAAACACACACACACTAAGAAACACACACACACTAAGAAACACACACACACTAAGAAACACACACTAAGAAACACACACACACTAAGAAACACACACTAAGAAACACACACTAAGAAACACACACTAAGAAACACACACTAAGAAACACACACACACTAAGAAACACACACTAAGAAACACACACACACTAAGAAACACACACTCAGAAACACACACACACTCAGAAACACACACACACTAAGAAACACACACTAAGAAACACACACACTAAGAAACACACACACTAAGAAACACACACTAAGAAACACACACACACTAAGAAACACACACTAAGACACACACCACAAAAAAACACACACAAAAAAACACACACACACAAAGACACACACACAAAAACACACACTAAGAAACACACACTAAGAAACACACACTAAGAAACACACACTAAGAAACACACACAAAGAAAGCACACACACTAAGAAACACACACACACAAACAAACACACACACACTAAGAAACACACACACACTAAGAAACACACACTAAGAAACACACACTAAGAAACACACACACAGAAACACACACACACTAAGAAACACACACTAAGAAACACACACACTAAGAAACACACACTAAGAAACACACACTAAGAAACACACACTAAGAAACACACACTAAGAAACACACACACACTAAGAAACACACACTAAGAAACACACACACTAAGAAACACACACACTAAGAAACACACACACTAAGAAACACACACACTAAGAAACACACACACTAAGAAAGACACACTAAGACACACACACACACTAAGAAACACACACTAAGAAACACACACACACTAAGAAACACACACCACTAAGAAACACACAATAAGAAACACACACTAAGAAACACACACACACTAAGAAACACACACTAAGAAACACACACTAAGAAACACACACTAAGAAACACACACACACTAAGAAACACACACTAAGAAACACACACACACTAAGAAACACACACTAAGAAACACACACTAAGAAACACACACTAAGAAACACACACACACACACACACACACACACAGAAACACACACACACTAACAAACACACACTAAGAAACACACACTAAGAAACACACACACACAAACACACACACACTAAGAAACACACACACACTAAGAAACACACACACACTAAAAAACACACACTAAAACACACACACACTAAAAAACACACACTAAGAAACACACACACACACACACACACATACTAAGAAACACACACTAAGAAACACACACTAAGAAACACACACTAAGAAACACACACACACTAAGAAACACACACACACTAAGAAACACACACACACTCAGACACACACACTAAGAAACACACACAAAGACACACACTAAGAAACACACACTAAGAAACACACACACACTAAGAAACACACACACACACACACACACACACTAAGAAACACACACTAAGAAACACACACTAAGAAACACACACTAAGAAACACACACACACTAAGAAACACACACTAAGAAACACACACTAAGAAACACACACACTAAGAAACACACACAAAGAAACACACACACTAAGAAACACACACTAAGAAACACACACACAGAAACACACACACAGAAACACACACTAAGAAACACACACACAGAAACACACACAAAGAAACACACACAACACACACTAAGAAACACACACTAAGAAACACACACACACTAAGAAACACACATACTAAGAAACACACACACACACACACACATACTAAGAAACACACACTAAGAAACACACACACACTAAGAAACACACACACACTAAGAAACACACACACTAACAAACACACACACACAAAAAAACACACACAAGAAACACACACACACTAAGAAACACACACTAAGAAACACACACTCAGACACACACACACTAAGAAACACACAACTAAGAAACACACACTAAGAAACACACACACACTAAGAAACACACACACACTAAGAAACACACACACTAAGAAACACACACACACTAAGAAACACACACTAAGAAACACACACACACACACACACATACTAAGAAACACACACTAAGAAACACACACACACACACACACAAAGAAAAAGACACACACTAAGAAACACACACCAAGAAACACACACACACACACACACACACACACTAAGAAACACACACTAAGAAACACACACACACACAGAAACACACACTAAGAAACACACACACACACACACACACAAAGAAACACACACTAAGAAACACACACACACTAAGAAACACACACACACAAAGAAACACACACACACTAAGAAACACACACTAAGAAACACACACACACACACACACACACACTAACACACACACACTAAGAAACACACACTAAGAAACACACACACACTAAGAAACACACACTAAGAAACACACACACACACACACACACTAAGAAACACACACACTAAGAAACACACACTAAGAAACACACACTAAGAAACACACACACTAAGAAACACACACACTAAGAAACACACACTAAGAAACACACACACTAAGAAACACACACTAAGAAACACACACACACACACACACACACACTAAGAAACACACACTAAGAAACACACACACATGCACACACTAAGAAACACACACTAAGAAACACACACACACTAAGAAACACACACTAAGAAACACACACACACACACACACTAAGAAACACACACTAAGAAACACACACACACTAAGAAACACACACACAGAAACACACACACAGAAACACACACACACAAAGACACACACACAAACACACACAGACACACACACACAAAGAAACACACACTAAGAAACACACACACACTAAGAAACACACACACACTAAGAAACACACACACATTAAGAAACACACACACTAAGAAACACACACACAGAAACACACACACACACTAAGAAACACACACACACACTAAGAAACACACACTAAGAAACACACACACATGCACACACTAAGAAACACACACTAAGAAACACACACACAGAAACACACACACAGAAACACACACACTAAGAAACACACACACTAAGAAACACACACTAAGAAACACACACTAAGAAACACACACACTAAGAAACACACACACACTAAGAAACACACACTAAGAAACACACACACACACACACACACACTAAGAAACACACACTAAGAAACACACACACACTAAGAAACACACACTAAGAAACACACACTAAGAAACACACACACACTAAGAAACACACAC
>SSNR01000558.1:50660-66761 GCA_006937965.1 Callopanchax toddi
TATATATATATATATATATATATATATATATATGTGTATATATATATATGTATATATATATATACCAAATATAATATGGTATATTATATTTCTATCATTATATTATTATATTATTAAGGCCTCTTACTTATGTTTTACTGTTTGATGTGTAGAATTAGACCTAACAGCTCCACATTGTTAGAGAACTGGTGGGAGGGATTTTTACCAGCAACACATTCATTCGGATGAAAATATTTTGCATTATTCCTGCTCTAGTGATGAGATGTGATTTTTCGCACATCTGAAAACTGACCTGCAAAAATGCGCCCCACCCCAAAAAGATTTTCACCAGCCGCCACTGTTATCAGAGGGTTGTCTTTAGTTCTCAGAGACTCATATTAATGTTTAAATCCCCTAAAGTGGTTTTATTGAACAAAAACATGATGAAACAGCCCTATAGGATCATGGGAAATAAACAGTAGAGAAATAAAGACGTTTAAGGCAGGTTTAATCCATGACATTCTGGGAGAGAGGAGAAGTAGCGAACAGTTTGATGTCTAACATGTTAACGGTAGTAAAGGTTGTGTGTGTCATTACAAAAACCAATACCAATATTTTCCGATATCTCCGAACATCCCTAGAGTCTAAACCCCTTTGATGGATCTCAGCACCAGTTTGGAGCCTGTGTTTTGTGTAAAGTTCTGATTGGTTGCCATGGTTACCTGAGCGGGCTGCTCTCTCCAACCCCCTCCCTGCTCTCCTTCATCAGCTCCAGCATGAGTTCAAACGAGTTAAAGTCGTTGTAAAAGACGACCACGTCCTCGCCTGCGTTTGTTAACTAGGAGGAAACAGAACCACCATTACCAGACTGAGACTCCTCTGAGGATGACGGGCGACGCCGCCTCACCTCCGTCATGATCATGTCCTGGCACTTCTTCACATATTTGCCCTCGGCCTTGATGATGGTGTGCAGGAAGTTGAGGTACTGGATGTGGCGGCCGTGTGTCGCCAGGCAGTGGATGAAGTGCTGCAGGACGCTCTCAGAGATCTCGCTGCACAGCTGGTAGTTGTTATTGAAGATGTGCTGCACCGTCTCCGCCTCCAGCAGCTGCAGGAGAGACCAGAACCATCCTTACTCTGGTGTCCTGACCCTGTGGTCAACCTGAGATCTGACCTCAGCCGCTAAAACCAGCAAACGTTCAATAAAAGTCTTCCTGGAATCAGCCACCAGGGGGCGCTCGTGTTCCAGTGTTAGAGCGACGTTTGGGCCCTTCTGTAGTGGCTCCTATCAGTTATTTAATGACCACACCCACTGGTGACATCATTCAAAGACGGTGGCTTTCACAGCCCACCCCCAGCGAGAACAAACTTCTTGCTTTGACTCAATACGTCCAGATAATTAACTGACCCAAATCCGACTGGACCCGTCCTGTAGGACTTCGGTTCTGATCCTAGCTTAAAGTGTAAAAAACTACTTATTGTTGCTTTACATTTAGAACAACTCTTGATCTAAAAGTGTCACCAGTGTGTTAAAATACTGTATTCCTGTTAGCTAACCTCTATATTAGCATTAGGCCGTTTGTCTGGATCACGATGCTACTATACGTGTGCTGCATCCAAAGATGATCCAATCTGAAGAACTACATCTATGAAACATGCTTTACAGAGTTAGTTACACAGAACTCTTTAGTTATTTACAGCAGGTTTGGGTTGTGTGGCATGGCATTAGCGTGTGGAGGAGTTAGCTAAGGCTAACGCTAGCTCATTTCCTGTCTGGGTTCTGGTCAATCGAGAGCCAAAATAAAGTCGTCGTTCTGCTTTAGCTGTGAGTTTAGGTGGAACTGCTGGACGCCTCCAGTGGACCTCTTCTCCTCAGCTCACATAACGCCACCCCCCCTCACACACACACACACACACACACACACACACACACACACTGCAGCTGCAGTAGCTAAAACCAGTGTCTGATCCCGTCAACATGGGCGCTAACTCCGGTGCTCCTCTTTGCTTTGTTTTGACCTGATGTGTTGGGAAGCGTTTCTCCATAGGAAACACTTTCAGTTCAGAAACACACCCCGCCCCCTTGGAGTGATGTCACCAGTGGGTGTGGTCTTGACTATAGATAAAACCAGTGGCTGACCCTTTAACCAGCGGGCTGTGTGGTTTTAGGTGTGTGCGTACCCCGGGGTTGAGGAAGAGGCTGAGGTTCTTGTGCAGCAGAGTCTGGTTCTCCTGGTTTCCCATGCAGAACTTCTGCAGGAACATGTGAGTGCACCTGATGATCTCCAGCATCTTCGCATCATTCTACACACAAAGAGAGGACTTTAGCTTCACACCACAGCTAACAGGTCAGTCAGGAGCCTTTAGAGGGGTCAGTCGTACCAAATGACTCGTGAACGTTTTAATGATTCTAACTTCATAATCAGCTGTATACATGTGTGGATCTGTGAAACACCAGAGATAAAAGCCACCTATAAAACACATACACACCTGATAAAACCTGATCGGAGTTATGTTTCTGTTAAACTCACTAAAAACATCCATCTGTTCATAAGTTACCTAAAACCCCAAAGCCTTGAGATCAAATCTTAGCAGCCTAAGGAGACCTTTGACCTCTGATGGTCATTCAGAAAGTCTATTCACATGCTTTTATTTTGGCGGTACCTTGTCGTAGGAGACCTGGAGCAGGTCCAGCATGACTTTATGAGCGCCCAAGTTCTTCAGTAAAGTCTGCTGCTTCTTCCAGGCTCCAGCGCTGCACATCTTACTCAGCCTCTCCAGGATCTGCAGCCAACAAACGGTCAACATTTAAAGGAACACTCCTGTGTCGCCCCCTACTGGTTAAAGTGGGACTCCAACTGTCATGAATCCTCCCCAGCCTGCTGCTTCTCAGCTGATGGTGTCATCAGACCAGCTGTTGTATTTCTTGTTTCTGAGTGTATGATTATTGACAGTTTAGAAAAATATGACGTTGCTACTTTTTATATGATTTTAATCTGTTAAAATGAACAGAGAGTAAAAACCTGTAGTTTGAGTCACAACCAGATGGCGTCCATATTTAACCTGTACTAGTCTGCCCTGACTACTACTTACAGCATTTTGTTCTACGAGGTGAGAACTCTTTAGTGGTTACATTGATACATTATTCAGTAGCAGGTCGTTTATCTCTCCTTATAGGAGCATCTGGGCGAATACCACCTGATGATTACTGATCTAATCCCTGACCGTTCGCTCCGCCTGCCATAGAGCAGGTAGACGTCCCCAGGAGCCTACCCGCTCCACAGTGTGGTTCCTGAGACTGGTCCGCCCTCACTGAGGTCAGTGTTCACGCTCTAGCTCTAGGTGAGTCAGTGCTGCTTCACCTGCAGGTCAGCCTCCTGCTAGAGCACAGGATGCTATTAAAGTGTGCAATGAACACAACTACTACACTAAACATAGACAATAATATGGGAATCTTTCAGTAAAAAGTTAAACATTTATAGCATAATTATTATGACCTTATATAAGCCTTATTTCATTAACATCACATATGACTAAACCTGTCTGCAGAGAACTGACGGTCTAGTGTACCAGGCTAACGGTTAACTGCATCTTTACAAAACTGGGTGTAAACAAATAAGGCTTCTATGTTTGTTGTGATTTAAAATAAAATGAATCTGTTCAGAAGTTGAAAACCAAAAAATAATCTGAATTAAAAATAGGACAGATTTGTGTTCATTTTAAACGATTTGTAGAAAACGAGTCGTTTATGATCAGAACAGTAGAGGATATTTATTTTCATTCTTTTAGTTGGAATATTTGTTAGAAACTGCAGGAAAAGTAATCAGATGTAATAATTCTGAGATCACCATCAGAGCCCCACCCACACTGAATGATTGACAGGTTATTTGTGTGAACTGATTGGATGAAACGGCACAAACAACAAAGACCAACAAAACGAGCAGGTTAAAGCCAGACAGACAGACGGACAGACGGCGTCTCACCTCTTTGACGTTCTGGTAGTTCTCGTTACCCTTCTCTGGCTTCTCGTTCTTTGGTGACTTGCTCCCTGTTGCCCCCTGCAGGATGCAGAGGGTAAGACAGCACACGCAGGCCTCTCGTTAAGTACATCATGTTCCCATAAAGCACCTGGAAACGCTTCATCTGTTCAGCATATTAAAACAGGAACTAGAGAGCTGCTGATCTCCTGAATCTGCTCTGATTGGTTGGACCTGGATAGGCTCCACCCACTTTCACACCAACAGAAAACTTTAAAATTCACCAAAACTTTCATGTAGGATCTAAGACCAACGTATGCCCCGGGTTCAGGATGGCTCGATAAGCCAAACTAAAGCTAGCTCCCATCCAGACACGGTGAGAACCCTCCAGTCCAGTCCAGTCCAGTCCAAACCGGGTCTTCCTGTTTTCATGGAGAAGAACTAAACACCAAGTCTCTCTGGATGAATCTACATAAAGACCAGCACTAAGTGAGGAATCAAACCGCTAAAAGCCAGCTGATGTTTTAACACCGACTCAGGCTTCAGATCTGGTCTCTGTGTTTTGACCTTAAGGGCCACCGTACAGAGCGGTGACGTCATATCAGACTAAAATAACCTGACTTTAAAGTCATTTCAGACCTGAACCTACTGGGAGGTTGTGATAAAGAGTCTCATGTCTCTGTGGAGGACTTGTGTCCCGCTTGTCTTCACTGTTTCAGTTCAGCCAGACTGGACCAGAGCCGTTTTCTGGTAGACATCAGAATTCAGTCCTTCATCATAAATCAGCCCACAGGTCTAGTGAACTCCATGTTTTCTTCCTCCAGCAGCAAATCAAAGAAACATCTGGACTCCCTGAGTCCTCCCACAGCCCGCTGAAGACGTCTGACTGACATCGCTTCACCAACGTCTGTCTTTAACCCTGGTGCCGTCCTCATTTTGGACCGATGGAGAGATTCTTCTAGACATCATTTATTAAAACTGTCATTAAATTCTAATTGGTCAGATGACTTGATTTGGACTTGAAATTCAAAATTAAGGATAGGACTTCCACGTCATTGACTTGACTCGACTTGGTTGCGTTTGACTTGAACTTGACTCAAAACTTGACTGGAAAGACTTGTGACTTGGTCACACCTCTGCTATGGAGTCCTCTGGTCAACCTGACCCTGAAGGGTTCAAAGAGCATTCCGAAGCAACTGGATTTTCACAATAAGAGCGTGTAACGGAGTCCGTTGCTGTTGGGATTGAGTCATTAAACATTAAGCTTTAACTTCACACAAAAACAGGAAACAGGAAAACACAAAACAAGTCCCGCCCCACATGTAGACCCAAGACCACCAAATCAACCAAGACGCCGACAGAAGCCCCAAACCAGGAGACCCGGACCCAGAAGGAGAGTCTCCGTTTGCTTCAGGTGAACAGAGGAAAGGTGTTGGTCTGAATGAGTTTGTGGTTTATTTAGAGGTCAAACTACAGCAGGATGACTTTCTTCACTTTTCTTTGTTCTCAGAATAATAATAACAATAACAATAATAATAATAATAATAACAATGGATTAGATTTATAGTGTGAATATCTCCACGTGCCTCTGGATGGATTGTTGTGCAAAATAATGACCAGAATGAAGAAATCCTCCTGAAAGCAGCTCTCTCGTCGTCTCAGATCTACAGTAGAATTATGAACTCACTGACGTTGGATCTGTTTTTCCCACCTTTCCACCATCAGAGGGTTCATCTCCTCAGGTCAGGTTAGGAGTAGTAGCTGCTCCTCACCTCCTCTTTCTCCGTCTTGTCCTTCTTTTCTTCTCCTCCACTCGAGCTCTTCTTTTCCACCCACAGCTCTGATTTCTCCACCAGAGTCCTGAGACGGTCCAGGTCTGCCTTAATCAGTTTGTAGTTCTCAACATCCTGAGTTGAGATCAGCAGCTGAACCTGCAGAAACAGCAGAAGAGCTGAATGAGAGCAGACCTCCACCGCTGGAGGAGGACAAGTTATTCAGAGGAAACGGACTGGAGGGACTCCAAAACCAAGGCAGCTGGACTTCTCTGGTTCCTGAAGACGTCTCACCTGAGGAGCGTCGTCAGTTCTAACTGGAATCAGGGAGAGCCAGCTGATAAACTACCTGTGGATCTCCTCCTCCCTCCCCCTGAGAAGTCTGTGTTGTTGGGCTCTAACTGTGTCAGACTGGTTTGCAGGAGGTGAAACTGCCTGGGGATCAGGTTTACTGTAGGTCTTTCCTATTTGATGTAGATGACTTCCGTTACTCCTCCCTCAAACGTCGATCTTCTCTGTCCAACATACGACGATGTTGTTTTCAATAGTGTGTCCCTTGTCCTTGAGGTGTAGGTCACTCTCAGAGCTTCAGGAAGCTTCACCTGACCACCACTAGAGGGAGCTACAACCTGAGACATCTAGAAATAAACAGCTGACTTTGAGCCAGTGTACCTGAACACGTGAGTATCTGTCCTGAAACAGAATCACTTCTTTCTGTTTTCCTTCCTCATTTCAAATGATTATAAAGTCAAACTGTTTGACTGTCAAACACGCTTTTCTCCTTCTTTGAAATATGTTTAGATTTGATTAAGATCTGCAACAGGACTAAACGGTGTGTTTGTAGGAGAACCAGGTACCTGTTTAAAGGTGTGCAGGACTTCCTGTCTCTGACTGAAGTGTCTGAAGAGCAGCTGCAGCGCTCCGGACACCAGAGGGGCGTAGTCGTGCATCGTGAGGTGGATCAGGACCCGCAGCAACATCCGCCCACCTTCGTCGTCCACCTCCAGGATGCTGTTTCCCTTCCTGCACACACACACACACACACACACACACACACACACACATTAGACCATTAACTACAGGAGAAGCCGGTGAATACTGAGGTGAGAACCTACCCCACTCCAAACATGGCCTCTGCCTGCTCTCCAATCCGCTGCAGGTTGATGGTGGCTGAGGAGGGACAAAAAGGGAAATGCATGATGACTTGTCAATAAAAGCCTATCTTTGTACTACTGTATGAATATAAGGACACAGAGGGACGGACAACACGTCTTCAGGCTCCTGTAAATGGTGTTAAAGTGATACTACGCCCCAAATAAGGAAGACCCACTGTAAAATATCATCAACAACCTGGAGACAAGGCTGGACCTGATCCAGGGGTCAGGTGGGGTCATTAGACGGCTCCTACATCTGTAGTATGGATCGGTCCATGGCAGGACGGCAGAGGACAGGCAGAGTGGGACTTTATGTTTACTGATCCTATTATTATATTTAAAATCAGTCATAAAAAACAACCTGAAGAAGGAGATCAGTCTGATGTGTCTTCACCCACTGACAGAGACACAGGCTACTGTCCACCTATCAGACGCTTTACATCTGTCCTCTATGAGCCCTCTGTCCTCTATGAGTTCTCTGTCCTCTCTGAGCCCTCTGTCCTCTATGAGTCCTCTGTCCTCTATGAGTCCTCTGTCCTCTATGAGCCCTCTGTCCTCTCTGAGCCCTCTGTCCTCTATGAGTCCTCTGTCCTCTCTGAGCCCTCTGTCCTCTATGAGTCCTCTGTCCTCTCTGAGCCCTCTGTCCTCTATGAGTCCTCTGTCCTCTATGAGTCCTTGTTCCCTCTGAGCCCTCTGTCCTCTATGAGTCCTCTGTCCTCTCTGAGCCCTCTGTCCTCTATGAGTCCTCTGTCCTCTCTGAGCCCTCTGTCCTCTATGAGTCCTCTGTCCTCTCTGAGCCCTCTGTCCTCTATGACTCCTCTGTCCTCTATGAGTCCTCTGTCTCTGTCCAGGGGAAGAGAGGAGGTCTACCATGAGGGAGACCAGGATGTGTCCCTGGGGAAGACACTGAACCTCCAACTATCTCCCAGACCCCTTCAGATGTCCTCTACTCCTCGGGGACAGAACAAAGTCCACTAGGATGTACTGAGGTGTGTACACTTGTGGACTGACTGAGTAGATGGCGCCCTCTAGTGTTCTGAACTAAAACACCTAACTGAACTCTGACCTCTCCTAATGAAACATCATGTCCTGCTCTCACTACAGGACACTGTCCTCAGGGACCATCAGAGACTGTCAGCCTGTCCCTGACCAGAGAGGACCTCAGAGCTGATCCTTGATCCACCTCCTCGTTACCCCTACAGCTCACTCCACAGCATGGAGGGACATTTGGTGTGGACGGAGGGGACGTGTCCCCCCAAGTCCTCGGAGAAATGAAGTTATTGCTGTAGAGGTCTGACTGTTGGTTAAATGTCACAGAGCGAGCACATCAGAGCGGCACGGCGAGGTGAGGTCCAGGCTCAGACGGACCCGGGTCACCTGGTCCTGGTTCTGGACTCAGAGCCTTCAGCCTCCTGACTCGTCTCAGAGACTCAGAGCGTGACTTGTCAAAAAGCAGAGTGGGGACTTTGCGTTTGCTGTGAGTTCGTCTGTAAAGACGCTGCAGCGGATCCATCAGGACCTCACCCCGTTAAGCCCCTCGCCGCTCGCGCCGGGTCATTGTTCTGTCAGACCAATGAGAGGTCTCATTTCTCCGTGGGTTAAAGGTCACTGAGCGGCAAGTTTCAGGAAAACCAGAAACAAGAGAATCGTTACGAAGACTTGATAAAGTTAGAGTCAGTCTCCACTCCTAGTCCACACCTCTAGTCCCCACCCCTAGTCCCCACCTCTAGTCCCCACCTCTAGTCCCCACCCCTAGTCCCCACCCCTAGTCCCCACCTCTAGTCCCCACCTCTAGTCCCCACCCCTAGTCCCCACCTCTAGTCCCCACCCCTAGTCCCCACCCCTAGTCCCCCCCCTAGTCCCCACCCCTAGTCCACACCTCTAGTCCCCACCCTAGTCCACACCTCTAGTCCCACCCCTAGTCCCCACCTCTAGTCCCACCCCTAGTCCCCACCTCTAGTCCCACCCCTAGTCCCCACCCTCTAGTCCCCACCCCTAGTCCCCACCTCTAGTCCCCACCCCTAGTCCCCACCTCTAGTCCCCACCTCTAGTCCCCACCTCTAGTCCCCACCCCTAGTCCCCACCTCTAGTCCCCACCCCTAGTCCCCACCTCTAGTCCCACCCCTAGTCCCACCCCTAGTCCCCACCAGAGCTTCACAGCTTGATGTACGTCTGTGTCTGAAGTTATCAGGACCTGGTCCGACCTCTCAGGGTCGTTTTCACGTCCCACAACAAACAAAACTCAGCATCACTCAGAAAAACGATGCTATCAATAACAGTCAGGAGGTTAGAGCACTTAAAACACATTCATTAAACGTCCACTTTATGAAGACGACACGTCTCCCAGCTCACGCTCCCCGACTGAACTGGAGGTTTATGTTTAAAGCTGCAGGTAAGACAGAGTCCTGAGCCAATCACAGACGAGCTCTGGCCTCGGAGGACTCAGGTACCTGCTTGCTCCATATTAGTGGTGGCGTCAGCGTCAGCCATGGGGTAAACTTCAACAAACTCCTTCTTAAAGACAGACAGCAGGAAGGAGAGGCGGTAGTCCAGACGCACGTTCAGGATGAACTGATGAAGAGGAGAGAGGAGGGTCAGTCAGTTTCCTGTTACCAGCGGAACCAGAGACCTGAAGACTGGCTTTGTTTGACTGAGACTCAGGGACACCATTATTCCTGCCTCGTGTTTCTATAAGAACTCATCAGGATGGGATCAGCTCACTGTCGATGAAACGAACATACCCAAAACTAATGGAAAATTCAAAAAACGAAACAAACCCATCAAGAAAAAAATTAGTTTTTAAAAAATAAAAGAAACTCAGAGCTACGCAGCAGTCATGCGATCATTCATCGAGTTTTTATTGGTTAAAACTGCGGTTTGTATTTTCAGATGTTTTTACCGTCTCCTCTTTCATTCTCACTTCTAAACTCACAGTTCAGTTTTTAAGCTTTTGAAGCTCAGCCTGATTTTACGTGGGGGCGGGCTTAGAGCCCATTGGCTACCCAGGAAATGATTGACATTGGGTGACGACGAGGTTTGGTCCGACGTCATCCCTTACGGTAATTAGTTTTTAGCGCCGTGTGCCTCTGATGATGTGGTTAAACAAACGCTGGATGGAGGACAATCCTTCACCTGTGGTAGGTTTATTTTCCTGTATTGTTTATTCAGGTATAAGTTATGTTTTGTTTGAGTTATTCAATGTGACTGAGTAGAGACTGCCTCTTGCTAGCAGCTAACCATACTAAGCGTAGCTACATTCAAAATGACATCATAACAATTTACAACTTGATCAAAGAGCCCACAGACCAGCCAAACGATCTGAAAATGCACTAAAGCAGATTCAACAAATAAAAGAATGAACGCTGCTTAGATGGGAGTTTCTTTTATTTTTTTAATACTCATTTTCATTTATGGAATTTTTTCTTCGCTTACATCTTTAGGCTGATGGGTTTGTTTTGTTTTGGAGTTTGCAATTTTAAACAAATGTACAATGTATTTTTTGAGTTTTCAACAGGTTATTTCCATTTACGGTGAGCTGGTCCTGGTCTGGCCCCAGACCTGATCCATCAGCTCTAACGTTCTGCAGAAAACAAATCATTTGTGACTCTAACCTGTAAAATCTCCAGTATCTTCAGTTTGGTATCCATCACCGTCAGGTCCATCTTGTCAAAGCTATCTTTACCGCCTCTCTGTCCTTCAAGCCCCGCCCCTTGGCCAGCGCCAGCTCCAAAAATGGACTGTTTCCTGTTGAGGACCATGGTGGACATCATCTGACCCATCCCATGTATGGAGCGCTTCACATTCTTCCCTTCAGACACAGAGCAGAAGACACCAGTCTGAGACGGTCTGAACCATTTCACCCACACCCCTCCAGGAACGAGAAGGAGCACCTGATCCGTCATCCTGGAACAGCGGGCCGGGCTGTGTGAGGCTGGACCGACAGTCGATGATACCCAGCAGAGTCCTGGTGAGTCTGAGCAGCTCAAGGAAGCTGTAGAAACCAAAGTAGATCAAGTGTCTGGCCAGACTCACCACCTGTAGGACGAACAGAGAGCGGAGAGGTTAGTGCAGTCAGAGGAGGAGGACAGGAGGAGGACAGGAGGAGGCAGCAGGAGACCTCGTATGTCAGTTTGTTTTTCTCCTCGTCGTGAAACGGCAGCTCGTCGTTGAGGACGTTGTTGAGATACTCCTCCATGAATTCCATGGTTTTAGCGAAACGGTCCTTCTTGTTGACTCTGCTGTCGTCCAAGTTGGAATCATAACTGAGGACGAGACACAACAAAAACCAAAATAAACAACCAGAACGTTCTGGAACCTCATCGACAGTGAGGTAAAGAAGTTCTCAGCAATGGAAACGTCCTGATCTGAAACGTTTCATCTGTTTTCTATGAAGAGCAGCTGATTCTAGTGGAGGAGTAAATCCACCCACTCTTTGATGGTGATGGAGGTCGGGATCTCGGTCCAGAGGCGAGGAAACTTGACGGGCGTCACGAGCTCCTGAGGGTCTCGGTCCACGTGGGCGTGCAGCATGAGGCGACAGAAAGACGCCCGCAGGTCAAAGGGCAGCATCTCGTCCATCATGCAGACGAAGATGAGCTGTACGTCCAGCTGCTTGGAGATCTCATGTATAGCCAGGTACTGACGGTCCAGACACATCCGGGCAAAGAGCTTCAGCTGGTACCTGAGGAGCCCAGGAGGACCATTAAGAGGACCTGAAGGGGTTTCTGTGGGCGGGGTCTGAATGTGGACTCACCTGTAGTACGTGAGGACGTTCTCATCGTGAACGTTTCCATGCCTCACCTCCTGGGCCAGCTGCCGGAGGCTCTTCTTGTGTATCTCGTTGGTTTTATCTGCCCACACCAGCCACACCTACAACAGGAGCGGGACAAGTGACTTCCTGTTTCCCATCATCCTCTTTGTTTCTGTCAGACACCTGTAGCTGTGTTGGGTTTCCCACCTCGTCCTCGTCTCCGTCCTCATCCATCTCCATGTTTTCACGAACACCGTGGGACGCCTCTTTGGACACTCGATGCCTGGAAGCAAAAACAACATGGTGCTGATCGATTATGAAAGAAAACCCGATCGCGGTTATTTCCCATGATTCCTCTGTGAGTTGTAGTTTGGCTCGTAGGACACCAGATCGTTGATCATGATCCATATCGTTGGATGTTTACCTTCAGAAATATAAACCTGGAGAGGGAGCAGGGGCGGACTGGCAACCGGGAGATTTCCCAGTGGGCTGCCTGCTAACCTGGCCGCTCAGGAAGTGATAAATAAACAATCATCAGGGCATCCTGATTTTCTCTAAAAACATCAGATATTCTGAATTTTCACAGCAAAATGTATAAATTATTATTATTTTTTTATATAAATGCAAAAACGTGTCTAAAAGACTTTAAAAGAGGACTTCCCTGAGCTGAAGAAGCTGGGAGTGACAAGCCTTTGATTTGAATTCCCTAAATTAGCCACAAGCCACCAGCTTCAAAGGCAGAACAAAGGGTTTGTTTACAGGATGCTGAATGTTTAGTGTTGACGTCCAGGAATGGAGAAATCCAGGACTTTATTCTCTGAACCTGACCCTGAGGAAGACCCAACAGAGACTCTGATGGTTCTGACTCACTCTGTCTTGATGAGGATGTCCTGGTTTTTGGGGTCGAGAACACATTTACAGATCAGCTCCTGTGTGACGGGGATGGCCACGTTGTTAGACACACACAGGTCTGAAAGGTAGTCCAGAAACCTGCACGCACGCACACACACACACACACACACACACACACACACACACACACACACACCCACACACACACACACACACAAAATGGAGTCAGAATACGTCACAGGCGCTGCTCAAAATGAGGCCAGAGATCACCAGCAGGTCCTGTTAGAACCTTTAGGACCTGCAGACCCCCATCAGTACCTGGGCTCTCGGTTCCTGCGGACCAGGCTGACGAAGGTCTCCACCTCGGTCTTGGTGATGTGTTTCTCCAGCAGTTTGCGGTTGTTGTGCAGCAGGGCGGTTATCGTGTCCTCGGCCAGGATGTCGTAACCGATCTGACTCTGCATCAGACCGAACTGCTTCGCTATGTGCTCCTGGGAGGGAGGGGTCAAAGAGACAGGGGGAGGGGTCAGAGAAACAGGTGGACCAACTGCTGATTCCTGTATCTGTCTCCATGGAAACAAATGTCAAAAACCTGTCTGTCTCCATGGTAACGGATGCTGTAAACCCGTCTGTCTCCATGGTAACGGATGCTGTAAACCCGTCTGTCTCCATGGTAACGGATGCTGTAAACCCGTCTGTCTCCATGGTAACGGATGCTGTAAACCCGTCTGTCTCCATGGTAACGGATGCTGTAAACCCGTCTGTCTCCATGGTAACAGATGCTGTAAACCCGTCTGTCTGACTGGTCCCAGCTGAGCGACAGAAGCCTGGATCTGGTTCGGGGCTGCGTGTGTTCACGGATAAGACCGAACTGGAATGTTCTGTTTATTATTGATAACTGGTACATTTTATTTTCAGCATAGTATTTTTGTTCTTCAGGGTCTGGACTGACCTTGCTGAGACATTTTAGCACAAAATATACGTATTTGTAAACAAAATACCCTGACTTTTGTCATCATTGTGATAAATTCTAAAAATGTTTGTGATCATTTTTAATCTCCCAGCACTAATAGTGATCCAATAAATATAGAATTCATCATAATATACTGGTTTCCTGTTTATGTTCATCCTTAGTTGCATCAGTAGAATAGAACCAGTTACATGTGGAGTTCCTCAAGGCTCCAGTCTAGGCCCAGTCTCTTTCAGGTCACTTTTATTACAAAGTGCAACAACGAGCTCAAATGCTTTGCAGATGACATCCAGATTTATTGATCCATAAAAGTCAAATCTCTTCCTGCATCCCTTTAGAATCTGTTCATAACATTTACATTTCTGATGCTTCCATTGCTTTGTGTCACACAAACCCACTAAGAGTCTGAAAACCTGAACTGAGTCTCAGACTTTAGAACCAGGATTCTGTAACCTTCATTAGAAACTTATTAGTTGAGTTAAACCTAAAGGTGACCTGGACTTGTTGAAGCTGTTTAGTCAACAGCAGAGGAAGGAGGTGGATTCCTAAACACAACAAACCCAAAGGTCCGTCATCAGGAACGTCTCCAGCCTCACCTGGTTCTTGCGGTAGTCCTCCTGCGAGTGTCTCAGGACCCGGTAGCAGAGGCGGAGCATGTACCGGTACAGAGCGTTCTTCTTGTCTGACAGCTCCTCCAGTTTCAGCAGAGGATCTGCTCCTCCCTTCCGTTCCTTAAAGGGAGCCTTCAGGATGCCAAAGATCTGAACACAAACACAAGGTGTCACTTCCTGGTTGACTGGTGCATTGTGGGTAAGCAGCTTACAGCCTTCTGACCTGTTTAAGGATGTTCTGCTCCCTCATCAGTTTCTGCCTCTCTCGGTTGGGTTTGGTCATGACCACTTCCAGAACCGGCTGGCCGCTGTTCACAACGTCGGCCACGAAGAAGACCACATCCTCCAGCAGCTTGATGGTGAACCTGAGGGACATGAACAGCAGTGAACGTCGACTCGTTTCACCAAAAACAATCCCAGAGTTCTGGTCCTTCAGCAGGAGGCTGGAGCAGCACCTGCGGTCGTTCTGGCTGATGAAGCCTGTGTTGAACTGGTCCACCACGGTGCACAGCATGGCACTGGCATCATTAGCAAAGTCCAGATCCCGGATCTCCATCACAGGAACCGAGACGATGGAAAACGCCTCCTTGTCTTCTTTGGTGGCACACGTCCCCAACTGCAGGACATCACATGGTCCAACGTCTAGTTTCAGTCTCAAACCAGAGGAGTAGCAACAAACTTCCTGCTAAAACTAAACTAAAGCTGATCTGAACTTTTAGGATTACAGAGACCAGCCTAAACAGGAGCTTTAGAGGAAAAAACTAAAGTTTGGATTAATGGACAAAAAGATGGACACGGAAGAGTAGAGCATGAACAAAGATCAGGAGAAGAAAACCATCTGACTGCTCTCTTCCTTCTGAGGCAGAATGTGAAGAAACCAGAGAACCTGCAGCCATCAGAACCAGGTTTCACAGACACCACTAGGTTAGGATCTAAAACCTGATCCTGTACTACAAAAGGTCTGGGAGTAGTACCAGTGCGCTAGCAAAGATTAGAAAACACTGTTTCAGCTCTGAAGAGTTAGAGTGGGGTGATGACATCATCAGGGTGGGAGAAGTTCTTAATTAGGGATGCACCAAAATGAAAAATCTGGGCCAAAACCGGAAACTGAAAATGCACTTTTGGGTCATTTTCAGCCGAAAATTTTCGATGGCCGAAATTTCGGTGCGTCCCTATTTTTAATAAGAATACCGGAACAATAACATAACTGAATATGTTTCTTCGTTATGTCGCCTCGTGTCTTGGGACTAGTTTAAAAGTTGAAAGAGGTTCTAGGTTGATGTATGCTGAAGTGACAAAGTTTGGCTAAATGGTATTTAACTGGTTAAGGCCTAGAAACTGCTGAGTCAGCATTCAGATGACTAAAGGTCACCATGAGTCTGATGGGTCGCTCCTCGTCGATGTCGATGGGAACGTTGGTGCTCTGGATCCACGTGTTGGTGCACAGGTGTCTCAGGCGAACGAACGAGTTTCTGAAAAACACGCAGAACCATCAAAACACAACAACAAAAATAAAACGCACAAATTCACGTAAAGACAAGAACCAGACCGAGGACCGGCTCAGGTATGCTGATCTGGACCTTTGGCATATTTAACTGAACACGCTGATAAAGACCCTCCAGGACTGGAGTTTGACACAATCCCTAAAAGATTTATGTTTTAGACTTTTAGTTTAAGTTTTTTATGGCGTCATGAAGGCCGTTTCAGGAGCAGGACTCTTATTGTGAAACAGGAAGTTCCCTACCGAGGCACGAAGGAGTCGGTTTTCTGTAGCGTGGTCGGGTCGAGCTCAAACAGCGAGGCGATGTCGTTACCATGAGGAACCACCACCAGTTTGTACTTGATTCGCTCGCCCTGGGAGCGCTTGCTGCTACGGCTGCCGTCCATCTGTAGGGAGGTCAGAGGTCAGGGACAGGAGTGAAGAGGTCAAAGGTGAGGAGCTTTCTGTCACCACACCGAATCCTGATGATAAAGTTCAAATCAGACGAACTAAACTTCACGAAAATCAAGATTCTGAAGCTGTCATGGCAGCCAGG
>SSNR01000558.1:74330-88942 GCA_006937965.1 Callopanchax toddi
AGTGGTCATGTTGTATAGTTGACTGTAGTTTAGTGGTCATGTTGTATAGTTGACTGTAGTTTAGTGGTCATGTTGTATAGTTGACTGTAGTTTAGTGGTCATGTTGTATAGTTGACTGTAGTTTAGTGGTCATGTTGTATAGTTGACTGTAGTTTAGTGGTCATGTTGTATAGTTGACTGTAGTTTAGTGGTCATGTTGTGTAGTTGACTGTAGTTTAGTGGTCATGTTGTGTAGTTGGCTGTAGTTTAGTGGTCATGTTGTATAGTTGACTGTAGTTTAGTGGTCATGTTGTATAGTTGACTGTAGTTTAGTGGTCATGTTGTATAGTTGACTGTAGTTTAGTGGTCATGTTGTATAGTTGGCTGTAGTTTAGTGGTCATGTTGTGTAGTTGACTGTAGTTTAGTGGTCATGTTGTGTAGTTGACTGTAGTTTAGTGGCCTTGTTGTATAGTTGACTGTAGTTTAGTGGCCTTGTTGTATAGTTTACTGTAGTTTAGTGGTCATGTTGTATAGTTGACTGTAGTTTAGTGGTCATGTTGTATAGTTGACTGTAGTTTAGTGGTCTTGTTGTATAGTTTACTGTAGTTTAGTGGTCATGTTGTATAGTTGGCTGTAGTTTAGTGGTCATGTTGTGTAGTTGACTGTAGTTTAGTGGTCATGTTGTATAGTTGACTGTAGTTTAGTGGCCATGTTGTATAGTTTACTGTAGTTTAGTGGTCATGTTGTGTGAAATGGCTGCTGTCTGACCTCTTTACATCCTGGATGGTCACTCAACTCGTAGTTGGAGACGTGCAGCGGTTGACCGGCATTCACCGGGTTCAGGATCACTTTGTCTCCAACCACTACCTGCAGGAGACGACAAACGTCACCATGGTAACCGTTGATAACAGGTAAAAGCAGGACCCACAGGATAATGTTTGATTAGTTATTAAATCAGTCAGTAAATGTCAAGATCATTAAACATTCCTTACTGAAGTTACTTGTAATAATTTATTTAATTTAATATTTAATAAAAAAAAAATTTTTAATAAAAATTATGAACCAATATTTAAACAAATGAATGGCTACATCCAGTTTTAGCGTTGTCAATGTTTTTAAAAATATAAACAAACAAATCCTAAACAGTAACATTGATTTAATATTTTATTGTAATGTTTGTTTATTTCTAAAAAAGCTGAATGTTGGTTTAAAATTTGTTTTCCTATTTTCGTGTTTTTACAGATATGAAATATATTGTACTAATTGAATTATTTTGAACATCAGGATGTATTTAAAAAGTAATATTATAATAAAATGTATAAATAAATATTTACCCATTTTCTTTTTAAATAGTTATCTAAATTGTTTTTAATTTAAACTACTAAAAATAAATATTCTTGAACTGTATAATACATGAAATGATTTTATTATATAATAATTCGATTTTTTTTCCTTTACGTTTGTAATTATGGAGCATCTCTTTAGTTAAATTTAAATAAATACTGTTATTAATAAATATTTTATAAATATAAATAATATGAATTAAATAAATTCCCTCTGGAAATAAATTTAAAAATATACATTTTTAATGGGGGCTTCTTTTAGTCAGTTTTATATATTTATTCCTGTATTTATTTATTTTCTGTATTTTATTTTTGTGATTGTATTATTGTAAAGGTCTGTTTTTATTAATGCAATTTTGTTTTATAATGATGTTTTTTTGTTACTTGTTTTTGTAAAGCTATTTTATGTATGGTATTTCAGGGACTTTTTTTTTTTAACTGTTATAATTTTAAGCTCTAATTATTTCATGTTTTTAATCTTCAAATGAGGGGGTGGGGTTTCCTCTGTGGGCGGGGTCTGATCAGACTGCAGCTCCTGGCTGAGACGGCTACTTTCACTGGAAAAACACTGAAGCCAGCCCGGTTACACTGCGGTACACATTACTGACACTTTTACATTTGACCCCTTATCGTACCGGACGTTTTCCAGCGTACGGCGCACACCGGAACTTTTACTTGACACCAAATCCTTTAACTATCTTGACGTGTCGTAACATCGGAAAAAGTTCCAAAAATAGTTCCGTTATGCTCCCTGAAATACATAAAATAGCTTTACAAAATAAGAGTGACACAAAGTAAAACATCACTATGAAAAAATGAATTAAAAATACAGAAATATATAACTACAGTAACACATAATACAGAACTAAATAATAAAAACAGGAGTAAATACATAGAACTAAAGCTCCCCATAAAGAAATCTTTTTATTTTTTTATTTTCTTTTATTTCAAGGGGACATTTATTAATTTTGGAGTATTTATTAATAACAGTACCTATTAATTTAAATGTGACCTTATAAGGTTCTCCATATGTAATATTTTATTCATTTGAACTGATTTATATTTTAGCTCATTAGTTTCTTCAGTAGTTTTAATATGCTGTCCTATTTTAACAGTTTTATTTCATTTACTGCGTTATTAATATTATATTTTAGATGTATGTATTTCATATATGGTCATATCATCTGTTATTAGATCTGAACTTTATAAACAGCTGATCAGCCACTTCCTGATGATGTAATGGTTGTTTACGTTGTCTCCGTTGGCGCGGAGCTTCCAGAATGGTTGGATGAAGTGCCACGAGCCTTCGTTCCCCGTGGCGTCCAGCGTGACCCGCATGGCGTTTTTCTCCAGCAGCGCCGGCAGCCGTTTGTTCACCGTCAAGTATTTATTACTCTTCATGTGAAGCAGCTGCAAACAGACCAGACCTCTAATCAGTGGAGGGTCGTCAGAGGCAACGATACATGAAATGAAGCTGAGGAGTTAGTATTTTATTAATAATTAATACAAACATCCAGCTTCAGAACTAAATAAGGCGATAAATATGGACAACCCTCCACTGGAAGTAGCCCTCTACAAAAACATTAAGGCTGAGGAGAAAAAACACAAAAGCTTGACAGAGATTTAGGTTTCAGCCCTCTGAACCAGTCAGACATCAAATCTCTGAACTCAGACCAGAACCAGTTTAAACTGGATCTGTAGGCCCTTTGGTTCCAGCAGCAGTCAGGAAACAGGATCTCAGCTCCAACAGCTGATCCACTCACCTGTTTACGTTTTACCTGGACGGAGGGTCTGAGGACAAACAACAATCCTCCTGACTAAACTGGCTGGGTGAGATTCCTGTCCAGGTCAAAGCTCCCGAGTCTGTCAGAACCACGTGTTCTCAGACCAACGGGGCATTTGAATGCAGCTCTATCAGTTATTGATCAACAGCTGGGAGGTCAGAACTTTTCTACACGAAGGCCAAAATAAAAACCAAGCAGAAATTAGACCAAAAAAGATGTTCTGATTTTAAAAAAGCAAAAACTATTTTATTGATCATTAAATGTGTAGATACCAGAAATCAAAGGTCTCACGGGTTTGTCTTAATGAAAGAAGAGCATCAAATTCCCTGGACATGATTGGTTGATTCACTAAATGAATGAAACGGTTTTCTAGTTTCTCTTTCATCCATCATCAGCAGCAACCACAGGACCTGGGTCGGTCTTCAGTCACGTTTGAGGATCAGAGCTCAGAAACCTGATTTTATTAAGTCAGTGAAGGTTTGTGGGTATTTTACAAGGAAATGCATTTTAAAAAACTTTCATTTCTAAATATTTTAAATCTTTTGCATTTTTTGAATGAGCTTTCAGTGATGTCACCGGTGGGTGTGGTCCTGATGATGAACTGAGAGAACGACCCTGATGACCCTTTATGGGTCAGGGTTCATATCTGGGTCACAGCTGTCAGCGGAGGGAGTCGGGATCCAACGTGTCTCAGCTCGGCCCTTTGGGAGGGCGGAGCCACCTGTCCTCATGGCTCCCAGTGTCAGCAGTGACGCACGTGTAGACGTTTCATTAGAAGGTTAGAGGGATTTAGTGTTTCCTACCGACGAGCCGAGGCACGCAGTCAGGGCTCGGTCCAAACACCTGCAGCCACTCAGGTTTGGTCACATTTCACTGCTTTGTTGCTAAACGTGTATCTGATCACTTCAGGGCCTCGACTCCTGCAGTCAGACACTTTCTACCCTTAAAACATCATCATGCAAACAGCAGAAACTCCCAGCAGGTGGTGAAACGCCCTGCCGGCCCAGTAGGTGGCGATAAATCACACATTAAAGTTTAAAATACACAAAAGATAAATACCTTGTTTAGACTAAAGACTTGTTTTAAATACCAGAAACTTAACTGCTAATGGCACTGATCTGCAGCAGCGTCTCCCCTGATAGCCATGAGTGTAGCTTTGGTCAGAGGACTACTTCCTGTTTTTATTCAACCTTTATTTTACCAGGTAAAATGTTTGAGAACCAGCTCTCATTTACAAAGTAAGCACTTGTTTCTAGAGACTCCACCCACTGTGAGTGATGTCACCAGTGGGCGTGGCCCTTACTGATAGAAGTCCGTCCCTTTGACTCGTACCTGTATGACGGTTCCATATTTGACGACGTCTCCGTGGACCTTCTTGTTTTCCGTCTCGTTCTGTTTCTGCTCCAGGTTGGACGCATGCTGAAAAACAAACGTCTACTTGTTTTAGATTTCTACCTTCAACCAAACGTTCAACAGGACATGAAGGTTTCTGGTTCTTGGTTCAGCTGAGGACTCAGGACCAACCCTGGGTTAAAATCTGAAGTCTCACCTGAAGCTTCTGGAGCAGAACCACGTCGGAGATCTTGTCCTTCTCGTGTTTGGCTTGTTTGGCTTTCCAGTACTGCTTCTGGGCCGAGTACCGACTCATCGGACAAACCTTGAACAGACAATCTGGAAAAAAAGAAGTTTATTTATAAAAGCAAAACATAAAACTGACTTGACACGTTTTACTGCTCAGATTTCATATGAACCCATTATTCTTGTTCTGTATTAATCCTTCCACATAGCCAGCTGGAGCTTTATTGTCAATTCTGCTATGTACAGTGCATACATATACATCGTGTGTGTGTGAGCTTCCTGATTGGCTGGTGGATGAAGCTGTCCTTCAGCCTGCTTGTCCTGGCCTGGAGACTTTTTAGTCTGAAGAAGTTCTGATTCGGGTGAGTCACGTGCAATCCTGAGAGCTTTTTGGGTGAGGCGTGTGTCGTAGATGTCCTGGAGGGAAGGGAGGGAGACACCGATGACCTTCTCAGCTGCTCCCACGATGCGCTGGAGTGTCTTCCAGCAGGACGTGGTGTAGGAGCCGTACCACACCTTTCTTGGCCAATGCTGCGGTGTTGTTGGACCAGGAGAGATCTTCTGTCATGTGCACACCCAGGAATTTTGTGTTGCTCACCCTCTCCACAATGGTGCCATCGATGGTCAGAGGAGAGTGCTGGGTGTGGGACGTCTTGTCTACGTTCAGGGATAAATTGTTCTCTGTGCTCCACCTGGCCAGGCGGTCCACCTCACTCCTGTAGTTAGTCTCATCATTGTTGTTAATGAGACCCACCACAGTTGTGTCGTCCACAAACTTAACAAAGACGTTGGAGTTGTGAGATGGTGTGCAGTCATGGGTCATCAGCGTGAAGAGGAGGGGGCTCAGCACACATCCTTGTGGGACCCCTGTACTCACACTGATGGTGCTAGAGGTGTTGTTGGCGACCCGTACCGCCTGAGGTCTGTCAGTCAGGAAGTCCAGCAGCCAGTGGTCCAGAGAGGTGCTGAGCCCCCTCTGGATCAGTTTGTGGTTGAGCTGTTCTGGGATGATTGTGTTGAACGCTGAGCTGAAGTCGATGAACAGCATTCTCACATAAGAGTCCTTGTTGTCCAGGTGAGTGAGGGCTGAGTGGAGGGCCGTGGCGATTGCATCGTCGGTTGAGCGGTTGGTACGATAAGCAAACTGAAAGGGGTCCAGAGAAGGGGGAGGGCGGACTTGATCTGCTTCACGATGAGTCGTTAGAAACACTTCATAATGATGGGGTGAGAGCAACTGGGCGGAAGTCACTGAAACAGGATGTAGATCTTTTCTTTGGTACAGGGATTATGGTGGTGGCTTTGAGGCATGAGGGGATGACAGCCTGACTCAGGGAGATGTTAAAAATGTCCGGAAGGACATCTGTGAGCTCTTCTCTCTTAATACGTGGCCTGGGATGTGGTCAGGGCCCGGGGCCTTACGTATGTTGATCCTGCAGAGAGAACTTCTCACCTGGTCTGGGGACGCTGTCATTACCTGGTCTCCGGGGGCGAGTGGATGTCTCTGTGCCGTTGTGTTGTGTGTGTCAAAGCGGACGAAAAATGCATTCAGCTCATTCAACTGGGGGATTGAGCTCTCTCATGTCTGCTGCGTGGGCTTGTAGTCAGTGATGGTCTGTATTCCTCGCCACAGGCTCCGTGTGTCTCGGCTGTCACTGAAGTGGTGGCTACTCTCTTGGAGTACTGTTTCTTTGCCTGTTTGATGGTTGGCCCTAGCTGTCCTCAGGGCCTCCGCGTCTCCAGATTTGAAGGCAGCGTTCCGTACTCTCAGGAGCCTGTAGCCCTCACCTGTTAGCCACGGCTTCTGATTTGCCCGGGTTGTGATGGTCTGTCACAGTTACGTCATCGATGCATTTCCTGATGTAGACGGTGTCTGTGTATTCCTGTAGGTCAGTGTGGTTTTCGTGGGTGGCAGCCTGTTTAAATACATTCCAGTCAGTGGTTCTAAAACAGTCTTGGAGTGCCTCAGAAGACCCTTCTGGCCACAGACTGGTTTGTTGACTTTAGCCAAGGGTCTGTATGCAGGCATTAGCATCACAGTGGTGTGGTCAGAGGCACCGAGGTGGGGGAGGGGGAGGGCTTTGTAGGCTCCTCTCTGAGTAGTGTAAACCTGGTCCAGTGTGCTGTTTCCTCGTGTTGGAAAGTCTGTGTGTTGTTGTAGTTTTTGGGAATACTCGTTTTAGGTCTGTGTGATTGAAGTCTCCGGCTAAGATGAGAAAGGCATCTGGGTGGGCCGTTTGCTGCTCACTGATGAGCTGGTTCAGTTCATTTAGTGCCTCACTCCTGTTGTCATTGGAGCTGGGGGAACATACACTGCCCCGATTAGAACAGCTGAATATTCCCTCAGTAGGTAGTACGCTCGGCACTTTATGATCATAACCTCCACCAGAGGAGAGCAGTAGGCCTACTTACAGACCACTGATGCGTCTCGACACCATGCATCACTGATGTAAACACACAGCCCGCCGCCCCGGGTTTTCCCGCTCCCCGCGAGGTCTCTGTCCGCTCGGTAGCATCTTAGCTGGTCAAGCTGCACGGCGCTGTCTGGAAAGCTATTGTTGAGCCATGTTTCCGTAAAAACGTAAAGACAGCAGTCTCTTACAATCCTTTGGGTTGTGCGTAGAAGAATGTGGTCCAGTTTGTTGTCCAATGAGCGGACGTTAGCCAGTGTGATGGTAGGAATAGCTAGCTTGTGTGGATTCTGTTGACTCAACTCTGACTGACCCTTCAGTTTAGGAGTCATCTCAAGCCTGAATGATTCAGAGGTCAGAGTTAAAGGAATGTTTCAGCCACTTTGAAGAGTGTTATAATTCCTTATGTTGTGGATAGCATCATGAACATCCACTGCTCAGAGAAATAGTTGATGTCCTTGTTCTTGTGAGCTAACAGCTAGTCTAAGCTAATGGATAGTCTGAGCTAATGGATAGTCTGAGCTAACAGCTAATGTTTATGTTTGGGGCAGCATGAAGCAGCTGACTGGCAACCAGAGGGTCTCCGCTTTGATCCCAGCTCCAGCTGGGTTACTTGTCCTTGGAGACACTTCACCAACCTGCCTGGAGGTTAGAGGGACCTGGTGGAGGTCAGAGGGACCTGGTGGAGGTCAGAGGGACCTGGTGGAGGTCAGAGGGACCTGGTGGAGGTCAGAGGGACCTGGTGGTGGTCAGAGGGACCTGGTGGAGGTTAGAGGGACCTGGTGGAGGTCAGAGGGACCTGGTGGAGGTCAGAGGGACCTGGTGGAGGTCAGAGGGACCTGGTGGAGGTCTGAGGGACCTGGTGGAGGTCAGAGGGACATGGTGGTGTGAGTGACTGATGTGTTGTTCAGCAGTTTGGGGAGTGAAGGACTCTAGAATGATCTGTAGATCTATAGAAATACAGGACACAGTGGTCCCTCACTCTTTTGCGGTTCACCTTTTGCAGCCTCACAGTTTTGCTGATTTTCTTAGTGCAATTTTGCATGCTTGCTTTTTTTTATTACAGCGCATTGTGTTCTGGGTCCTGATGGTTGTCTGTCGATCTCCTCCGTGCAGCGTGTCCTGACTCCTCTCGCTGCACGCTGGACCACCAAAGAGCCGCTGGGTGAGTCACACCCTTATCATGCTCCCTTCCTTTATGAGAGCCTCTTTGTCTGCAGGCAGTGGGAGGTGAGAAGCACGGAGCAGCTCTCAGCAGGTGATCATGGTGCTGCACCGCAGCAGCTGAGGGCTTTTACCACGATGAAACACACGGTGTCCATCAGACACGATCATTACATCAATGAAATGATTTACTCTGCTGTTCTGACGGTCTGGTATTTAAACCAGAGAGAAAGGTGTGAAAATGTTCATGTCTGTCTGAGAAAAGTGAATGAAGTGTGTAGTGAGGGGTTTACAGCCTGAAAACATCAAAATAATTATAAAAATATAAAACTGATGCTTTGCGGATTTCACTTATTGTGGTTATTTTTAGAACCTAAGACCCGCGATAAACGAGGGACCACTATATTTACAACTGATCCACAGCGGCGTACACAACTACCAATCACCCTATCAGGCCTGGTGTGGTCTGTGGGGGAACCGGAGTGTCCAGAGGAAACCCACGCATGTAAGTAAGTCAAACTTTATTTGTGTAGCGCCTTTGGAGGTAGGAACCACAAAGCACTTTACATGACAAGAACTTTTACAGAGACATCAAATATAACATAGTCAGATACCTGAACAAATACTGAACAGTAACAATAAACAGTCTAAACATGAGCAAAGATTCAACAATAGGCAGCTTTATACAGGTGAGTCTTTATTAAAAGAAACCACTGAGTCCACAGAGGAACAGGAATCCAGAGTCTAGGAGCTCCAGAGGAAAAGGCTTGTCTCCTTTAGTCCTGAGTCTGGTTTCTGGGCCTTGGTCAGAGGACCTCAAGGACCTGGATGGAGTGTACGATTGCAGATAACTACTAATATAAGCTGGAGTCTGTCCATGAAGGACTCTCCAGGTCAGGACGAGGATCTTAAAGTGGACCTGAAACTCCACCAGGAGCCAGAGCAGCTGCCAGTCTGGAGGATCTGGTCTGCAGCCTGGCAGCAGCATTCTGTAGCGTATGCAGTCGGTTTATGATAGGCAGGTATAAAGAGTGTTACAGAAATCCAAGTGAGAGGAAACAAAAGCATGAATGAATGTTTCCACTTCAGGATGAGGGACAAAGGAGCCACGTTTGGTGATATTTCTGAGGTAGAAACAGGAACAGACCAGAGAGCTGACATGATGTCAAGACTGAGGAGGATTTAGTTAAGACTCATATGTTACGCAGAAAGTCTGCAGCCGGGATTTGAACCTGTGACCTCCTTGCTGCAAGGCAACATTGCTAACACCTGCACCACCATGCAGGCTAAGCTGAGCTAACAGCTAGTCAGAGCTAATGGCTAACCTGATGTGGACCTGATGGCTGAGTTCAGAACCTGCTGGTGGTTAGTTTAGATGCTGGTCTGGTTAAAGAAATTAAATTTAGATAAATAAAATAATAATGGGTTTAACATTTATTAAAGCAGCACTCCGGAGGATTTCATCAGGAGAGCAGTTTTTGAATCTAGCGTCCAAAGGCTCCTCCTCAAAACATCTCGACACGCGCGTCCGGTCGCGTGTGCGTGCGTGCACGCGGCGCATATACTTCGGACATGAACTGTACAGCTCAGTGTGTAGGGTTTAATCACTCACAGTTCACAATCTTACTCCAACACTACGAGGGTCTGAAGAGCCCTCTCTGTCCCTGCTGCTTCTGATATTAGCTCTGTTAGCAGAGAGCTGCTGCTGGACTCTGAAGCTGAACTTGACTCGGCCCTGGATGAACTTTCTGACCAAAATAAACGCATAATCCTGTCAAGCCTTGCCATTCTGTGAGGTGAAAGGTTTAAAAATAAAAATAAATCCATCTTTAGCTGGGAATGGGTAGGTTTTTAGTAGAAATGAGCTGTGAGTCCTCAGTGAACGGCTGAGACGGCAGAGAAACACACGGAGCGTCCTGTACGACAGCGCCCCCTACTGGTATAGGTTTGGTCGATGCGCGTGCATGTTGAGAGAATGCAGAAATTTGAATTTCATTGGCTGAAAAATGTCGGCGGCAAGAAATAATGGAAAGGGGTCTCTAGGAGGAAGGAGGGTCTTCATCAGAATGACAGATGTTGTGGAACTCAACCCATAGATCATAGTTTAGACCTGAAATATCATTTAGAACATTTAGAAAACTTTGAGACAGAGAAAAATGCTCCAGAGTGCCGTTTTAAGTTACACTTTTGAAGTGGGTTGTTGTTGTGGCTGTTTGATCTGAATAAACTGTGTTTATTGAAATGACATCAGGAA
Source organism: Callopanchax toddi (assembly GCA_006937965.1). Lineage (NCBI taxonomy): Eukaryota > Metazoa > Chordata > Actinopteri > Cyprinodontiformes > Nothobranchiidae > Callopanchax > Callopanchax toddi. The sequence goes on from SSNR01000558.1 coordinate 84,842, forward strand.
GAGAACCTGTCAGACGTGGAGAACAAATACAGACGGAGTAGAACAGTAAATATTGACTTTCCTCCAACAGATCCTGAACGTCTCAGCTGGGTGTGTTAGATGAGCAAACATCACCTCACTGTGTGATGGTTGTGTTATCACGATTAAACGGGTCCAAAATCACTAGAACCTGGAGGGTCAAGCTTTAAACTCAACACAATGAAACAACATAGTAACACAACACTTTACACACAAACTAAACATTTATTCCACTTCCTGATCTCATAAAGGTTTTAACTGATCTCAGCTAAAGTTTACAGTAGAAACACTGATCCTGGTCCACAGGGCCGGTACCAATGGTACAGATGGTACCGATGGTACCGATGGTACAGATGGTACAGATGGTACTGATGGTACAGATGGTACAGATGGTACAGATGGTACTGATGGTACCGATGGTACAGATGGTACCGATGGTACTAATGGTACAGATGGTACAGATGGTACCGATGGTACCGATGGTACCGATGGTACAGATGGTACCGATGGTACTAATGGTACAGATGGTACCGATGGTACAGATGGTACAGACGGTACCGATGGTACTAATGGTACAGATGGTACAGATGGTACCGATGGTACTAATGGTACAGATGGTACCGATGGTACAGATGGTACAGATGGTACCGATGGTACCGATGGTACAGATGGTACCGATGGTACTAATGGTACAGATGGTACCGATGGTACTAATGGTACAGATGGTACTCATGGTACAGATGGTACTGATGGTACAGATGGTACAGATGGTACAGATGTTACAGATGTTACTGATGGTACAGATGGTACTGATGGTACTGATGGTAGTGATGGTACAGATGGTACTGATGGTACAGATGTTACTGATGGTACAGATGGTACTGATGGTACAGATGGTACTGATGGTACAGATGGTACAGATGGTACTAATGGTACAGATGGTACAGATGGTACTAATGGTACAGATGGTACTAATGGTACAGATGGTACAGATGGTACTAATGGTACAGATGGTACCGATGGTACTAATGGTACAGATGGTACAGATGGTACTGATGGTACAGATGGTACCGATGGTACAGATGGTACCGATGGTACTAATGGTACAGATGGTACAGATGGTACTGATGGTACAGATAGTACTGATGGTACAGATGGTACCGATGGTACTGATGGTACAGATGGTACCGATGGTACTAATGGTACAGATGGTACAGATGGTACTAATGGTACAGATGGTACCGATGGTACTAATGGTACAGATGGTACAGATGGTACTGATGGTACAGATAGTACTGATGGTACAGATGGTACCGATGGTACTGATGGTACAGATGGTACCGATGGTACTAATGGTACAGATGGTACAGATGGTACTAATGGTACAGATGGTACAGATGTTACAGATGTTACTGATGGTACAGATGGTACTGATGGTAGTGATGGTACTGATGGTACTGATGGTACTGATGGTACAGATGTTACTGATGGTACAGATAGTACTGATGGTACAGATGGTACTGATGGTACTGATGGTACTGATGGTAGTGATGGTACAGATGGTACTGATGGTACAGATGTTACTGATGGTACAGATGGTACTGATGGTACAGATGGTACTGATGGTACAGATGGTACTGATGGTACTGATGGTAGTGATGGTACAGATGTTACTGATGGTACAGATGTTACTGATGGTACAGATGGTACAGATGGTACCGATGGTACTAATGGTACAGATGTTACTGATGGTACCGATGGTACAGATGGTACTAATGGTACAGATGTTACTGATGGTACCGATGGTACAGATGGTACCGATGGTACAGATGTTACTGATGGTACAGACGGTACTGATGGTACAGATGGTACTGATGGTACTAATGGTACAGATGGTACTGACGGTACTGATGGTACAGATGGTACTGATGGTACTAATGGTACAGATGTTACTGATGGTACCGATGGTACAGATGGTACTAATGGTACAGATGTTACTGATGGTACCGATGGTACAGATGGTACTGATGGTACAGATGGTACAGATGGTACAGATGTTACAGATGTTACTGATGGTACAGATGTTACTGATGGTACTGATGGTACTGATGGTACAGATGGTACTGATGGTACAGGTGGTACAGATGGTACTAATGGTACAGATGGTACAGATGGTACTAATGGTACAGATGGTACTAATGGTACAGATGGTACAGATGGTACTAATGGTACAGATGGTACCGAAGGGACTAATGGTACAGATGGTACAGATGGTACAGATGGTACTGATGGTACAGATAGTACTGATGGTACAGATGGTACCGATGGTACTGATGGTACAGATGGTACCGATGGTACTAATGGTACAGATGGTACCGATGGTACTAATGGTACAGATGGTACAGATGGTACTGATGGTACAGATGGTACAGATGGTACCGATGGTACTAATGGTACAGATGGTTCTGATGGTACTGATGGTACTGATGTTACTGATGGTACTGATGGTACTGATGGTAGTGATGGTACAGATGGTACTGATGGTACAGATGTTACAGATGTTACTGATGGTACAGACGGTACTGATGGTACAGATGGTACTGATGGTACAGATGGTACCGATGGTACTGATGGTACAGATGGTACCGATGGTACTAATGGTACTAATGGTACTAATGGTACTAATGGTACTGATGGTGCTGATGGTACTGATGGTACTGATGGTACTGATGGTACTGATGGTACTGATGGTACAGATGGTACCGATGGTACTGATGGTACAGATGGTACAGATGGTACTAATGGTACAGATGGTACAGATGGTACTAATGGTACAGATGGTACCGATGGTACTAATGGTACAGATGGTACTGATGGTAGTGATGGTACTGATGGTACTGATGGTACTGATGGTACTGATGGTACTGATGGTACTGATGGTACAGATGGTACTGATGGTACAGATGGTACAGATGGTACTGATGGTACAGATGGTACAGATGGTACTAATGGTACAGATGGTACTGATGGTACTGATGGTACAGATGGTACTAATGGTACAGATGGTACCGATGGTACTAATGGTACAGATGGTACAGATGGTACTGATGGTACTGATGGTACAGATAGTACTGATGGTACAGATGGTACCGATGGTACTGATGGTACAGATGGTACCGATGGTACTAATGGTACAGATGGTACAGATGGTACTAATGGTACAGATGGTACTGATGGTACAGATGGTACCGATGGTACTGATGGTACAGATAGTACTGATGGTACAGATGGTACCGATGGTACTGATGGTACAGATGGTACCGATGGTACTAATGGTACAGATGGTACAGATGGTACTAATGGTACAGATGGTACAGATGGTACTGATGGTACAGATGGTACCGATGGTACAGATGGTACCGATGGTACTAATGGTACAGATGGTACCGATGGTACTGATGGTACAGATGGTACTAATGGTACAGATGGTACAGATGGTACAGATGGTACCGATGGTACTAATGGTACAGATGGTACCGATGGTACTGATGGTACAGATGGTACTAATGGTACAGATGGTACAGATGGTACCGATGGTACTAATGGTACAGATGGTACAGATGGTACCGATGGTACAGATGGTACTAATGGTACTAATGGTACAGATGGTACTAATGGTACAGATGGTACCGATGGTACTAATGGTACAGATGGTACTAATGGTACAGATGGTACCGATGGTACTAATGGTACCGATGGTACAGATGGTACCGATGGTACAGATGGTACCGATGGTACTAATGGTACAGATGGTACCGATGGTACTGATGGTACAGATGGTACTAATGGTACTAATGGTACAGATGGTACTAATGGTACAGATGGTACCGATGGTACTAATGGTACAGATGGTACAGATGGTACTGATGGTACAGATGGTACAGATGGTACCGATGGTACTAATGGTACAGATGGTACAGATGGTACTGATGGTACAGATGGTACCGATGGTACAGATGGTACCGATGGTACTAATGGTACAGATGGTACAGATGGTACTGATGGTACAGATGGTACCGACTG
>SSNR01000558.1:94836-105181 GCA_006937965.1 Callopanchax toddi
ATGTACACACAGGTGGGTTCTCATGTACACACAGGTGGGTTCTCATGTACACACAGGTGGGTTCTCATGTACACACAGGTGGGTTCTTATGTACACACAGGTGGGTTCTTATGTACACACAGGTGGGTTCTCATGTACACACAGGTGGGTTCTCATGTACACACAGGTGGGTTCTCATGTACACACAAGTGGGTTCTCATGTACACACAGGTGGGTTCTCATGTACACACAGGTGCAGTAAATTAGAGCAAAACATTAAATACTCAAAACGTCAATAAGTAAACAGAAAATAATGGTAAATATGTTTTAAATAGGAGACAAACTGGAGAATCTATCCTTTCAAAGAGATCTGCATCTGGTTTATAAAACATCTACAGTGACAACAACAGATCTATAAAAAACATCTACATCTCAGCTGAGGAATAATAGAACCTAATATTTATCATCTGTTCCTTTTCATCTAACAAGATGTGTTAATACAGAACAGTCTTCTTTACTTTTCCTCTGTGGTTTTCATTAGAGCGATGTTTGGGTCTATCACTTACATATCTACGCTAAGGGCCACACCCACCGGTGACATCACTCAAAGTCTCTAGAAACAGCACGTTTGCTCATTTTCAGGGGCCTCGTTTATAAAACTTTGCGTAGAATCCTTAATAAAATGTACTTAAAGGGACATTCCACCAGAAAGTGATGTTTGTCTGTTTCCATGTTCCTCATAGTTAGATCAGTGGGCAGAAACAACTAGTAACCAGAACAGCTGTTATCCTGATCCAGCAGGACTCCTTTAGCTTTAGCTTAGCGTAAAACACTGTAAGTGAATGGTAACAACTAGCTTTGTGAGAAAAAAGTACTCAGTAGTGATTCTAGTGATACTAGTTCTGCCTAGTGACCTCAGTAAACAGATCGACTGGAAGTGAAAATAAAAAGTAACACGAAGGAATTACAGGAACTATTTTAGACTGGGGACTACTTTATGACAAAGAACAGCTGTAAGCCTCCGCTGAACGGAGCAAGGACATGACGCAGTGTCTCCAAGGAGACCTATTTCCATAAACACGTATCCGAACGTTGTTTTTAAACCTCACAGACGATGAAAAATAACAAAGTCAGGAGCTGCTCAGAGGTTATCTTCAGACTCGTTACAAGTTTAGTCTAGCAGACAGGATTTAAATGGGTGTTCTATTAAAGTTGATATGAACTAAATCCTGTTTATTTGCTATTTCAGACTTTAAAGGGTTAAATGTGCGAACTGACCCACCCTCTAAGCGGTGAAGAAACATTCACCAGTCGACAACAGGAGTCCGTCTGACACCAACGCTCTGACTTTCTTTCCAAATTAAGGATAAAATGTGTGTTTTCTCTCTCCTGTGGTGATGTTTGCAGCCTCTGACTATTTAAGGACCTGGTGACTGTGAACCAATCAGAGCATGACTCTGCTCAGCAGGTTGAGTCTGTTACCGCTGAAGTTTAGGAAACACAGCAGCTCAGTCATTGTGTCTTTTGACCGTATTCAGAACGTTATCTTGGTCTTCATCCTGACATGAGTTCATCTCCGTCTGAGCTCGTTGCCTTTGGGCTGTGTGAACACATGAACAGATTCATGTTCTAAAAGCTCGTAACCATGAGTCAGACAGCCTGCAGTCAGCAGGATTAACGGTCCTGTAATGAAAACAGGACCTGGTGCACTCAGGTGAGTCGCTACTAAACCCACTGAGCTGCTCATGGAGACACAGCGAGTCTGAAGAACGTCTCCAGAAACGGCTCAACCTTTATCAACCAGAACAGTGGTTTAATTCCATTTACCTGAAACTCAGAATGTGGTTTTAAAACAACGTAGTAGCAGCTGGGTCGGGTCAAAACCAGGGAGACGATGGGGGGCGGGGCCTCAGTCAGGGTCATCCTGAAGTGGCTTCTAACAACTACATCAGTCAGGACTAGGGATGTCCTGACTGATGACGATATCGGCATTAAAATGTAATATCGGAAAATATCAGTATCGGTTTCTGTAATGACACACACATAACCTTTACATACCATGCACATGTTATACATCAAACTCTTCAGCTAATTCTCCTCTTTCTCAAAATGTAAAAATATAACAAATCTGATGTATAGTTTTTGAGATATTTGTATTTATTTGGCACACCTTACATTAAATCCTGTGGATTCAGCATTTCCCAGCCAACATTGAACGCAACATCTATCAGCGAACCTTTGATGACATCATCGATCCGCAAGATTACTTGCCTAACTTGAAATTGAAGCAGTTGTCATATTTTGCACAGATAATATTTAAAGTCATATGGGATGTTGATTACCTAAAAATTATTTAGTTTTTCTTTTTTTTTTTAATGAGGGGTACCACGCTTATATCGGCATCGGTTTATATCTGTTTATATCAGTATCGGTTTATATCAGTATCTGTTTATATCGGTTTATATCGGTATCTGTTTATATCGGTTTATATCGGTATCGGTTTATATCGGTATCGGTTTATATCGGTATCTGTTTATATCGGTATCTGTTTATATTGGTATCTGTTTATATCGGTATCTGTTTATATTGGTATCTGTTTATATTGGTATCTGTTTATATCGGCTTATATCGGTATCTGTTTATATCGGTATCTGTTTATATCGGTATCTGTTTATATCGGTATCTGTTTATATTGGTATCGGTTTATATCGGTATCGGTTTATATCGGTATCGGTTTATATCGGTATCGGTTTATATCGGCTTATATCGGTATCGGTTTATATTTGTATCTGTTTATATTGGTATCTGTTTATATTGGTATCTGTTTATATCGGTATCTGTTTATATTGGTATCTGTTTATATTGGTATCTGTTTATATTGGTATCTGTTTATATTGGTATCGGTTTATATCGGCTTATATCGGTATCTGTTTATATCGGTATCTGTTTATATTGGTATCTGTTTATATCGGTATCTGTTTATATCGGTATCTGTTTATATTGGTATCGGTTTATATTGGTATCGGCTTATATCGGTATCGGTTTATATCGGTATCTGTTTATATCGGTATCGGCTTATATCGGTATCGGTTTATATTGGTATCTGTTTATATTGGTATCGGTTTATATCGGTATCGGTTTATATCGGTATCGGTTTATATTGGTATCTGTTTATATTGGTATCGGTTTATATCGGTATCGGTTTATATCAGTATCGGTTTATATTGGCTTATATCGGTATCTGTTTATATTGGTATCTGTTTATATTGGTATCTGTTTATATCGGTATCTGTTTATATTGGTATCGGTTTATATCGGTATCGGTTTATATCGGCTTATATCGGTATCGGCTTATTTCGGCATCGGCTTATATCGGTATCGGCTTACATCGGTATTGGTTTATATCGGTATCGGCTTATATCGGTTTATATCGGTATCGGCTTACATCGGTATTGGTTTATATCGGTATCGGCTTATATCGGTTTATATCGGTATCGGCTTACATCGGTATTGGTTTATATCGGTATCAGCTTATATCGGCATCGGCTTATATCGGTATCAGAAATTAAGAGTTAGACCGTATCGGATATCGGTACAAAAGCCAATATCGAACATCCCTAGTCAGGACCACACCCACTGGTGACATCACTCAAAGTGGGTGGAGTCTCTGGAAACAGGAAGTAGTCCTCTGACCGGAGCAACACTCACGGCTAGTCGGATCAGGAGAGACGCTGCTGCCGAGCGGTGACAAACTAGCAGCTGATTTTCAGGATTTTAAAACGACTCTCGCTTCGTAACATCTGGATCCTGATCAGACTCGTACTGATGTGTTAGAACGCTAGATGACCTGTTTTGTTTATGCTGCTGCAGCGGCGTGCAGTAGAGACGTAAACCACATCTACGTTAGTCTCATGCTACGTTGGTCCTGGTCCGAGGGACCTTTCCCCACAGACTCCCCAGACCTGGAGGGATGCTTCAGATCAGGTCATTACATTTTCTTTACTTTGAGAGAAGTTCCCGGACAAACGAACACACCTTTAGGTATCGTTATAATTTATCTCAGATTATGTCAATTTGACACAAAATCCTAATTTAATGGTGACAAAACAAACAAACATCAATAGGTATAAACACAGCTCCTAACCAGGAGGTGTAAAACATCAGAATCTCTCTCAGCTGTTTATGTTGTGAGTAGTCAGCTGAGGTTTTAAACCACTGTTATTGTCTGCTGTACGTTGGGACCAGTGTGGATTTAAATGTTGGTGAGAACATTTGCATGGCTGGAATCCCTCCTCGCTGGTCTGATCTCAGTTTGACAGTGTCGTCCAAAAGAAAACCACAAGCTGTAAACAAATCAGGAAACTGCAAATGTTGATGGAAATGTTCCACCTGCTGACCCTGAGGGCATCGCCGGCTGCACCAGGTGACATCAGACAGGAAGTAAACGCTGCCTGATCCTCATCATGACCCTACACGTTAAACACAATCTAACCTGATCAGAGAACCAGCCGGTCAAACATCTAAAGGACCTCCTAAAGTCTAAACACCAACAGCTGCAGGTGTTCCCAGTCTGTAGTTGGATTAGATCTGCTCCATTTCCCTCCTTGTTTATTGGCTACTGGTTTTGATTGAATTTCCTGGTTGATAAAACCTCAAACCCTGCCTGACTTTGACTAAAAAGTTTATAAAACCTGACTAAATCCAGCATCGCTGTCCCATGAGTGATTTTTATTTTAATAAAGGGTCGTTCTATGAGGACCACACCCACCAGTGACATCACTCAGTCGTTGTTTAGTGTATGCTAACGTACACAGGAGCTGATCTGGGGGTTTGGTTGCTTCAGATGTTTTATGGCTGCCTGGAGGTTTGGGGGGGGGTTCAGCTGCATCGTTTTAAGGAGAATTTCATCTTAAAATTTTCTCAGAAAAAAGCCTCGCCTTCCTCCACTTATCCGGGTCCGGGTCGCGGGGGCAGCGTCCCAATTCAGGCATCCCAGGTCATCCTCTGCCCGGCCAGGTCCACCAGCTCCTCAGCTGGACGTCCAGGTGTTCCCAGGCCAAACTGGAGATGTATTTCCTCCAGCGTGTCCTGGGTCGGCCCAGGGGCCTCCTGCCGGCAGGACATGCCTGAAACACCTCCAGAGGGAGGCGTCCAGGAGGCATCCTGACCAGATGAACCACCTCAACTGGCTCCTCTCTACATGGAGGAGCAGCGGTTCTACTCCGAGTCTCTCCCGAATGTCCGAGCTCCTCACCCTATCCCTAAGGCTGAGCCCGGACACCCTGAGGAGGAAACTCATTTCAGCCGCTTGTATCCGCAATCTCGTTCTTTCGGTCATTACCCAAAGCTCATGACCAGGTGAGGATTGGGACGTAGACCGACCGGTAAATCGAGAGCCTTGCTTTCCGGCTCAGCTCCTTCTTCACCACAACAGACCGGTTCAGCGTCCATCACTGCAGACGCTGCCCCAATCCGCCTGTCCATCTCCCTCCTTCCCTCACTAGAGAACAAGACCCCGAGATACTTGAACTCCTCCCCCTGGGGCAGGACCTCTCTCCTGACCCCCTTCTCCTGTCAGTCAGACTAAAGTAAAATGTTGTGATTTTCTATGACGTGACAGATTACCTGACCTGATGAGCGTCCCCTAGACCTGGTCTTCTGCTGTGTTAAATAAACTGTATGGTTTCATTTAGAGCAGAACAACTAAAACAACAGAGAGCTTTAGTGTTTCAGTGAGAACTGATCCAACGTTAGACCAGGAGACCAGACCTCCACCTGACAGGTCTCCTCCAGACCGGGACCAGGGTCCGAGCTCTGAGGGACAGACCAGGACCAGGGTCTGGGCTCTGAGGGACAGACCGGGACCAGGGTCCGGGGTCTGAGGGACAGACCAGGACCAGGGTCCGGGGTCTGAGGGACTTCGTTCCGTTTCCTTCCTTCTGATAAACGAGGCTCTAAACTAAATAAAGTCATTTTCATCAAGTTGAGGCTGGAAGATGTTTAACTTCCATCTCGTCCATTTAAAGTCTCTCCCTGAAACAATATTTACCGTCTTTTGACTCTTGAACTTTATTTCTGTAAGTAATCAGCCCTATTGTCTGGTCCAGGTGTGTCTGCTCGGCTGATTGGTCCGTTCCCTCTCCCACTCAAGTGTGTTGACTTTGGCGCCCGCCTTCAGAAGCAGACTCAGAACTCTGTCTCATCAGGAGGCAGAGAACAAACAACCTGAGGCGCCTGAAGGTCCCACTGGGCCTCAGCTGGTCTTCAGGACCAGACACCTGCAGCAGGTAAAGGCAGACTGGTCTCGACTCCACTGGGCTCCTGCTGCAGCTGAATTTGACTTTATGAAAACGAGTCTCTCCGTCTCATTACCTGTCAGGTGAGTTCTAGTCAAATGTCACCAAACATCTCAGGTTCTCCAGCAGAGAGGATGTTCTAACCGGAGTCTCCCTACAGAACCTGGTCTGGGTTCTTCTCACGGAGCAGAACTACTGGGTTTATATCAGGGGACGAGAACCTCTGGACCCGGGCCGTTCGTGGACCTACAAGCGGTTTTAAAAAGTTTTAAAATATCAACGATCAGTCATGTAAGTCATATTAACGAGTCAGTGAACGCAACATCAGTGTGATCTGACAGGTGTCAATCATTCAATGGATGAAAATGAAGTAGAAAACAATCAGCCAATCAGGAATCTGCTGCTTCAGGTGAGACTCTGTTAAAGAACAGAGACAGAAACCGTCCGACTCCGTCTCCTATCCACTCTGACGTCTTTAAGGTGCCGTTGGGACGTTAAAGATAAAGAGTTTCATCCTAAAATCGTTTCTGGGTTTAAAAGAATCTAACTTTGTGGGCGGAGTTCTTCCACTGGGAGACTTCGTGATAAGTTGGAGACCAGCTCTGCTCTGATTGGCTCTCAGTCAAGTTTCTAAAAGAGGGTTTGGCCCCAGAGGAGCAGCAGGTTTCTGCCCCTGCTTTAAGCAGCAGGATGAGGCTTTTACAGAAAACGTTTAGTCCTCCAGCTCTGAGCCACAAGGATAAAACTACTGATCAAAAACACGTCAAAGTTCTACGAAGATCTGAAGCCTGAAACAACGACGAGGAGTGAATTTAATCCTGGATCACAGATATTAACCAACAATAACTCAAACTAAACCAGAGACCATCTGGACTCTCTGAGGCCTCAGCCTTCAGTTGTCCCAGCTGAACTTCGAGGCGTTGAGTTGAACTGTTTGATTTACAGGTGGAGGAAGTTCAGGTTATTTACGCTCCTCCGCTTGAACGAAGGTCAATAAAGGAGAGAGAAACTGAAGGAGGTTTAACCATAACAGGAGCAGCTGATCCACCAGGACCTGACGAATGGAGCCTTAAACCCTCCTACAGTCAGCCCAGGTCATCAGACTTCATCTCAACATCCAACAATAAACCACCAAACAGCTGTTTGTAACTTAAAGTCCAGTCCAGTTAGACGTGGGTTAGAAACAGTAACTTAAAGTCCAGTCCAGTTAGACGTGGGTTAGAAACAGTAACTTAAAGTCCAGTCCAGTTAGACGTGGGTTAGAAACAGTAACTTAAAGTCCAGTCCAGTTAGACGTGGGTTAGAAACAGTAACTTAAAGTCCAGTCCAGTTAGACGTGGGTCAGAAACAGTAACTTAAAGTCCAGTTAATAAAAGGTCTGAGTGAGTCGGGGTCAGACCTCCAGGAGGAACCAGTCAAACTACTGGGTCTACGGGACCTTTACTGTTAGAACTGATGACCTTTAGGTGGCATTGTTTAGGCTGGTATCAGCATTCAGAGAGTCACACACACACACACACACACACACACACACACACACACACACACACACACACACACACACACACACACACACACACACACACACACAGGGTGGTGGTTCAGCCTGATTGTGTCAGGAAGAGGAAGTGGTTCTGAGTCCAGGAGATAGTCCACCAGAGTCCTGGTGTGTCGGTCTCTAACAGAGCCACAGGACCAGACCTGGTCTTAGGATCAGACCAGGTCTTAGGACCAGACCAGGTCTTAGGACCAGACCAGGTCTTAGGACCAGACCTGGTCTTAGGATCAGACCAGGTCTTAGGACCAGACCAGGTCTTAGGACCAGACCAGGTCTTAGGACCAGACCTGGTCTTAGGATCAGACCAGGTCTTAGGACCAGACCTGGTCTTAGGACCAAAAGAACAAAACCAAACAGACCAAACTAAAGTTCTAACTGACTGAAGACCAAATGGACCTGGTGCTCCACTGTGTTTGACCCTCTAACAGGTCTTTAAGGTGGACGTCCACATCGATGACCTAGTCCGCGGTCCGGGGGGAGGGGGTGGGGTCACCAGTTGGTGGTGTGACCTATAAAAATCTGTTTATCATTTTAAAAGACTTTTTACTACAGAAAATCTTTAAAGTCGATTCTAAAAACCGACCTACTGAGTGAACAACTTGACAGAATCTCTGATTTCCCTCTAACCTCTACAGGACGACGACCCAGGTCAGCAAACATCAGGAACGACATCATTCTGAAACTTCCTAGACATAAACCACTGGATCTGCTTCACAGTCCTGAAACTCCAACAACGAGTTCAGATCGCAGGTCACCAGGTCTGACCTGAACTCAGCGGCTGAATCACCTGGTTGAGTCACAGAATCCTGATGAGGACTCGTTCATTTCACTGGAGCAGCAAACACAACCTTTGATTTTTCTAAGTCAAAACCTTTTCCGTCCTCTTAGAACTGAGACAGTTCTTCCACTGGGAACAAAACATTCACGTCACCAGAGCAGTCCTCTAATCTGGACCTCCAAGGACCTCCTGTCCAGCACCAGCACCTCCTCCTGACCTAACAGCTGGGACAAGCTGTGGACCTGTCCAGTCTGAACCAGGCTCACTACATCATACTCACTATCTGGTCTCCTACAAAGAGGACAGGGAACAGCTCCATGTCCTGCATTTCCAACAGCACCTGAATGCAGCGCTGTCAGTAGGATGAACTAAAGACCTGAGACCTGATGGAGGAGGTGGTCTCTGTTTGGGAACCTGATCTGAACTCCGTCTGACACCACATTCTGAGGCAGGAGGGCGCACACACACACACACATCAGTAGCTAGCTCCTAGCTGGTGGTAAATGAAGCGAGGGCTCTGTTAGCTTTCTGTTAGCGCTCTGCTATCTGATCAGATGACTGGTTTATCAGCTCTGGCTCATAAAACACTGAACAGTTCAAACAGTTGATCAACGGCTCAGAGAGAGAACAGAATAGACCATAGAGCCTCCCAGTAGCCCCGCCCCCTGACAATCTGACCAATCAGCAGGCTGAATGACAGGAAAAACCTTCACGTGAACAGGTTTATGAGCCGATTCAGAGCAGAGGAACAGAGCTACAGGTGAGAAGATGTCCTGAAAGGAGGGACCTGTTAGCTTGACTCATGAACAGATTTAATCTGAGGAACCAAAGCGCCCCTAGTGGCTGGTTCCAGAACAGGATATACAGTAAGCCCCGCCCCCTCACTGAGATGTGTCGGACATGTTTAAATGACGAAGATTTGACTCTTTCATGATTCCCTGACTCCCCACTGAGCTCAGTCTGGCTGCAGGTGAGATCTGAACCCACTTTAAAAGAATCTAAACTGTGTCTCCTAAGGACGTTTTGGTCAAATATGACAAAACCTCCGTCTGAATCATCATCAACATCATACATTACAATATGTTACAATGAGCAGCTGGGATCAGATCAGGCAGCACTGTATTCCAGGAGGAGTCAGAAGCCAGAAGCAGCTCTGAAGCCGTCATGAAGTCAGGCATGTCGGGTCAGGCTGAGAGCAGCTTTTTGTTCCTCAGAGCCAAACGTGGCCCCTGGAATTCCAGCAGTCGTCCTTCACTTCCCAGACAAAACATCTCCCAAAGAACGAGTCCGCCAGGTGCAGAACAGAGGAACATGGGTTTAATCATCAGGATGATTTGAGCTCTGATCAGGACACTTCCTGTCCATTTGACCCAGTTGTTGGAGAAGTTTTGTTCTAGAAGTATCTGATGCTTTGAGGGTTCAAAACCTACAAAAACAAAACTCGTGTTCGCTGCTAAATTCTTTCTAATCTGAGTTTAATGTTGAGTGAAATTATTTTATGACATTGGGAATAAAACCAACATCAGTCCCTTAATCAGAGCCTGGTTCTGATTCTAAAAGCAGCCATTAAACAGATGTCCTGGTGATGATCTTAGACCTGATCCTGGACTGGTTTTATGACGTAAAACAAGTGAAGGAAAAAGAAATCAGTTCAAGATGAGAAACGTTTGTGTGTTTAAATGTTTCATACCCGTCAGATTTTTTTTTATTAAAAGCTCAAAATTGTTTTTTTTT
>SSNR01000558.1:125681-139493 GCA_006937965.1 Callopanchax toddi
GTTAGTTTAGGTTAATGTCAGGGTTAGTGGTTAGTTTAGGTTAATGTCAGGGTTAGTAGTTAGTTTAGGTTAATGTCAGGGTTAGTAGTTAGTTTAGGTTAATGTCAGGGTTAGTGGTTGGTTTAGGTTGATGTCAGGGTTAGTAGTTAGTTTAGGTTAATGTCAGGGTTAGTAGTTAGTTTAGGTTAATGTCAGGGTTATTAGTTAGGTTAATGTCAGGGTTAGTGGTTAGTTTAGGTTAATGTCAGGGTTAGAGGTTGGTTTAGGTTAATGTCAGGGTTAGTGGTTAGTTTAGGTTAATGTCAGGGTTAGTGGTTAGTTTAGGTTAATGTCAGGGTTAGTGGTTAGTTTAGGTTAATGTCAGGGTTAGTGGTTAGTTTAGGTTAATGTCAGGGTTAGTGGTTGGTTTAGGTTAATGTCAGGGTTAGTGGTTAGTTTAGGTTAATGTCAGGGTTAGTAGTTAGTTTAGGTTAATGTCAGGGTTAGTGGTTAGTTTAGGTTAATGTCAGGGTTAGTAGTTAGTTTAGGTTAATGTCAGGGTTAGTGGTTAGTTTAGGTTAATGTCAGGGTTAGTGGTTAGTTTAGGTTAATGTCAGGGTTAGTTGTTAGTTTAGGTTAATGTCAGGGTTAGTAGTTAGTTTAGGTTAATGTCAGGGTTAGTGGTTAGTTTAGGTTAATGTCAGGGTTAGTAGTTTGTTAGCCTCAACGGTAACTTCTTGGTTATCATATCATTAGTAAGTCACTTTGGATAAAAGCGTCTGATAAACACTGAAACATAAAGAGGACAGGACCTAATATAGATCCCTGAGGCACACCACAATTAATGGTTTTAGTTTGGGATTTACTGCTGTGTATTGTCATAGTCTGCCCCCTGGTGTTCAGTTTGGTGCTCGTCTTCCCTGTGTCTCCTCTTGTCCTCCACAGGTGTCCCCTATTGTCATCCAGCCACCTGTGTCTCGTCTCGTCATCACCTCCCTCAGGATTTTGGCGTGTTTATCTCGTCGGTGTTTGTCAGATCCTTGCGTGTGTTTGACCTCGTCTCCTGAGCCGCCTTTAATAAAAGTCTTTGTTATCTGCCTACCGCCTCATCCATCTGGACCTGGGTCCTACCTTAAACCACCACTTTATGACACGCGTTCGTACGTAACGCTCACTTTCAGATAAGCTCACTTTCTGACCCCATAGGTCTCAAGTTTCCCCAGCAAAAGTTTAAGATTTATAGTATCAAATACTTTGGATAAATTTATGAAAATACCCACTCCACATTCACCTTTATCGACTGCGTCATTAACTTTCTCAATGAGATCAAGAGTTTCTATGCATGTTGTGCTCTTGTCCCTGAAGCCATACTGAGATGAGGTGAGTATATATCCAGCTTATCCAAGAAGCCATACAGCCTTTTAGAGACTATTCTCTACAATACTTTGGAGAGAATAGTCAGCGAGGCCAGATGTAGGCATGGGCAGGGGGCCCCCCACATTCCATGACTGCCCCCCCCCCCCAAACGTGATTGCATGCAGAAATACTAACTTTCAAAAATATTTCAGTGAAAAATGGTCAGAGTGAGCGCTCTCTTCCATTTGTCCTCATTCAAAGTAGCTACTGATGAAAGACACAGAAAGAAAGAGAAACAACAACACACAAAAAAGAACAAAAAAACAAAACAAAAAACACAAAAAAACAACAAAAAAAAGAAAAAGAAAAAAACACAAAAAGACCAAAAAACAAAACAAAAAACACAAAAAAGAACAAAAAACAAACACAAAAAAAACAAAAAGACAAAAAAACAAAAACAAAAAAAAAACACAAAACGACCAAAAAACAAAACAAAAAACACAAAAAGACCAAAAAACAAAACAAAAAACACAAAAGAACAAAAAAACAAAACAAAACAAAACAAAAACAAAAAGAACAAAAAAAACAAAATACACAAAAAGAACAAAAAAACAACAAGAACAAAAAACAAAACAAAAAACACAAAAAGACCAAAAAACTAAACAAAAAACCCTCCAAAAATAACAAAAAACAAAACAAAAAACACAAAAAGAACAACCAAACAAAAAAAAACAAAAAAAACAAAAAACAAAACAAAAAACACAAAAAAGAACAAAAAAAAAACAAAACAAAAAACACAAGAAAAAAAACAAAACAAAAAAACCCCAAAAAGAACAAAAAAACAAAACAAAAAACACAAAAAGAACAAAAAAAAAACAACAAAAAAAAACAAAAAAACAAAACAAAACAAAAAACACAAATGAACAAAAAACAAAACAAAAAACACAAAAACTAAACAAAAAAAACACAAAAAAGAACAAAAAAACAAAACAAAAAACACAAAAGAACAAAAAACAAAACACAAAAAGAACAAAAAACAAAACATAAAAACACAAAAAGAACAAAAAACACAAAACATAAAAACACAAAAAAGAACAAAAAACAAAACATAAAAACACAAAAAAGACCAAAACCACAAAACATAAAAACACAAAAAAGAACAAAAAACAAAACATAAAAACACAAAAAAGAACAAAAAACAAAACACAAAAAACACAAAAAAGAACAAAAAACAAAACAAAAAAAACACAAAAAAGAACAAAATACACAAAAAGAACAAAAAAAACAAAACAAAAAAACACAAAAAAGAACAAAATACACAAAAAGAACAAAAAAACATAAAAACACAAAAAAGAACATAAAAACAAAACATAAAAACACAAAAAGAACAAAAAACACAAGAAGAACAAAAAACAAAACACAAAAAAGAACAAAAAACACAAAAAGAACAAAAAAACATAAAAACACAAAAAGAACAAAAAAACATAAAAACACAAAAAAGAACAAAAAACACAAAACATAAAAACACAAAAAAGAACAAAAAACACAAAACATAAAAACACAAAAAAGAACAAAAAAAAACAAAACAAAAAAACACAAAAAAAGAACAAAAAAACACAAAAAGAACAAAAAAACATAAAAACACAAAAAAGAACAAAACAAACCAACCCTAACCAGATGAGGTCAGCCTCAACAGGGCATCAGCCAGTGTCCTACTTGTTCCGTCCCAAGCCCGGGTAAATGCAGAGGGTAGGGATCAAATATGAACATAAATCTATGGATAGAGGAACTGATATGATGATGTCATAGTTTTTGATGTATTTAAGGGATTGGGGGGTGTGATGACCAAAACATTCTTAGCATGTCCAGACTGGCCCCCCCTGATATTCTACCTGCCCCCCTTAGTGGGGCTGGCTAGATCCGGCCCTGGTAGTCAGTATAGGTATTGGACGATAATGGTGGATTTTGTTTTGTCCCCAGTTTTAAATACTGGGATGATTTTTGCAGTCTTTAGTTTTTGGGCACAACCCCCTGTTTTATTGACAAATTTAAACATTAAGTAAGTGGTTCAACTAGTTCAAGGGCCTTATATATTATGATTTTGTTACAAATACCATCCACCCCTTCTATACCAGAGTCTTTCATTCTTAGTAAGGTTTTAAGTACTTCAGCTTCATCAGCTGGCTTCAGAAAGATTGATTTAGAATCATTTCCCTTCAAGTACTGTTGATAGGCAGCGCCCCCTGGTGGCCTTATTGTCATAGACAATGATTCTTCTATGGAACTGTCAGAGTTATTAAAGCTGTTGGCAAAATCATCATCTAGTTTGAATTTAGTGTCAGGAAAGCCATTTTATTACTCCGGCTGAGAACTTTATGTAGTACTTTCCAGTACTGCTGTTGTTCCCCAAGGGCAGCCTTTAAATGGATGGATGGATGGATGGATGGATGGATGGATGGATGGATGGATGGATGGATGGATGGATGATGACCCTAACCTTTGACCCTGCTCTGACAGTGACTTAATAAACAAACATGAACTTCTTGTAACATTTCACTGTTTTTTTCAACCAGATTTTAAAAGTTTAACAGAATCCAGAGCAGAGGCTCCGCCCTGAGTCACACCTGGTTGAAGTTTTGACAGCAGCTTTTAGTTTCTCATCACAGAGTTTCAGTTTAAACTGTGCTGTCAGAATAAATGTATGAATAAAATCAGTCGTATCCCCTGCTGGTTTGATCAGTTTTTCAGACAGAATCAACCTTTGAAGGTGATTTTTTTATTCGATTATTTCTGTCTAAAACTCAGAGTTTCATTTGTTCTGTTGTTTCGTAGACCTCAGGGTCAGTCAGTTCCCAGTAAAACCACCACCAGGGGGCAGCAGAGCTGAGTGTGTGTCTATAAGTGTGTGAGAAAGTCAGAGCCAAAAAAGAAAAGTATGCATGCGTGATTTTGCAGGCAAATGTGTGTATTTGTGTGTGTGCCAGCCTTGTTTGTATTCCTGTGTGAGTCCTGACAAAAGCTCCATCGAGCCGTGCAGCAGAGGGCTGCTCCTTCCCAGAGACCCTCAGAGCTCCAGACACGGATACACTCCCACCCTCCACCTGGAGCTCAGTCCGGATCATTGATGGATGGGAAAAACAGGAGCGAGTGATCAAAGTGAGGAAGCTGGAGAGAAGAGAGGAGGAAACTTTTGTCGTGCCTGGATTGAAAACTCAACTGGAAGGTCCTGGTACTTTGGAAAACTTTGAGTCATTGTGATCAGAAACCCCTGATGTTCCCATAAACTCTTCAGGATCTCTTTATTGAGCCACATTTAAAACCAGGTTTATAATTTTGTTTCTGACATCCTGGGATACTGCTGGACTTTTTCATTGTTTACCAGATTTCCCACTGCGTCTCCAGACAGGCAGGTAGAACTGAATCCAGTGTGTTGGTAAACTGTGCGTCATGGCTCCATCGGTTGTGTTCCTGCTGTTCTTCTACCTCCCGCTGTTGTTCGATGCAAAGATCGTTGAACAAGATGAAAAGCAGCAGACCAACATGGACAAACCCTCCTCCGGCCTCAAACTGGACTCTATCTGGACCAACAAACAGCTGAGAACCCCAGAGGACACCAACGGCCCTGAGAAGGGCCCCCCTCTCCCTGAGATGGTGGACCTGGACCATCACCAGCGTCTGGCCCGTGGTGCCGATGAGGACGAGCAGCAGTCCACCTTCAGCCATTCCTTTGAGAATGAGTGGGTGACGGCGCCTCAAGTCACTGACTTTAGCAACACAACAAGACCAGGAGCTGACGTTAGTCCTAAAGACGACGTTGACCTCCATCCAAACACCTCCAGCCTAGATGACGCTGGTCTAGGACTCTTTAACCCGTTCTACCCGCTAGTGGACAGCTCGTATGTGGCCTACGCAGTTCTGGTCTTGGCTGGCCTGGTTCTGGTTGTGGGTGTGGTGGGAAACATGGCCGTCATGTGTGTCGTTTGGAACAACTACTACATGAGATCTGCCTGGAACTACCTGCTGGCCAGCGTGGCATTCTGGGACTTCCTGGTCTTGGTGCTGTGCCTTCCGGTGGTGGTGCTGAACCACCTCTCTCATAGGAGGATCCTTGGTGACATCACCTGCCGAATGGTGCCATATATGGAGGTAGGTGGAGCCTGTGGTGGAGTAGGAGGAAGTTATTGGGATTGTTAAAAAGGTTTAATCTGTGGAGATTTTATCTTTGATTAACATCAGTAACATCAACATGAGATGAAATATGGGTCAGGTCAGGTCGGTAGGTAGGAGAAGACTCTGAAACCATGGCAACCAAGCTCACAAAGACACAGAGGAGCCAGTGGGGGGGGGGGGGGGGGGGGGGGGGGGGGTTCTCTACAGTAAGGACTACAATCACCAGTGACATCACTCAAAGCAGGCGGAGTCTCTGAAAGCAGCTGACCAGATCAACGCTCATGGCTAGTCAGACAAAGTAGCGGCTACTTTTCAGGTACTTAAAACCATAAATATCATATATATCACTAGATGTCTCACCCGCGCTGTTCATCAATGGACCCTGACGTCCCTACGCCGGCGGCCATCTTACTTCGTACAGGCCATACATACATACATACATACGTACAGGACATTGGTGTCAATGGAGCATGTACTAATAAATACCTCTAACTTGATCAATTTTTAACCGATTTTCAAACGGTTTGCATTTTTATAAACGTCAGAGACGTGGCTGTGAATATATATCAAAATATAACGATAATGGTCGGGAAACTCATAAATTGGAAAAGTATCAAATCTCAAGTCTATACATAATAAGGTTTGTAAGAAAGTAAACCGTTTGTAAATCCGTTCATTTTTCATCGAGTTCTGAGTGTTTTTAGTTCAGCTGATCGCTCACCTCCCATCTGCTGCCATAGAGAGCAGAACGTCAGCTGTACGAAGCAAGATGGCCGCCATAGAGTCCCACATAGGACATCTAGTGATATATATGATATCTATGCTTAAAACAACTCCTGCTAGAAAAACGTCAAACTGAAGAGTTAGAACGACAGATTAGCTGTTAGCTAACCTCTACTATTTAGCATGAGACAGTTTTTTTAGTTTGTTTCAACAGAACAACGTCTGAATACTGTCTGGCTGCAGCATCAACATCACCAACTAGAGAAAAGGTTCCATCGATCTGCAGCAGTGTCTCTCCCGCTCTGACTAGCCCTGAGGAATGCTCTGGTCAGAGGACTACTTCCTGTTTCTAGAGACTACACCCACTTTGGTTGATGTCATTGGTGGGTGTGGTCACTTCAGAATGACCAAACAACGATTTACATAAAACGTCAGATTGATGCTGCTGTTGTTTGGGAACCAGTTGCTATGGTAACGAGCTCCTGAACCACCTGCTGCTCCAAGGGGGTCGACTGATCCGGGCTGCAGTCCTGAGTGTCCATCTCTGGTGAAACTGTTTGAACTCACCTCGCAGCAGCAGCTCCGGGCTGTTTGAAGTCCTCCGCTCCATAGTGAGGCGGCCATTTTGTTCTGGGTGTTAAAGAACCTAAACTCATCATGTGGTCCAATAACAGTAATGAAGTTGTTCACTACATTGGTAGAAATGGACCAGAATGCATTGCTCTCTGAGAGCATGCTAATGCTAACAGCTGATGTTCTGACTGGTTCCTGATCAGGTTCTAGACTCTGAGCTGCAGGGAAACCAGTTTCTAACCATTAACAGGAAAAGAGGTCAAATCACAAAGTAAAACTCCAGACGTATTTCAACCAGTACAGCTGTAAAAACATCTGTTTGATCCAGAAACCTTTAGGTTCTGGATCAGATCCATTAATAATGTCTGGATGTTGAAGGTCCTGCTGCTCCATGCTGGTGTCACCACCAGGACACCAGTAACCACTAATAAATAGAACACCAGTGTTACGGAGTCTCATGATGGGAACTACATTTCCCATGATGCCGTTCATCAGCTTAGATTCAGGTATTTTGTTCAGGTGACCCCTGACCCCATTTATTTATCATCCAACTGAAAACAAGGACCATATTATTGGATATATACTCCATTATCTTATCTTTTGTCTTTGAGACGTAGACTCACTGGCTTGACCTGATGAAATGCTCTGCTGGGTTTGTGTAGACTGGACTGGAGGTGTGAACTGGACTACAGATTCCTCACCACTCAGCTTCTGTTTGGGTGTCAGGTTTCATCTCTCTAACAGCCTCAACTCGTCTCCCCAGGTGGTTTCACACAAACTCAGTCATGTGACCAAAACAGTCAGCATGCCAGATCTGCCCCTGTGTTGGAGACATGTTTGGATCATCAGAGATAACAACACAAACAGGGAACTGAATAGATGGCAGGGCCAGGGACTCAAGAGCTAATAGCTAGCTGTTCTAAGTCCTGATGAGTGATTTTATTCACTAAACAGCGATATGTCTTTGTTATCGTTGTGGCCGAATGTTAGAGAAACACTGATACTGTTGATTAAATACTTTGGTTCATGTAGTTTAGCCCATTTTGAGGAGTTTTATGTTAATTTTCCTTAAAACGCACGACGCTCTATAGGAGTTTTGTATGAATGTCCTAAAATGGTCATTTAACTTATTTTGATGGGACTTATCAGTGGATTTGACTTTATTTTGTTGTTAATTCACTTCATTAGTGGAGCTGATTGTCATGACTTGCTTGGTTAGTGGTTGTTGTCTGAATTGTAACATTAATTATCTGACTGTTTTAGTTAGAGGTGGATTTATTTGTTTGTGGTGTCAGTAGAAAGCTGATTGTGAATATTAAGTAATGTTTTTGACTTTGCCAGGTTGTTTTTTCCTTGAAACTCTTACAACTTCTGTTGTGACCACATTGTGGTTGTTTTTATTTTTATTTTTATCTGATTATATTGATATTATTCTAAGGTGTAGCCTCACCAAATAGGCTATATCCTCTGACCTTTGACCTCTGTTGACCATCACAACAATAATCCATCTTTTTCCCAATAACTTGGAGGTGTCCTACTGTCCACTTTCAGGTGTCCATCTCCCAGATTACCTTAACTGGACACTAGCTGGTCTAATAAAACACTCTCTGTAAAGAAGTCTCTTCTTTAAAACCACAGACTGGTGTTCCAACTGTAATCTCTTGTTTACAGAACATTCTCTGGTTGTTCCTGTTCAGGGTCACCTACACACTCAAAGTGTTATAATGCTTCTCTGCTATTTTCTACATTTATAATGTGAGTCTTAATGGGCGGAAGTCATATGTGACTTGGTAACTCCCTCACAGTCCCCTATCCAATCAGAGCGATTCACAACTCCACTAACTCAGTTTTGATTAGTACACTTAATATCTTCTGATTGGTTGAATTTAAGATAACGTAGTCTCAAAACTAATATTCAGTTCCGGTACGAGTCAGTCTTGTCTGAGCCTGAAGCAGTCGGAGCTGCTATGCTGCTATCTTAGCTGAACCTTCATCAGCTTTGAACAAGGCCTTGAGAGACCTGCTGTGTCTCTCCCTCTCAGTCTCTCCCTCACCACGGGACTGATCAGAAATGAATTCAGCATGCTGCTGAAATGCCTCCCTTGCTGACCGGGACGTATCCACGGACTGTCCGGCGAGGTCCTCGGCGGCCACGCCTTCCAGGACCACCACTCTGAGTCTGGGGACTCCAGCCTCAGCTCGTGGAGAAACCAACGCCTGCCAGATCCAGGAGCGTCCACCTTTCAGTGAGCGAACACCACTTTCTGATCGAGAGGTTTGCTTTGATAAAGCTTCATTCTTCAAACTAAATTAAGCCAAACCAAATCCCATTCCAAACTCAAATTAGCCTAAATTGACTCTTAAAGTCACAACTAGGTTAACTAAATTAACTAACTTCCCTAGTCATTAAAACATATGCTACGGTCCGTTAAAACTCACAATTAACCATCTTTAACATCCTCAACATGTTTAAGGATATTAATTGTGTTCACATCAAACTTTCAAACTGTCTTATCTGTCTGTGTTCTTAGGTTTTTCAAATTAAATGATTGTTCAATCTTTATCTGCCTCAGCTTCACGTTATTAATAAGGTATTTCAATTCACTGTACTCTTTCAAAGAACCTAGATACCTTCAATAAATATTAGCTATTATCAGGGTAAAATGACAGTTTATCACTTTCCATTAAAACCCAGAAATAAGCTTTATTTATGTGAAGACGGTGTAGTTAAAATAACTAAGTTATTTCTAAACGCTACAAAGGTCTCCTCATGAAGACTTTATGATTTCTTTACTGTTTGATGTGTAGAATTAGACCTAACAGCTCCACATTGTTAGAGAACTGGTGGGAGGGATTTTTACCAGCAAAATATTCAGTCAGATGAAAATATTTTGCTTCATTTTCTGCTCTAGTGGTGAGATGTGGGTTTTTGCACATCTGAAAACTGACTTGCCAAAATGCGCCCCACCCCCAAAAATGTCACCACCAGCCGCCACAGACGGTGTGTGACCCAGTTCACTCCGAGGCTCGTGGTGTATGACAGCTGTCTACCGCCCACAGCGCAGCCCCACCTCACACACTGACGAGCTGCAGCCTGAGCTGAGCAGCTCGCGTTAAGTTTCACTTGGCGCTGACGCACCCCACCCCCACTCACTAACTTACATGGACAGCATACCAACACCTGGTCACTCATCAGAATGACTTTCTAGAGCTGAGAGAGCAAAGAGTTGTTTTAAATACCGAAGAATTGCTGCTAATTTGCAGCAGTGTCTCTCCTGATCTGACTAGCCACATGTCTTGCTCCAGGTAGAGGACTACTTCCTGTTTCTATAAACTCCACCCACCCCCAGTGGGTGTGGTCCTTCCTGTAGATAAATAACTGATAGACGCTGTGTGTGGATGTTTGAATAAGTGTTTTTCTCTCAGACCTACAGCGTTTAGCATGAGGCCAACATAAAAACAAAGACAACCCAGGAAATAAATCCTCCTAAAAGCAGAAGCTTCTGGACTGGTGCTGTTCTCGTTGAGGTCATGTTTTCAGCGCTGATGTTTTATGATCCGTTCCTGACGGATTAAAAACTAGTTTAGTAACATGTGACTTCCTCCATCTTGGCTCTGCAGGTGGTGTCTCTTGGTATCACCTCCTTCACGCTGTGCGCTCTGGGGATCGATCGTTTCCACGCCGCCACCTCCTCGTCCCAGCCCAAGGCCCGGCAGGTGGAGCGCTGTCGCTCGGTGCTGATGAAGCTGCTGGTGGTGTGGCTCTCAGCCCTGCTGCTGTCCAGCCCTGAAATCTTTCTCTGGCAGTTCAGCCAGGCCATGTCCCCGTCCACCGGCGGGACAGTGGACTCCTGCACCATCACCCTGTCCTCCCCGCTGTCCCTCTACCTGCCTGACTCCCTCCACTCCCTGCTGCTCAGGTACCACCAGGTGAGACGAGAACGAAGAACACATACAAAGGTGCTCTTTAGGGAAGCTTTAACTACAGTTTCAAAGCTTGTTACTCTTTATTTTGAATTTAAATTCAGTTTATTTCTAAAGCTCCAGCTCACAACAAAACAACAAATCCAGATCTATCAGGTCCAGATCCAGGACAACTGATTACAGTGAATGTGATTCAGCTGGAAGAAAATTAGATTCATTATAAATGATAATTAGTCAAATGAAAAATAAACCAGCTGTACTTCAATTAATCAATTCTGAGCAGCACAGTGGAAAAGTATCTTTGAACAGGAAGAAACCTCCAACCAGAATTAGTATGGGCGGAGCCTAATGCCTCTGCAAACTAGGGTCTGAAAGGACAGGAAAGAGACAAACAGAAGGACTGGACCAGTCATCATCTCTAAAACAACAAAGTGTCAGCAAGAACAGGAACGACAGACATGAAGAGTAGAGAGAGGAGACAAGGTCAGATAGTCCTCCAGTCTGAGTCTAGAGCAGCAGGACTAAACAATGACTCAGCATAACCCAAGATAACTAAAACTAAAGAGATGAGTCAGCATAACCCAAGATAACTCTAACTAAAGAGATGAGTCAGTATAACCCAAGATAACTCTAACTAAAGAGATGAGTCAGCATAACCCAAGATAACTAACTAAAGAGATGAGTCAGCATAACCCAAGATAATCTAACTAAAGAGATGAGTCAGCAAAACCCAAGATAACTAACTAAAGAGATGAGTCAGCATAACCCAAGATAACGCTAACTAAAGAGATGATTCAGCAAAACCCAAGATAACTAACTAAAGAGATGAGTCAGCATAACCCAATATAACTAACTAAAGAGATGAGTCAGCATAACCCAAGATAACTAACTAAAGAGATGAGTCAGCATAACCCAAGATAACTCTAACTAAAGAGATGAGTCAGCATAACCCAAGATAACTAACTAAAGAGATGAGTCAGCATAACCCAAGATAACTAACTAAAGAGATGAGTCAGCATAACCCAAGATAACTAACTAAAGAGATGAGTCAGCATAACCCAAGATAACTCTAACTAAAGAGATGAGTCAGCAAAACCCAAGATAACTAACTAAAGAGATGAGTCAGGATAACCCAAGATAACTCTAACTAAAGAGATGAGTCAGCATAACCCAAGATAACTCTAACTAAAGAGATGAGTCAGCATAACCCAAGATATACTAACTAAAGAGATGAGTCAGCATAACCCACGATTACTCTAACTAAAGAGATGAGTCAGCATAACCCAGGATAACTAACTAAAGAGATGAGACAGCAAAACCCAATATAACTAACTAAAGAGATGAGACAGCAAAACCCAATATAACTAACTAAAGAGATGAGACAGCATAACCCAAGATAACTAACTAAAGAGATGAGTCAGCATAACCCAAGATAACTCTAACTAAAGAGATGAGTCATGATAACCCAAGATAACTTTAACTAAAGAGATGAGTCAGCATAACCCAAGATAACTCTAACTAAATAGATGAGTCAGCAAAACCCAAGATAACTCTAACTAAAGAGATGAGTCATGATAACCCAAGATAACTCTAACTAAAGAGATGAGCCAGCATAACCCAAGATAACTTTAACTAAAGAGATGAGTCAGGATAACCTAAGATAACTTTAACTAAAGAGATGAGTCAGCATAACCCGAGATAACTCTAACTAAAGAGATGAGTCAGCATAACCCGAGATAACTCTAACTAAAGAGATGAGTCAGGATAACCCAAGATAACTTTAACTAAAAGAGATGAATCAGCATAACCCGAGATAACTCTAACTAAAGAGATGAGTCAGCAAAACCCAAGATAATGCTAACTAAAGAGATGAGTCAGCATAACCCAAGATAACTAACTAAAGAGATGAGTCAGCAAAACCCAAGATAACTAACTAAAGAGATGAGTCAGGATAACCCTAGATAACTCTAACTAAAGAGATGAGTCAGCATAACCCAAGATAACTCTAACTAAAGAGATGAGTCAGCATAACCCAAGATAACGCTAACTAAAGAGATGAGTCAGCATAACCCAAGATAACTAACTAAAGAGATGAGTCAGCATAACCCAAGATAACTAACTAAAGAGATGAGTCAGCAAAACCCAAGATAACTCTAACTAAAGAGATGAGTCAGCAAAACCCAAGATAACTAACTAAAGAGATGAGTCAGCATAACCCTAGATATATCTAACTAAAGAGATGAGTCAGCATAACCCAAGATAACTAACTAAAGAGATGAGTCAGCATAACCCAAGATAACTCTAACTAAAGAGATGAGTCAGCATAACCCAAGATAACGCTAACTAAAGAGATGAGTCAGCATAACCCAAGATAACTAACTAAAGAGATGAGTCAGGATAATCCAAGATAACTAACTAAAGAGATGAGTCAGCATAACCCAAGATAACTCTAACTAAAGAGATGAGTCAGCATAACCCAAGATAACTCTAACTAAAGAGATGAGTCAGCATAACCCAAGATAACTAACTAAAGAGATGAGTCAGCATAACCCAAGATAACTAACTAAAGAGATGAGTCAGGATAACCCAAGATAACTCTAACTAAAGAGATGAGTCAGCATAACCCAAGATAACTCTAACTAAAGAGATGAGTCAGCATAACCCAAGATAACTAACTAAAGAGATGAGTCATGATAACCCTAGATATATCTAACTAAAGAGATGAGTCAGCATAACCCAAGATAACGCTAACTAAAGAGATGAGTCAGCATAACCCAAGATAACTCTAACTAAAGAGATGAGTCAGCATAACCCAAGATAACGCTAACTAAAGAGATGAGTCAGCATAACCCAAGATAACTCTAACTAAAGAGATGAGTCAGCATAACCCAAGATAACGCTAACTAAAGAGATGAGTCAGCATAACCCAAGATAACTCTAACTAAAGAGATGAGTCAGCATAACCCAAGATAACGCTAACTAAAGAGATGAGTCAGCATAACCCAAGATAACTCTAACTAAAGAGATGAGTCAGCATAACCCAAGATAACTCTAACTAAAGAGATGAGTCAGCATAACCCAAGATAA
>SSNR01000558.1:160251-173243 GCA_006937965.1 Callopanchax toddi
GGGGGGGGGGGGGGGGGGGGGGGGGGGGGTTCTGCAGCTTCAGGGACAGGACGACTGGTTGCACTCGAGGGAAAAATGAATGCTGCCCAGTACAGGGACATCCTGGACAAAAACCTTCAGCAGAGTGCTCGGGACCTCAGACTGGGCCGAAGGTTGACCTTCCAACAGGACAGTGACCCTAAGCACAGCTAGAATAACAACGGACAACTCTGACTGTTCCTGACTGGCCCAGCCAGAGCCCTGACCTAAACCCTATGAGGATCTTTGGAGAAACCTAAAAATGGCCGCCCACCAGCGTTTACCATCAACCTGACAGAACTGGAGAGGACCCCCAAATCCAGGTGTGGACAACTTGTTGCATCTTTCCAAAAAGACTCCTGGCTGCATTAGATCAGAAGGTGCTTCTACTGAGCAAAGGGTCTGAAGACTCTGGAACATGTGAGATTCCAGCTTTTCTTTTATAATAAATCTACAAAATGGCCAACAGTTCTGTGTTTTTCTGTCAATATGGGGCGCTGTGTGAACATTAATGAGGAAAAAGAATGAACTTCAATGATTTTAGCAAATGGCTGAAATATAACAGAGTGAAGGTCTCACATGGGAGGTCTGATCCACTGCAGCGTTGCTTCAGTTCTCTGAAGGTCCCACAGCTTTTCAGTCAGGTTCTGGTCTGGACTCTGACTGGACCATCACAGCACCCGGTCCTGTAGATCTGCTGTGTTCTGTTTCATGACCCGGTCCAGTCCAAGCTTCAGGAATCCAAATTAAAAGTGATCACCTCCAATAAACCTCAATCTGATCACAGTCAGCTGCTGCTCAGGAAGAGGGTTCTGACCCTAACGGTGTGCTGCCCCCTGCTGGCTCAGAGGTCAACCTGCAGCTCAGTCAGGCTCAACAGGACGAACGCATCAAGGTGTGCACGCACGCACCTTCATCAACTTATATTCTGAGTTGGAGGCCAGTCGATGATTTGACTGAACTGGACTGGATTTCATTTATTTGAATGAACTTGTTTCCATCCTGTGACACAACCTGCCTGTTCATTCTAACTTCATCACCAAACATGTTTTCATTCAGCGCTGACATCTTTCTAAACGGCACAAACAGATGATGCTGAAATATAAAACAAAGACCAGTCAGTAAAAACAGCTCCTTTATTCTAAAGGGGATTTATTTTGCTCCTGATTGTCACATGATCACATTCTGAGGAGACTTTACCTGATAACCATTAAATATTTTACATATCCTGCAGGTTATTACTGACAAATGTGCAAATTCAGCCATGTTTAAAAAAGCAATAAATCTGATTTCACAGCAACTGCAGTCCAACATGGAGGTGAAACGACAAGTGTACCGAAAATAGTTTTCAATAAACAGGTCTGGTCATGGTCTGTAGCCCCGCCCCTCAATCCCACCCTCTGACGCCAAAACAGAAACAACAAGATCACGTTAAGAATTTATCAGGTAAGTTAAACAATAATTTCAGCATCTGTTTTTTTTGTTTGTTTGTTTTTTTTGGGGGGGGGGGGGGCAATTATAAATCTTTTTTTCTTTTCTCAATAAAATATTTTCTGCACATTTTTGTTCTTTATTAACTCAAGTCAACCTATCAGAATACCTAAACACCGTGAACATAATTCATATTTTTACTTTCCCAGACCAATGGAGTTATTTCCATTTACCTACAGCTCTCTCTATAGCTGTCATCACTTTGTCTCCACTTCAACATATTTACTGAAAACCTTCATTTTCTGAAGGGTTTTCTACCGAGTCACTTCAACATATTCAGGCTTTCTTCACTAACTCTGACTCAACTAACCCCAACACTCCAGGTCTGCTCATTCTGGTTTTCAGCTCCAGTCTCAGAGTTTCACAGGTCTGTCCTGGAACTGTTGTTCTGCAGTGTTCTGCTGCCATCTAGTGGTCACAGTCTGTGAAGAGGACGCCAGCAGTCAGGAAGCTGCCAGCAGGATGTAGTTTTCACTCTGTGTTCTGAGCGATCAGCATTCTGGGACAATCTTTGTTTTAAAGTCTACAAATCAGCTTCATCCATAACTTTCTCCTAATTCAAAGTATATGAATGAGTCTGGTCAATAGTTTTGAAGTTTGAACAAAAAGTAAACACCTGTAGAAAAGTTCAGCAGCTGCATTATTAAAGTCATGTCAGATTCACAGCAGTGAAAAATCATATTTAATGAATGTCAACACCAATCTGTTTAACACAGTCAGTCAAACAGATTCTTTAGGAATTATTAGTATTATTAATTTGTATTTTTTTTAAATCTAGTTTTACGACTATGAACTTAGTAATCCAATCCAGGATGAGCTGAGACGACAGCGTTAAGCTAGCTCTACCATAGATATCATATATATCACTAGATACCTTACCCACACTGTCAATGGACCCTGACGTAGCTACGACGGCGGCCATCTTGGGGCAGCCAGCTGCCCTCTTTCATAACACTGGTGTCAATGGAGCATGTACTATTAAATACCTCTAACTTAAAACATTTTTAACCGATTTTCAAACGGTTTGCATTTTTATAAACGTCAGAGACGTGGCTGTGAATATATATCAAAATATAACCATAATGGTTGGGAAATTCATAAATTGTAAAAGTACTATATCTCAAGTCTATACATAAGGTTTGTAAGAAAGTAAACCGTTTGTAAATCCGTTCATTTTAATTGAGTTATGAGTGTTTTAAGTTAAATTGATGCTCACCTTCCATCTGCTACCATAGAGAGCAGAACGTCAGCTGGCTGCCCAAAGATGGCCGCCGAACCCCGGATGATTCATCTAGCCTTTATATATGATATTTATGGCTGAAACGTCGTCATCTGACTCCGTCTTTAGTGAGGACAGCAAACAATCCTTCTGTTCAGAATTCACTGGAACAAATAGAAACAACGGGAGAGACCAACCAACAAGACCTGGTTCCTGAAGAGCAGAAGGCTGGATTAATGGAGAGGGTTAGGCTCTGTTACCGTGGTGATCTAGGGTCCAGTCTCTGTCACCGTGGTGATCTAGGGTCCAGTCTCTGTCACCGTGGTGATCTAGGGTCCAGTCTCTGTTACCGTGGTGATCTAGGGTCCAGTCTCTGTTACCGTGGTGATCTAGATTGTAGTCTGTCACCGTGGTGATCTAGAGTCCAGTCTCTGTTACCGTGGTGATCTAGGGTCCAGTCTCTGTCACCGTGGTGATCTAGAGTGCAGTCTCTGTTACCGTGGTGATCTAGAGTCCAGTCTCTGTTACCGTGGTGATCTAGATTGTAGTCTCTGTTACCGTGGTGATCTAGATTGTAGTCTCTGTTACCGTGGTGATCTAGGGTCCAGTCTCTGTTACCATGGTGATCTAGAGTCCAGTCTCTGTTACCGTGGTGATCTAGAGTCCAGTCTCTGTTACCGTGGTGATCTAGATTGTAGTCTCTGTTACCGTGGTGATCTAGATTGTAGTCTCTGTTACCGTGGTGATCTAGCCATGCTAACAGAGACCCTTCTTTGTGATACCTGAACCTGGATCTGGATTCGTAGTAAAACCCTCGGACAGGAACAATAAAACACCACTCCGACACTTCCACCACTTTATTGCTCCATTTCAGGTTGAGCTACTTGTCTGTAAATCGATACTCAGGTTGACACTGGAGTAAGGCCATTTCTGTAGAAAACATCCTGACTGACAACAATCGCTGACTCAGCATGCAAACAGAAAAACACCAGCTGATCCAAATGGACCTGCAGGAGGATTTAAGGTTCACCTGGCAGACAGGTGAGTCTCACACCTGACGTGATGAAGAACCCTCCTCGGAGTTGGGTCTGATTGACAGCATCGATAACTAATAATCACTTTGCTGGTTTAGAGAACTCAGGTTTTAGACTAGGGACCCGCTATTATACAGCTGGTTGTGCTTGTTGAAGGTTTCAGGTCCTTCAGGTGGACGAAGCAGCCAGATCACATTAAGCTGCAGCCGTTTGCTGTGAGAACATTCAGCTGATGGGCTCCACCTGGGTTCACCACCCACAGGCGTTGGTACAACAAAGAAATGAAACACCAAGTGTATGTGAACAACCATCATGTAGGTGGACGAACACATCGGCCTGCTTTATTATAAACATCCTGTCACTCAGGTTTTTGGTGTTTCAATCGACTCTTAACATAAATAGGTTTTATTTTTAAACAAAACAACCTAGAAATCTTTTAGTGAGAAACTTTTCTGGATATAAATCGTTATTTCTCATCAGTACTGACTGACCTGAAACGGATGATCTATTCATTCTTACTAAAAGCCGGGTCTTCCTGACAGCCTGGACCAGGATTTATCTCCTGATGGATTCTTCTGATGATCCTCTGACTTATCTGTTGCTTCTGGGCGACAAAAACAGGAAACGCTGCTTCGTTAGCTCTGATTGGCTGCTGTCAGGACCAGGAAGTGACGTGGACCAACCAAAGGAGTCGAGACAAGTCAGTTCAAGACAAGTTGAGTCGAGACTAGACAAGTTAGCACAAGTAGAGTTGGGAGTTGAAACAAGTTGGTTCAAGAAAGGTTTAGACGAGTCAGTGTCAAAACGAGTCAAGTCAAGACCAGATGGATAGAAACAAGTTGGTGAAGACGAGGCAGGTGAAGATGAGTCAAGTCGAAACTGACTGAGACAAGTCAGGTTGAGGTGAGTCAGGTGGAGATAGCCAGGTCAAGATAAGTCGAGTCGAGAAAGGTTGAGACAAGCTGCGTTGAGACGAGTCAGGGTCAAAACAAGTCAGGCTGAGACCAGATGGATAGAAACAAGTCGAGTGGGAACGAGTCAGGTTGGGAGTCTATACAAGTCAGGGTGAGACGATCTGAGA
Organism: Callopanchax toddi; assembly: GCA_006937965.1. Lineage (NCBI taxonomy): Eukaryota > Metazoa > Chordata > Actinopteri > Cyprinodontiformes > Nothobranchiidae > Callopanchax > Callopanchax toddi. Next base: position 165,095 of record SSNR01000558.1, read on the forward strand.
TGATTGGATTAGACTGATGACTTTTCATGTCAGTAAAAGTTTTAATGTGAGAGTTTCTGATGCTGCCTTCAAACACAAACCGTCATCAAAATGAATAAAATAATAACATGGATCAATAACCTGAGATTTATTAATCAGCTTCACTAACTTTTAATAACCGATTGTTTTGTTGGAGGTTCATCAGCGTTGACATGAAAACTACGTTTAAAAATCATAATTTTCATGTTTTAAAATGCAAAACTGATTCAAAGTTCAGCTCAGATTTCAGAAGTGATCGAGTCTAAAGAACTGGAGTCAAATGTTTATTATTTAACGACATCGTTCTTCAAGTCTTCATTTTAAAAGTGTAAAAATGACCCAGTTATGCATGTGTGTGTGTACACACAGCAGATGTTTATATTAAAAAGTTTGCATTTTAAAACAAAAAAAGAAGTATTGATAAACAGAATTTTCTGGTTCATCATCTAAACAGGGTAACTTTTCAACCGGACTAAATAATTAATAATTTTATTAATAAAACGTTTTAGTATTGGTGTCGATTTGGAGCTAAAAGAAGATTCATTTTGATATTTTTCATTTTTGGTTTCAGGTTTTTCTTGTTAATAAAAACAAAAGAAAACATTAAAACTTGTCCATCTTTTGGCTTTAAATTATAAATTTAATATGTGATTACAAGGCTTCGTTTAGTTCAACACGATGCAGATGAGGAGATCACATGACACCGCTGGTCCAATCAGCAGATCGGAGCACAAAACACTGGACTCCGGTTAGACGGAAACGCATTAAATCATAAAAACAACAATAAAAATAACAATATAAAACAAATATGAATAAAAATCTAATTACAGAGATATAAACAGAAACATTTGTTCTTCTCCTGTTAAAGTACCACTTCATCAAGTCTGGACACGTCAGGTTAGATCACAAGAAGATTATTAACATTATTATTATTATTATTATCTTACAAAACCAAAATCAACAGTGCAATAAAAAGGTTTAAATCCCTTGCTCAGCCAGAGAGGCAGCGAGGGAGGAGAGAAAACATCAGATTTAAAAACAAAAGAAGGAAACCAGACAAGGGAGGAGATGGAGGGATGAATGATGGAGGTAGAGAGGGATGGATGGACAAAGAAGGAGGAAGAGAAATTATGTTTAGTGATGATCAATGGTGGGTTAGCAGAGGAGGATTGTGGGAAAATCCACACAACAGTCATCAGCTAACGAGCCGAGGATGGTTTTGGGTTTAAAAGAGAAAAATTATTTCCTCGCTTTTCTGAACGAGTTGTAGTGATGACTAAAATCCAATATGGCCGAAAACAGGTTGTGTGGATCGAAGATGCACCAATACGAAACGTTCTGCTGGAGTATGACGTTCCGTCCCAACCGGTGGAACCAGAACCCAAACAAGTTCAGCTGATGTAGATGTTTTATAGATCGGCTGATGTAGATGTTTTATAGATTGGCTGATGTAGATGTTTATAGATTGGCTGATGTAGATGTTTTATAGATCGGCTGACGTAGATGTTTTATAGATCGGCTGATGTAGATGTTTATAGATTGGCTGATGTAGATGTTTTATAGATCGGCTGACGTAGATGTTTTATAGATCGGCTGACGTAGATGTTTTATAGATCGGCTGACGTAGATGTTTTATAGATCGGCTGACGTAGATGTTTTATAGATCGGCTGACGTAGATGTGTTATAGATCGGCTGATGTAGATGTTTATAGATCGGCTGACGTAGATGTTTTATAGATCGGCTGACGTAGATGTTTTATAGATCGGCTGACGTAGATGTTTATAGATCGGCTGACGTAGATGTTTATAGATCGGCTGACGTAGATGTTTATAGATCGGCTGATGTAGATGTTTATAGATCGGCTGATGTAGATGTTTATAGATCGGCTGATGTAGATGTTTTATAGATCGGCTGATGTAGATGTTTTATAGATCGGCTGATGTAGATGTTTTATAGATCGGCTGATGTAGATGTTTATAGATCGGCTGATGTAGATGTTTATAGATCGGCTGATGTAGATGTTTTATAGATTGGCTGATGTAGATGTTTTATAGATCGGCTGATGTAGATGTTTTATAGATCGGCTGATGTAGATGTTTTATAGATCGGCTGATGTAGATGTTTATAGATCGGCTGATGTAGATGTTTATAGATCGGCTGATGTAGATGTTTTATAGATCAGCTGATGTAGATGTTTTATAGATCAGCTGATGTAGATGTTTATAGATCGGCTGATGTAGATGTTTTATAGATCAGCTGATGTAGATGTTTTATAGATCAGCTGATGTAGATGTTTTATAGATCGGCTGATGTAGATGTTTATAGATCGGCTGATGTAGATGTTTTATAGATCGGCTGATGTAGATGTTTTATAGATCTGCTGATTTAGGTGTTAGATCTGCAGATGTAGATGTTTTATAGATCTGCTGATTTAGGTGTTAGATCTGCAGATGTAGATGTTTTATAGATCAGCTGATTTAGGTGTTAGATCTGCAGATGTAGATGTTTTATAGATCAGCTGATTTAGGTGTTAGATCTGCAGATGTAGATGTTTTATAGATCAGCTGATTTAGGTGTTAGATCTGCTGATGTAGATGTTTTATAGATCTGCTGATTTAGGTGTTAGATCTGCTGATGTAGATGTTTTATAGATCTGCTGATTTAGGTGGTAGATCTGCTGATTTAGGTGGTAGATCTGCTGATTTAGGTGGTAGATCTGCTGATTTAGGTGGTGTATAGATCTGCTGATTTAGGTGGTAGATCTGCAGATGTAGATGTTTTATAGATCTGCTGATTTAGGTGTTAGATCTGCTGATGTAGATGTTTTATAGATCTGCTGATTTAGGTGGTAGATCTGCTGATTTAGGTGGTAGATCTGCTGATTTAGGTGGTAGATCTGCTGATTTAGGTGGTGTATAGATCTGCTGATTTAGGTGGTAGATCTGCAGATGTAGATGTTTTATAGATCAGCTGATTTAGGTGTTAGATCTGCTGATGTAGATGTTTTATAGATCTGCTGATTTAGGTGGTAGATTTGCTGATTTAGGTGGTAGATCTGCTGATTTAGGTGGTAGATCTGCTGATTTAGGTGGTAGATCTGCTGATTTAGGTGGTGTATAGATCAGCTGATGTAGATGTTTTATAGATCAGCTGATTTAGGTGGTAGATCAGCTGATTTAGGTGGTAGATCTGCTGATTTAGGTGGTGTATAGATCTGCTAATTTAGGTGGTAGATCAGCTGATTTAGGTGGTAGATCAGCTGATTTAGGTGGTGTATAGATCAGCTGATGTAGATGTTTTATAGATCAGCTGATTTAGGTGGTAGATCTGCTGATTTAGGTGGTGTATAGATCTGCTGATGTAGATGAACTTTTAAGTTTGGAATCCTTCTCAGGTTTAGTCTTCATGCTGAGGAATCGTAAATCCCCCCATCCTAAGATCAAAGCCTTCTTTTGATCTTTGACATAAATGATTGTGTGGAAACGACTTCACTTTGTTTTCTGACCCGTTTGACTCAGTGATACTCCAGCAGAAACCCTGAGGTATCAGTGCATCTAGAGCTGTAGGAATGAGAGGGGGGGAGGTGTTAATGTAAAGTGGGGCTGGGGGGACAGGTTAAAGGGGCGGGGTTACGGTTGTCGGGTTTGGCCTGTTCTGTTTGGGTGGAGTCATTTCTCAGGAACTCCTTTTGGTCCTGGAGTGTTGGATCAACCACTGGAGAGTGATGTCTGCAGAGACAGAGGCGTGGTGTCAGGTAAAACTGAACCAGGAAACCAGGGTTCTGAATAAACCCGATCAGACCTAGAGTTGACCCGTTCAGAACACAAACATCATGCAGTGGCAGCGTGGCCATGGTTAAAGTAAGATCTGAGTTTGAATCTTAAGGTTTTATGGATCAGAACATAATAAAATCAGGTCTATGATCATCTGGAAATTAGGTAAAAAACAAATGAACAAGAGGACCAATCAGGAGCCAGGGGAAGCGGGTTCCCTTCAGCTCCTCGTTTCATCCTGAGTTTTATTCAACTCTCTGTGTTTGACGAGTTCGTTTCCAGAGATTCCTCACTAACTCTCAGGACTGGAGTGTTTGGGAATTTCTAAAAAGCTCTAAAACAAGCCGAGTGATTGGTTTAAAGAGGAGTTGTTGTGTGAAGAAGGAAACCATCAAAAAAACTCCAAGACTGAAGTCAGACACTTCGACGTCTCTGTTAACTTTTTACTCTGATTTAAATGGATGCTTAGGTTGGTCTGAAGGGGCTTCTCTCAGTTATAGGACCACACTCACTGGTGACATCACCCAAAGAGGGGGGGCGGGGGGGCTCTAGAGACAGGAAGTAGTCTTCTGACCGGAGCTTTGACAGAAGTCACTTCAGAAACAACCCAAACATCCGTTTAAGACCCAGATTCTTTACTTCTGCTTCAACTGGAGGAATCTCCAGAAAAAACCGAGGAGGAAGACTTGAGTTTGTCTCTGTGAGGTTTGTTCATGTAGCTGTAAACACACTGGGTGTGTGTGTGTGTGTGTGTGTGTGTGTGTGTGTGTGTGTGTGTGTGTGTGTGTGTGTGAGCGACGTACCGATGTTGTCCTTCTCCTTGCAGGAGATGGAGTAGCAGCAGATCTCTCTGTCCTGGATGGCCGACAAGTTCCTGGGAAAAACAACAAGCAGCTAAAAGTGAAGGACCTGAGGACTGGTTGGACCTGATTGGTCCATTTCACAGCAGACATTTTAACTTTGTGTGTGGTGTTCTCATGAGGGCTGCATTCCATTTCTGAGGCAGTGCATGCTGAGAGGTAATCCAGAAAGCAGATCATGTAATTTAACCTTCAGTTTAGTGAAACGTTTTTTAAAAAGAGAGTAAAGTGAATCTCTGAGTCATAGACAATAAAACGATAGATCAGGCAGCAGCAGCAGGACGCCTCCATGATGAAATAATGAGCTCCTATCAGAGCGTTAACCATCACTGGTTTGTCTTGGTCCTGTTCTGATAGATGGAAGATCAGAGAGTCTATCAGAGCAGGACCAGTCTGAGATACTCCTCCTGTTGTGTAGTCAACCTTATAGAATTACTGACACGACAGACCACATCTAGAAATCACAGGCAGAGAAACCAGAGACACGTATGTGTATAGAGGGTCTGGTTGGACTTACATCCTCTCTATGAGCTCCTTCTCATCCAGAGCTCCAGGCAGGTCCCTCTTGTTCCCCAGAACCAGAACCTGCGGAGGTTAAAGAGTTTAAACATCAGAGTTGGTTTGGGTTTGCTCCGATTCATAAATGAGGATCAGATCTAACTAAAAGTCTTATGAAGTGTTTGTGCTGATCGACGGTTCTGATTGGCCCTCTCAGTTTGTTTGGTTGATCATGTTTGGTGTTCTGTCCTGACGTTCTTACAGGAATTCCCTGCAGCTGCGGTTTGTCCAGCAGGTTGTGGAGTTCGTTCTTAGAGGCTTCGATCTTCTCTGGATCTGCAGCGTCCACCATGTAGCTGCAAGAAGAAAAACAGCAGCAGCATCTAAACTGGGTCCGGTACGTTTACAGGATCCATTAACCAGACGGATCAAACAGATTCTGATTTCATCACAAAGCTCTGACCTCTGAGTCGACGATTCATCAGGAAAACTTCATTATTTACAAACTGATAGAATAATGATTCCAACTGTGGGAAAGTTGTTTTAAAGACCTGAAACAACAATGGATGCTGAACAAGTAGAGCTGTTGGATTCTGACTCTAAGAAGAGGAACCAGTTGGGCTCATTCCTTTCTTTTCTGCCTCTGCCTGCATTTGATGGTACTGGTTTGTTGTAAATCCTGATGGGAGCGTGTCTGGCAGCGCTGATATCGGTCTCAGCTTGTGTTTGGTAGACGTAGTCACACACACGATCACAGAGATCTTTCCTACGACGTTCTCATGATGAAGGGCTTTGAGACGGCTGAACATCACAGTCTGAACTCGACTTGAGGGCGATTTTTGAAAGCAGGACTTACACGATGGCGCTGACTCCTCGACAGTAACGCTCCCACATGCTCCTGAAGCGAGGCTGTCCACCGATGTCCCACAACTGAAAACGCAAAGAAAAATCATCCTGACCCTGAAACATTCCTCAGACAGGAAAATAAAAGAACACCAAGTCCTCAGTCAAACTAGAATGTGTTTGTAGAGAGGACAGCAGAGGAAGAAGGAATCAAACTACCAACCTTAATGGTGACGTTGCCCTTGGTGATCTTCCTCATGTTGAACCCAACTGTAGGAATCATGTCTTCACTGAACTGGCCCGACTGAAACACAAACACACCACCGTCAGAATGTCTAGGTTCCCTCAGCGGCAGACTGAAACCTTTAGGGTTCGAGCGTTCGTGGTCCCTGCTAAAGGCCCCGTTCCACTGAGAAACCAACTACAACCTGTTCAGATACAGCAGGCATGTCCAAAGAGCAGCCCGGGGCCACATGCGGCCCTCAGCTGCGTTTAAAATGGTATCATTTAATCCTGCAGGATTCTGATGCAGAGAGATGCTTGTCTTTAGATTTAGACTCAGCACACAAACAAAAAACTGATCTATTTAATCATCCAGTCAAAGTATTCTATTTTTTATTGAGACAACTCAACAGACATTGGGATCATTGAATTTTCTGGTAAAAAGAACCTCAAACCTAGCCTAGTATACTAGACCAGTGTTTCCCAAAGTTGGGGTCGTGACCCCACTGTGGGTCCTGAAACAACAAATGGGGGTCCTGGGATGTTCTCAGAGCTAAAAGTGAATTTAAAAGTGTGTGTGTGGGTCAGAAGCCAAAGGGTTTGGGAACCGCTGTACTAGACCATCAGGTCTGCTCTGCAGACTCTGGTCTAGACACGCTCATTGGAACCTCTGCAGCCCCCTGATTGGTCCGGTCAGTCTCGTACCGGGCCAATCACAACGCCTAAACGGGTTGGAGGGCGGGATTAGCCAATGACGTCAGAGCTCTGACTGAATTTAAACAACATGGCGGCAGCTCAGGAACCACGTTCGTTTGAAACGTCTTTATTATGAACTCTAGACGATCTAGATCTGGGCTTTTCTCTGAGACCTGAACAGATAGAGGAACTTAAGGCTTTTATTTTGAAAGAGGATTAACTGGCCGCTTTTCCGACGGGACGCGGTAAAAGTAATCTACCAGCTGGTTCTGGTTGTTGCTAAATGGCTCTAGCGCTATCCCTGTCTCTTATACACNTTATAGATCGGCTGATGTAGATGTTTTATAGATCGGCTGATGTAGATGTTTATAGATCGGCTGATGTAGATGTTTATAGATCGGCTGATGTAGATGTTTTATAGATCGGCTGATGTAGATGTTTTATAGATCGGCTGATGTAGATGTTTTATAGATCTGCTGATTTAGGTGTTAGATCTGCAGATGTAGATGTTTTATAGATCGGCTGATGTAGATGTTTATAGATCGGCTGATGTAGATGTTTATAGATCGGCTGATGTAGATGTTTTATAGATCGGCTGATGTAGATGTTTTATAGATCGGCTGATGTAGATGTTTTATAGATCTGCTGATTTAGGTGTTAGATCTGCAGATGTAGATGTTTTATAGATCGGCTGATGTAGATGTTTATAGATCGGCTGATGTAGATGTTTATAGATCGGCTGATGTAGATGTTTTATAGATCGGCTGATGTAGATGTTTTATAGATCGGCTGATGTAGATGTTTTATAGATCTGCTGATTTAGGTGTTAGATCTGCAGATGTAGATGTTTTATAGATCTGCTGATTTAGGTGTTAGATCTGCAGATGTAGATGTTTTATAGATCAGCTGATTTAGGTGTTAGATCTGCAGATGTAGATGTTTTATAGATCAGCTGATTTAGGTGTTAGATCTGCAGATGTAGATGTTTTATAGATCAGCTGATTTAGGTGTTAGATCTGCTGATGTAGATGTTTTATAGATCTGCTGATTTAGGTGTTAGATCTGCTGATGTAGATGTTTTATAGATCTGCTGATTTAGGTGGTAGATCTGCTGATTTAGGTGGTAGATCTGCTGATTTAGGTGGTAGATCTGCTGATTTAGGTGGTGTATAGATCTGCTGATTTAGGTGGTAGATCTGCAGATGTAGATGTTTTATAGATCAGCTGATTTAGGTGTT
>SSNR01000558.1:192041-209830 GCA_006937965.1 Callopanchax toddi
GTGTAGTACTAGTGTAGTACTAGTTTAGTACTAGTGTACTAGTGTAGTACTAGTGTAGTACTGTTCCAACTCACTACACGCTGAGCTCCTGTAGAGACGGCCTTGTCTCGTGCGGGGACCAGACCCTCACGGCCGATCTCACATCTGGCTCAAGGGAAGGAAACACGCCGTTTCCTCTCCTAACCCAACATGAGCCTGGCCTTGCTGCCACCATGGATTATGGACTGAAACTCGCTACCGCTGGTACTGTAGGACCGCCCGGTTTGTCCTGCCGGTGAACCACCTCCCCGACTGGATGTCTCCCCCCAGCTGGGTGCCCCCACCTCGACGAGGCGAGTTCACATCGGTCGGATCCATCGGGACCATCGCTGGTACTGGTGAGAACCATAATCTGGTAAATGAAGGCCTCTGTTGATCAGCTCTACACTCCATGTAACTTATCCTTCAACTCCTCCTCCATTCTAACCAAACTAATCTAAATTAACAAACCCTAGTCTTAACCACCATGAGACTCAGATCGTTAAAACTTTATTTTAAAGATTCAATTCAGAACACAACTACCACCGTGCCAAAAGCTTAAACACCTGCTACCTCATGCTATCTGCTTATCTGTTGTACTGTCGTCCGTCTTTTCATAAATAAAACTGTAAAGTCTAATTCCTGGATTCAGACTCCTATTAGCCAATATTAAAATACATGATCTACTCACTGTGACATCAGCAGAACCTAGAGTTCCTGTAAACACAATAAGGGAAAGCTTCAGAGATAATCCTCTGTGTCAGACTGACAACACTTATTAGTGACTCTACAGAAGTGTGTGCCAATTATAAACTAAAAATAGAGTTTATAAAACGCTACAATGGATACATCTCTAAACTCATGGATTTGATCTGAATAATCAGACATTTAAAGAAAAGCAGGAAAACATCCTGATGTAAACATAAGCTAGTGGTTCTGACCCGGTCTGACCCAGATTCGTCCTGATGTAAACATAAACTAGTGGTTCTGACCCGGTCTGACCCAGATTCATCCTGATGTAAACATAAACTAGTGGTTCTGACCCGGTCTGACCCAGATTCGTCCTGATGTAAACATAAACTAGTGGTTCTGACCCGGTCTGACCCAGATTCGTCCTGATGAAGTCAGTTAATAAACACACTACCACCTTAAACGATCCTCCTCTTTATTCCATTTCTCTCAACTGACTCTGTTTTTGGAGGTTTTCCAACCTCTGGGTTCTTCAGTGGAGCCAGAACTGGATCAGAACATCTGATCTGGACTCTGGTGGTTCCTCCAGTCCTCAGTCTGTTCGAGCATCAGATCCATCCAGGTCCCTCCTGGTTCTGGTTCTCTGATCTCTTTGAGTCTGCTGGTTTTCAGGTTCTGGATCCTTTCAGTTGTTTCTGTTCTGAAGCTGCAGGTTCTGCAGCTGAAGGTGGACCTGGTCCTCTGGGTTCTGCTGGTTCTGTGAATGTGTAGTTAGCTGGATCTGGTTCTGGTCCTGGTGGAGAGAAAATGCAGTTCAGGTCAGGGTTAAGCCCTGACTGGATGACGATGGATGAAGTGGGTGTGGGTCTTCAGAGCTGTGGACCTGGGTACCTGCTGCTGCAGCTGGAGGCTGTACTGGGCCAGGGTGGAGTACAGGAACTGGTACTGCTCCGTGGTCTGAATCATCCCACCTCTGCACCGCAGGGAAAAGGTTAAAGGTCAAGGTTCAGCTCAGACCAGATAACAATCAACACAGGAGGGAGAAGGCGGACCTGTCGAGTCGAAGCTGGCAGACCGTCTCCAGGATGTCGACCCGACCCGTTTCTCTGAGCTGCTGACAGCCGATGCTGCTGGCGATGAAACAGCCTGTCCTCCCGATGCCGGCGCTGGAGACGCAGACGGGAGAGGAGCCGTTATTTATTTATTCCTGACCTCAGAATAACACGATGGGTTTGTTGATCAGCGATCAGCTGTTTGGGAGTCAGCTGGTTCCTGTAAGACGGAGCTCTCTGGAGGTTCTAATTAAACCTGATCATCTCTGTGATGCTGCTGGGAGCGCCGAGTCTACAGGTCTAATTTAACATCACATGTTCTAGTTCTGGTACAGAAACTAGAACTGAAGAAGGTCTGGAGAACCTCTGATCCAGAACCAGTTTAAAAGATGACAGGAACGTCTGACTGCTGGGGTGGAACATTAAAAGAGGTGAGGACCAGATCAGGACCTCTAGTCTGGATCAGGAGGTCTGCACTGATCACATCGGTTACTTTAAGGAGCCACTGTTGGTTACCATGGTGACACTAATGAACTACTGGCAGCAGCTGGAACCAGTGGTTGTCACTGAGTTCCTGTCAGGCCCCCGTGGAGCTAAAAAGGGACAGAATGTTTGATTATTTGAAGATAAAACCCTCAGCCTGACTTCAGACGTTAACATTTCCTACACCCACAAAGTAACCACGACTACGGCTCACTAAAACATGGCGTCTTCCCGGGAATGAAGGGTGAGTGGTTTTTGGACTATCCTGTCAGAAGCAGCTCAGACCTGCAGTGGACGACAACCGGACCAGAACCAGGAACCGGGGCTGTGCTTGGTTCAGAGCCAGGGGACGATTCCAGGGACGTCCTACACGTCTCTACCTCTTCAACCAGTTTCAGCAGGGAAGCAATGCATTCTGGGATGTGGTGGTCAGGCCAGGAGCTGAACCAGTAGTGTCTGACTGGACGGCGCTCCGACTGCAGCTGAAACCCAGAGACAGAACCTGAACCTGGAGTTAAAGTCCTGGGAGAAATCCAGGGACAAAGACAGGAAACGGACAGCCAGGAATAAAAAAAAACAAAACAACTGAAAACAGGAAACCAAACTTTTTCAAAATAAAATGAATTAGACACACAAGAAGAAGAAGACAGAACCAGAAGAACACTAAAAACAAAGACCAGGACAGGAGCCATCAGCTGCTGTAATGAGGTCTCTATTAGCCAGAAACTCGTATTTCCGATGACACCTGAATGCAGCAGCTCCTGGATAAACCTGTCCTATCTTCACTGTCAGTCCTGGGTTTGTGTGATGGACTCACCTGGATCTCCATGTCTGTGATGATGAAGCCGTCCTTCTCCTGGACGTTCTTCACTCTCAGCAGAAATCTGCCAAATCGACTCGTCTCTCCTTCCTCCTGCTCCTCTTTCTGGCTCGTCTCGTCCTCCTGGTCCTCGTCCTTCTCCTTCACCTCCTTAGTTCTGTCCCTCGGCCGAGGCCAGTACGGCTCACATTTCTGAAACAGAACCACAGTGAGACATTAGAGAGCGTCGTCCTCGGACTATAAGGACAAACAGTAGTGCTTCATCCTGTTTTAGTAAGGAGACCACGAGTTGTTCCTCTGCACCTCGTTGTTCTCCTTCAGTTTGGTAACCATGACAATGATGCTGCTCCTCTCCTGCCACACCATGTCCCAGAAGTCCCCGACAGTGTGCAGCATTGGCCCCTGGGTGGCGATGTAGGCCCTCGGAGCCCCTCTGTAGCCCTGCAGGAGATAAGATCAGACTGAGAACCACACAGCTGCTTCACAGAGAAGACGTCTGTTTTCTGGTCCTGGACCTCTGAGTCAGGTCTAATAGGATTGTTTACAAAAAGAAAATGTAAAAAATATTATTATTTATTGTAATAAGTCCTAATTTAATTAGCATCATGCTGCATTTAGTGCATCAAGGAAAGAAACAAATGAATCAGATCAATGGCAGCATATCAAAATGTGTATCGTCTCGTCTTCTTCCGCTTATCCGGGTCGCGGGGGCAGCATCCCAATCAGGGAGCTCCAGACGGTCTTCTCCCCAGCCACTTCTACCAGCTCCTCCAGCAGGACCCCAAGGCGCTCCAGGGCCAAACCAGAGATATATTTTCTCCAGCGTGTCCTGGGTCGACCCGGGGGCCTCCTGCCGGCAGGACATGCCTGAAACACCTCCCTGGGGAGGCGTCCAGGGGGCATCCTAACAAGATGCCCGAACAACCTCAGCTGGCTCCTTTCGACATGGAGGAGCAGCGGTTCTACTCCGAGTCTCTCCCGAATGTCCGAGCTCCTCACCCTATCCCTAAGGCTGAGCCCGGACACCCTGAGGAGAAAACTCATTTCGGCCGCTTGTATCCGCGATCTCGTTCTTTCGGTCATTACCCAAAGCTCATGACCATAGGTGAGGATTGGGACGTAGATCGACCGGTAAATCGAGAGCCTTGCTTTCTGGCTCAGCTCCTTCTTCACCACAACAGACCGGTTCAGCGTCCATCACTGCAGACGCTGCCCCAATCCGCCTGTCCATCTCCCTCCTTCCCTCACTCGTGAACAAGACCCCGAGATACTTGAACTCCTCCACTTGAGGCAGGACCTCTCTCCCGACCCGGAGTTGGCGATCCACCTTTTTCCGGTCAAGAACCATGGCCTCAGATTTGGAGGTGCTGATCCTCATCCCAGCCGCTTCACACTCGGCTGTGAACCTCCCCAGTAAGAGCTGAAGGTCAGAGCCTGATGAAGCTAGGAGGACCACATCATCTGCAAAAAGCAGAGACGAGATTCTCCTGTCACCAAACTCAACACCCTCCACACCACGGCTGCTCCTAGAAATCCTGTCCATAAAGGTTCTGAACAGGACCGGAGACAAAGGGCAGCCCTGGAGGAGTCCAACCCTCACTGGGAACAGGTCTGACTTACTGCCGGCTATGAGGACCAGACTCACACTCCTCTGGTACAGGGACTGAATGGTCCTTAACAAAAGACCATCCACCCCGTACTCCTGGAGCGCCCCCCACAGGGTGTCCCTGGGGACACGGTCATAAGCCTTCTCCAAATCCACTAAACACATGTGGATTGGTTGGGCAAACTCCCATGACCCCTCCATCACCCTAGCGAGGGTAAAGAGCTAGTCCACAGTTCCAGGACCAGGACGAAAACCACATTGCTCCTCTTCTATCTGAGGTTCAACCATCGACCGGACCCTCCTCTCCAGGACCCTGGAGTAGACCTTCCCAGGGAGGCTGAGGAGTGTGATCCCCCTATAGTTGGAACACACCCTCTGGTCCCCCTTCTTAAAAATGGGAACCACCACCCCGGTCTGCCACTCAACAGGAACTGCCCCCGATGACCACGCAATGTTGCAGAGACGTGTCAACCACGACAGACCTACAACATCCATTGCCTTGAGATACCCAGGTCGGATCTCATCCACCCCCGGGGCTCCGCCGCTGTGTAGTTGTCTGACTACCTCAGCGACTTCTGCCCAGAGATTGGACAGTCCGTCCCCATATGTGTATTGTATCATAACATATAGTATCATTACAGTATTATAACATAGTATCATAACATTGTATCATAATACAATATCATAATATAGTATCATAATAAGGGGTGCACACAACCAGTCCACCAGTCCTCAAGAGAACCGGATTTCATTCATGTGTACCAGAACCAACTGCTCCTTTGTGGACCAGCACTTCCACGGTCCTGATGGGAGACCCCTAGATCTGACGATCTTCACGTCCTGCTGCAGCTCAGTGAATGAGTTCCCACATGACCTCTGAAGCTAGTGGACACACACACACACACACACACACACATCTCCGATGGAAGTCTAGATTGTGCGTGGCACCGCTCCTTTGACGCACACTTCAACACACACACTATGCCAAGCCTTAACACACAGTCACAGTACATCAGACCCACACAAGCAGCTCACACATGCCCAGTAGGGTGCAACGGGTCACAATAGATCTGTTATCTGTAGGATCGCACTCTATGGTTCGAGACGCGGTTCGCGGATCCAGCAGCGCTTTGCTAAATCGTCCCGATGTCCTGTGCTCGCGTTCTGAATCTGCTGATAAATAAGTCTTCTCTGAGAAAGGCGTTCATTTTGTCATCACATATCAAGTTCTCTCTACCAGACTCAGTGTTTTTAGTTAACCAGAACTAAGGATCACTGGTACCTGATCCCTTCTCTGATGCGTGCGCGCGCGGATTCTCCATCTTTCTCTGTCAGCTGATCATTCTCTTCTCTGATGGAGAAACCAAACTCATCTTATTCTTAGATAAAGTGTTGTTTTGGACTTTTATACGAGCTAATGAACATTAATAGTCAGGAGCGATCAGAACACCTTGATCGTCACGCCTCTTCACCTGCAGCAGCTGAGTCTGATCGCAGTGAGGAAGAAACGGGTCATCGCTCCGTCAGACCCGAGAGGTGCAGGTTCAAAGTTTTATTTTATTTAAGCATCAGATTGAACTCTTGAGTTAAATGTTGTTTGTATTTAATGAGGATTGAGCAAAAATGTTGCACAGTGTTCTACCAAACAAATAGAGAGCAAAGTTTTTAGTCTTTTATTTTTCTTTCTGCTGATTCGAAAAATGATCCAATCTTTGACTCAAATCAGTGATCTGATCCTACTTGTGAGCTTTTCTCCAGCACTGGTGTGACAAAGAAAAGCCAACAGCGACAGCTTATCATCATCAAACCCCTCCCCCCTGGAGACGAACGTACCAAACACCAGAGTCAGGTTTTCCCTTGAGAACCTCTGATAAAAATTCTGTGTGCACCCCTGATCATAATGTAGTATCATAACATATAGTATCATAAAGTATCATTTATCAGATCATATTAAATGAAGGCCATCAACAGAGCACCATCGTCACATCATCAGTTGTTTCTGTGTCACATTAAGAAACCCACGGCTTCTTCACATCCCCTCTTCCTTCTGAAACCACCACACATCCTCAGCCGAGTACACAGGAAGTGACGGATTAGAATCGTTCTGTTCATCAGAACCAGCCGCCGAGCACCCAGAGCAGCACGCCACCGCCGTTTATCTGTACAGGTGGCCTGATCCGAGCATCCTTTGGTTTGTTAAACATTAGCTGGAGCAGGTGTCGGCCTTACAAAGACTGTTACACACACACACACACACACACACACACACACACACACACACACACACACACACACACACACACACACACACACACACACACTGATGTGTGCGTGGGCGAAAGCAGAGGAGGGGGTGAGTCAGGGACAAGTCACTTCCTCCTTTACTTCCTGTGGTTTTCCTGATTGTCAGACTCCAATGTTGACAAACTGACAACTCGTACCTCAAGTTTCTCTCTATTTAGACACACACACACACACACACACACACACACACACACACACACACACACACACACACACACACACACACTGATGTGTGCGTGGGCGAAAGCAGAGGAGGGGGTGAGTCAGGGACAAGTCACTTCCTCCTTTACTTCCTGTGGTTTTCCTGATTGTCAGACTCCAATGTTGACAAACTGACAACTCGTACCTCAAGTTTCTCTCTATTTAGACACACACACACACACACACACACACACACACACACACACACACACACACACACACACACACACACGAGCAGACGCCCACGCGGTGCGATAGTGTTGTCACACTCCAGCAGCAGCTTGTTGCTGTTTAATGAAACTAAGAACAAAAACATGTTTTCTTCTCAGTCGTTTGACTCATTTGATCTGAAACCAGATCAGAGAACCGCACCAGAGATCTCTCAGCCGCACAAACACTTCCTCAAAATCTAGAATATCACCATGCATAAAAAGCAAAAAACAAAGATGTACTTTTCTGTTGTTAAAGTGGTGAGGGACACTTTCAGATAGTTTTTGTTGCAGAGCTAGATCCTGTAACAAACAGTCTAATTTCTGTCAGATGGAGTGCCACAAGGAGTAGTGCTCGGACCTCCAGTCTTTGTGTCACAGCTTGTGTTAAATAGAACAGCAAAGAACACGATGTTGATCCTGGAAGGCCTCTACCTGCACTAACGCACCTGGTTTGAATTTCAGTGGTGGAGAAAGAGCTGAGCCAGAATGCAAGGCTCTCGATTTACAGGTCATCTATGTCTAATCCTCACCTGGTCATGAGGTTAGGGGAATGACTGAAAGAACAAGATGGCAGATACAAGAAGCTGAAATGAGTTTCCTCTACAGGATGGCCAAGTTCAGCCTTAAAGCCTGGGTCCCACAGGAGAAGTGAGCGCCGCTCCGTGGTAGAGCCGCTCCGTGGTAGAGCCGCTCCGTGGTAGAGCCGCTCCGTGGTAGAGCCGCTCCGTGGTAGAGCCGCTCCGTGGTAGAGCCGCTCCGTGGCAGAGCCGCTCCGTGGTAGAGCCGCTCCGTGGTAGAGTCACTCCGTGGTAGCGCCGCTCTGTGGCAGCGCCACTCCGTGGTAGCGCCGTTCCGTGGTAGAGTCGCTCCGTGGTAGAGTCGCTCCGTGGTAGAGCCGCTCCGTGGTAGAGTCACTCCGTGGTAGCGCCGCTCTGTGGCAGCGCCACTCCGTGGTAGCGCCGCTCCGTGGTAGCGCCGCTCCGTGATAGAGTCGCTCCGTGGTAGCGCCGTTCCGTGGTAGAGTCGCTCCGTGGTAGCGCCGTTCCGTGGTAGAGTCGCTCCGTGGTAGAGTCGTTCCGTGGTAGAGTCGCTCCGTGGTAGAGCCGCTCCGTGGTAGAGTCGCTCCGTGGTAGAGTCGTTCCGTGGTAGAGTCGCTCCGTGGTAGAGCCACTCCGTGGTAGAGTCGTTCCGTGGTAGAGCCGCTCCGTGGTAGCGCCGTTCCGTGGTAGAGTCGTTCCGTGGTAGAGTCGCTCCGTGGTAGAGCCGCTCCCTGGTAGCTGAGGTGAGTTTTCTGGTCCCCCTAGAGGCGAAGCGCCGTTGGACGCAGCTTGCAAAATCGCGATAGTCACAATATCTCATGGGAACTGAGAACAGGAAGTACGAAGCGTGTCTGTTTCAAAACTACGTCACACACTCCACAATGTCGTGACACGTGCCTCGGCTCATGCCTGGGTCCCACACAAGACGTCTGCGCTTGAGCCATGATTTTGAAAAGAAACCATTGTAATCAGATAAAGTAGTCCCCCTAGGTCCGCCATGTCGCGTCCCAGATACGCTGGTCTCCGCCGTGGCGCTAAAGATACGTGAACAGTTGTGTTCCTGAGCCGAGGTGCGGCTGAGGTGCGTGTGTCACGACATCCTGGAGGACTTTATGATGCAGAAATTACGACAATACGCTGAACCGCTACTAGTACGGCAAACATAAACGACCGCCAGTACGTGGACGAGGAGCGTTTCATTGTGGAATATTTATGTAATTGAGATTTTAGAAACAGAATATTCCAATAAATAGCTCAGATAATCCCACAGAACACCACGGTAGTTTTGATCTGATACGCTTCATACTTCCTGTTCTCAGTTCCCGCGAGATATTGTGACTATCGCGTGATTTTGCGAGCTGCGTCCAACGGCGCTTCGCCTCTAGGGGGACTAGAAAACTCTCCTCAGACATGACACTACCACGGAGGAGCGCTCACCTCTTCTGTGGGACCCAGGCGTAAGAAGTACACCTGTTCACGTATCTTTAGCGCCACGGCGGAGACCAGCACATCTGGGACGCGACATGGTGGACCTAGGGGGAACATATTATCTGATTACAATGGTTTCTTTTCAAAATCATGGCTCAAGCGCTACTCGGCACAGCGCATATTTCTTGTGTGGGACCCAGGATGAGGAGCTCGGACCTTTAAGACGGACTCTGATTAAAACCTCTGCCCCTCCACTGGAGAGGAGCCAGCTGACGGTTCATTGGATCGAGAGGCCTCCTAGACGCCTCCCTGGGGAGGTGTTTTGAGCATGGACCCAGGAGGCCCCTGGGTCAACCTAGGACATGTTGGAGGAAGAACATCTCCAGGCTGTCCGTTGGAACGCCTGGAGGTCCCACTGGAGGAGGTGAGTAGGAAGAGGACGGTCTGGAATTCCCTACTTTGCCTCCCTGCAACCAGGATCAGAGGAGGTAGGCTAGGAGAGACCTACTGATGTTTAAAAGCTTGGGACTTTGCACTTTTAACTTAGAATTGAAAAAACGTCCTTACATAAGAAACAAAACGCCTTCAAAGATCAACCTACTGGTTACACCTTTTATAAAATGGCTTCAGGCATGGAGGATGAAGAGCAGACCGATGGATTTGTTAGATAATGTGTTTCTATACAAACTGACCTCCAGACAGCCTTTAACTCACTCAACCTAAATCAGTAATAATAATTGATCCTTTATTGATCCCCTTGGGGAATTCATCTCTGACCCATCCTCAATGGTCAAGGAGCAGTGGGCTGCCATCTCAGCATGGCGCCCAGGAGACAGGTGGGGGTTCAGTATCATGGCCAGGCCGGGGTTTGAACCCACGCTCTCTGAAATGGGAGGTGATCTCTCCTGCCACTGCACCGCGGTCGCCTCAATGCAATCCCTAATATGTAAACAGCTCAGGATCACATTTAAAATTCAACAGGATAATTATGAATTAGAACAACTTCAATAGAACTTTTCTTTTCATAAATAATAAAGTCTAGTAAAGTCTTTACCTCATTAGAGACTAAAGAAAAAACATGAAGTCCAAGCCTCCATAACAGGCAGCGTTCAGAGGAGCTCGTCTTAAACTAAATGTCATAAAAACAATAAAATGTGACCTCCTGTTTTTCCATTCTGACTCTAAAACACAGGGCAGCTTTTTCTATTTTCATTCTAATAAAAGTTTCTTCTGCAGATAAAAACGTTCCTGTAAGGTTTTCACTGGTTTCAGTCTTAGATCAGGAGATCACTCAGACTCTGACCTTGACCAAGTTGGCGTTGATGTAGCGGTCCGGCCCTGGTTCCTCCTCCGTGTTCCTCAGGATCACCCGACTCTCAGGGTCTAAACGTCAACAACAAACGATCAACAAAACTCAACAACAGCGACAGGGCTCCTGCAGAGAGACTGGTCTTACTGGGGAGGATGGTCTTGTATCGGTCTTTCATCGTGTGTCCCGGAGCATCCAGGTCTGCAGGGTTCACAAAGTTCGGAGGGATTTTCTGTAAAGGTCAGAGGTCAAAGGGAAACGCTGATGTTAAAACACACAGATGGTTGTGTCTGAATGTATAACCTGTTCGTGTTGCATACGCTCGTCGTACAGATCAATTCTAATAAAACGAGTTAAAATGATTCATGGTTTTATACTAAGAGTTCCATCATGTTTGTAAAATGAATAAGAGAAGTTTTCACTCCTCGTCAGATCAGAGAAAACCATCCAGATTTTCAGCACCTCAAACCGGAGTTCTGGAACTGGAAGTGGTTTTTTACAGACATCAGGATCCATTCGGTTCTTTTAAGATGTTTCGTTTCTCATCTGAGGAACTTTATTAAAGGGTCACCCAACAGTGACATCACTCAAAGTGGGTGGAGTCTCTAGAAACAGGAAGTAATCCTCTGTCCAGAGCAGTATGGCTAGTCAGGTCAGGAGAGACGCTGCTGCTGCAGATCAGTGACACGTGAACAGCTAACTTTTCCGGTTTTTAAAACAACTTTTGATCTAAAACGTGTTCCTGATGAGTTTAAACCCGATGTAACCAGTTAGTTAACCTCTACAACTGTTTAGTTCATGGTGCTTCTGCTGCAGCAGCACGGAGTAATTCACACGTTGGGTAGAAACCCGGAGTAGCTCTGATGAGTCAGTATGGTAAGTCTGGGTTTGGTCCTTTAGAACGGTTCATCTGAGCTCTTTGACCTCTGAATCCCATCAACATTTCACAATAAAAACCTCCCATTTAGATGTAAAACAGAGGCATCCGAGGCCGGATGTAGGCATGGGCAGGGGGGGGGGGCGGCAATGCCCCTCCAAATTCTATGACTGCCCCTCAAACGCGACTGCATGCAGAAATAACAAATTTCAAAAATATTTCATTGAAAAATGGTCAGAGTGAGCGCTCTCTTCCGTTTGTCCTCATTCAAAGTAGCTACTGATGAATGACACAGAAAGAAAGAGAAACAAAAAACACAAAAAGAACAAAAAAACACAAAAAGAACAAAAAACACAGAAAAGATAAAAAAACACAAAAAGAACAAAAAAACACAAAAGAACAAAAAAACACAAAAAGAACAAAAAACAAAAAAGAACAAAAAACAAAAAAACACAAAAAGAACAAAAAAACACAAAAAGAACAAACAAGAACAAAAAAACACAAAAGAACAAAAAAACACAAAAAGAACAAAAAACAAAAAAGAACAAAAAACACAAAAAGAACAAAAAACAAAAGAACAAAAAAACACAAAAGAACAAAAAACACAAAAAGAACAAAAACACAAAAAAGAACAAAAAACACAAAAAAGAACAAAAAAACACAAAAAAGAACAAAAAACACAAAAAAAACAAAAAACACAAAAAAAACAAAAAACAAAAAAGAACAAAAAACAAAAAAAAACAAAAAAAAAAAAAAAACAAAAAAAAAAAAAAAAAAAAAAAACAAAAAAACAAAAAAAAAAAAAAAACACAAAAGAACAAAAACACACAAAAAGAACAAAAAACACAAAAGAACAAAAAAACACAAAAAGAACAAAAAAACAAAAAAAAAAAAAAAAAAAAAAAAAAAAAAAAAAACAAAAAAACAAAAAAAAAAAAAAAAAAAAAAAAAAAAAACAAAAAAACAAAAAAACACAAAAAAACAAAAAAACAAAAAGAACAAAAAACACAAAAAAATAAAAAAAACACAAAAAAGAACAAAAAACACAAAAAAGAACAAAAAACACAAAAAAGAACAAAAAACACAAAAAAGAACAAAAAACAAAAAAGAACAAAAAACACAAAAGAACAAAAAACACAAAAAACAAAAAAGAACAAAAAACACAAAAGAACAAAAAACACAAAAAAGATCAAAATACACAAAAAAGATCAAAAAACACAAAAAGAACAAAATACACAAAAAAGATCAAAAAACACAAAAAGAACAAAATACACACAAAAGAACAAAAAACACAAAAAAGATCAAAATACACAAAAAAGATAAAAAAACACAAAAAAGATTAAAAAAACACAAAAAAGAACAAAAAACACAAAAAGAACAAAAAACACAAAAAAGATCAAAATACACAAAAAAGATAAAAAACACAAAAAGAACAAAAAATCACACATAAAAGATCAAAAAACACAAAAAAGATAAAAAAACACAAAAAAGATAAAAAAAACACAAAAAGAACAAAAAAACACACAAAAAAGAACAAAAAAGAACAAAAACACAAAAAAGATCAAAAAACACAAAAAAGAACAAAAAAACACAAAAAAGAACAAAATACACAAAAAAGATCAAAATACACAAAAAAGATAAAAAACACAAAAAGAACAAAAAATCACACATAAAAGATCAAAAAACACAAAAAAGAACAAAAAAACACAAAAAAGAACAAACCAACCCTAACCAGATGAGGTCAGCCTCAACAGGGCATCAGCCAGTGTCCTACTTGTTCCGTCCCAAGCCCGGGTAAATGCAGAGGGTAGGGATCAGATATGAACATAAATCTATGGATAGAGGAACTGATATGATGTCATAGTTTTTGATGCATTTAAGGGATTGGGGGGGGATGTGATGACCAAAACATTCTTAGCATGTCCAGACTGGCCCCCCTGATATTCTACCTGCCCCCCTTAGTGGGGCTGCTAGATCCGGCCCTGGAGGCATCAAAACAATAAGACCTTAAAAACTGGAGAAACAGATATTTAGATTTATCAAGTTGAAAAGTGTCCTGAGGTCAAAGAACTACAAGGAGACACGTCTTCCTCGGTAACAGAAGAAACCTGTCAGAACTTCCCTGGATGAGAAGAAAAACGTCTTCAGAAAATGAGAAAAGACGTTCCTACTTATTACTACTACTTATGAACTTATTCCAGCTCCGACACTAAAGACTTCATGTGTGGAGTCACACAGGATGCAGTGGATGACAGGAACTTCTTTCCAGATGAGCAGAAATAATAAAGACTAAAGAAATAGAGAGACTAAAACAACAGGAAGGAGGGAGGACCTGAGCTGGGCGGTACCTGATACTCTGAGTTCAGGGTGGGCGTGTCTGAGGCAGCTTCCTGTAACTGAGCGTGAGCGAGCACTCGGGAGGAGGTGTGGAGCAGCTGAAGCCACACCTCCTTAGGGGTGGAGACAGAGCAGATGGTCTCCGCCCCCAGTGTGCTCACGTCCAGGAGCAGAGACAGGTTGGAGCCCCGCCTACAAAATAAAAGCATTTCAAAGAATCAGAAGGAGAAAGTTCAATTTATTTTACACAAGACTGGAAAAAATCCACATGAAAAACCTGGCTATCACTGATTTATGAT
Organism: Callopanchax toddi; assembly: GCA_006937965.1. Taxonomy (NCBI): domain Eukaryota; kingdom Metazoa; phylum Chordata; class Actinopteri; order Cyprinodontiformes; family Nothobranchiidae; genus Callopanchax; species Callopanchax toddi. Next base: position 206,217 of record SSNR01000558.1, read on the forward strand.
CTTCATTCTCATGAACTCAGGTAAATAGACTCAGGAAAATGAATCCTATTAAAATAATTCAAATAAATTTATCCTAATAATATAATTCTAATAAATTAATCCTAATAAACTAATTCTAATGAAATTAATTCTAATAAAATAAATTTTAATAAAATTAGTTCCAATTCCATTTTAAAATGAAACTGGTCATATCAGTCTAACCCGGTTATGACTCAAACATTTTGCTTTGATGAATAATTACTGCGGTGAAACCAGAACTCACCTCTCCTGGAGGCGGACCGATAATTTACGAGGAGGCGTGGCCAAAGGTGGAGGTGAACAAGGCTCTTCAGCAGGAACGGAGGCGGAGCCAACCACCGATGTGCTCATTGTGTTTCTGGTCTCAGCTGCTCACCTCAGCACCATCCTGCAGGAGAGAGGCCGTAACTCGTCCCGTTACCATGACAACAGAACACAAACACACTGAAGGACATCAGGGTCATTCTGAAGTGCTGACTATCAGTTTTTAACCACACCTACTGGTGACATCACTCAAAGCAGGTGGAGTCTCTGGAAACAGGAAGTAGTATCAGGAGAGACACTAATGCAGATCAGTAACAAACTAATGGCTAATTTTTAAATTTAAAACAACTTTTGATCAAAAAAGTCCATCTGATGCGTTGGAACGCTATATTACCTGTTAGCTAACCACTACACTGTAGCATGAGACTGTTTAGCTGATGTTTTTGGTGCTGTTCTGATCACTATTCTACTGAACACTGCCGCCGCAGCACAAACACTATAAACTAAACAACCTGTACCATGATAAACTAGAGGCTTACTAACTGGTGATGAACGCATCAGTTTGGATCAAGTCTCCTTTTAAATCCCAACAAAATGGATAACATTTTTTACACTCTCAAAACGGAGGAGGGGACTCCGCGGCTGACTGAGACAAGAGCTGTGGGGTTCGTAATGGATCAGATTGCGGGTCCTGCAAGTCTGTCTCTGGAGGTCTACAACTTTGGATTAATGATGATCGGGTGCACGCTCATTGGAATCTGCATGGACCTGGTTTATCGGAGAACAACGGAGCTAACAGGTGCAATTGACAGGATTCCTGTGTTTCAAAGGGGGCTGATGCGTGCTTTGAACACTGAAACACTCGCGAGGACTGAGTTGTCTCGTAGGACTGTCTGCGAACGAACTCTGGCGCGGAGTGAATTACGATCGATGTGTCGAACTACACGGATCAGATGGGACTGGCCAGGTTTTCAAATTTGGACGGGATGAAGCCAGTGACGGACATTTAAGGCGGCTGTAACAAACAGGACTGCCTGCTCCAAACACATTCTGTTATCTTATCTGGTGACCCTGAAAACATTCTCCTACTCAACAGAGTGAATGAAGCGACTGCTCAGCCCCCCCCCTTCTCTACGCTCTCTCACCCTAACTCGCCTCCCCCCCCTCTACTGGGAGTGAAGGTCGGTCAGCTGTGCCGTGTCCTTGCTGCTGGTGGAGATCCTGACCCCCCCCACCCTCCTTGATGTGTTTATCGGTTGTTGTGACTGTGTGTAAAATGCTACTCCCTCCCTCCATTTTGTTTACATTTTCTTCTGCTCCCATCTTTATTTTTTTTGCCCAAATATTGTATTGAAGTTGTCCCAATATTTCTGCCCAAGACTTTAGTCCCTTACACAAGCCAATGTCCCACTTTATCTCATAATTTACAATGCAGGTCCCCTGATGGTTCCCCAAATCTTGAAGTTTGCCCCAATATTTCTCTTTGCCCAAGCCCAAGTAAATGTCCCACTTTAACTCATAATTTACAATGTAGGTCCCCTGATGGTACCCCAAATCTTGCCCAAATATTGTATCTGGCTCCCATCTTTATTTTTGGTCCAAATATTGTATTGAAGTTGTCCCAATATTTCTGCCCAAAACTTTAGTTCCTTACACAAGTCAATGTCCCACTTTATCTCATAATTTACAATGTAGATCCCCTGAAGGTACCCCAAATCTTGCCCAAATATTGTATCTGGTACCCCCAAATCTATGTTTTGTTTTTATTTTCAATGTTTTCTCTGTTTTGTTTTTTTTTTGTTTATATTGTCAAGCGCTTTGTGATGTATATCTGTGAAAGGCGCTCTATAAATAAACTTTACTTACTTACTTACTAAATGTCACTGATCTGCAGCAGTGTCTCTCCTGATCTGACTAGGTATAAGCATTGTGCCTGTCAGAGGACTACTTCCTGTTTTTAGAGACTCCACCCACATTGAGTGATGTCACAGTGGGTGTGGCCCTAACTAGACTGATGGAAGTCACTTCAGAACGACCTCGAGGACCTTTAACGTAAAACTTTGATGAATCTCAAAACGCCAAAAAATTTCATTCAATACTTTACATTATTACTACCTTACATTATCATTACTTTACATTATTACTACCTTACATTATCATTACTTTACATTATTACTACCTTACATTATCATTACTTTTAAATGATAATTAAAATGATGGTTTTACCAAGAATCAATTACCTATTCTCAATGATTCCAAATAAACCATCATCTGACTGGTTTAGATCTCTGGACTCGTCTATTTCTAAATGTCTTTGGAAGGATAAACCTCCACGTATTAGCCTGAAAACGCTACAGAAAACCAAAGACAGAGGAGGACTTGATGTACCTAATTTTTCTAATTATTTCTTAGCCAACAGGCTACAATACATCTGAAGATGGATTAAGCAGGACCCACTAGATGAGTCCTGGTTAGACGTAGAACAGACAATATGCAACAATATAGAGATTTCAGATCTACCATTTATTAGCTCAAACATTAAACGAAGCGACTGCTTTAAAAGCCCTAACATCAGCTCTTCTCTGACAGCATGGTGGGAGGATCTGAAAATGACTGAGTCTTCACTGATTCCATGCAGGCGTACACCCATCTGGAACAATCCTGACATCCTACAAAACAACAATATGATCAACTTCTCAGACTGGAGGAGGAAAGGAATCGTATACCTGGAACATTTCTCTGAGGGAACTGATTTCATCCCGTTTAACAGGATAGTCTCACAATATGGGGTTGACAGGAATAGATTTTTAGAATATCAGCAAATTAAATCTATAATAAAACATAAATTTAAGTTTAATAGAACAGAGCTACAAACACCATCAAGGGTATTAGATTTCCTTAATCTCAAATCTCCGAAGTTACTCTCTAAAATATATAGGTTACTGTCTAAAGTAGATGATTCGATATCTCTTCCTATAGCTAAGTGGGAGGCGGACCTATCAGTCAGTTATGACCAAAACTTCTGGTCTCAGACATGTTTAAAACCTTTTAGAATGACTAGAAACCCCAGTTTACAATTAATTCAATATAAAATCCTACATAGAGTTCACTATACAGGTCAGGATGTTCAGGATGGGTTATGCACCATCTGAAACCTGCACAAGCTGCACAGACAACACCCCTGACACCTATATTCATGCACTTTGGTTTTGTCCACCTGTGCAGAGATTTTGGTCCCGGATATGTGAAGACCTGTCAAAGTGTCTGAAATGTAATATTCCAGCTTCACCTCCAGTTTGCTTACTGGGAGATTTAGATGATGTCATCACAGA
>SSNR01000558.1:232712-247135 GCA_006937965.1 Callopanchax toddi
ACACACACACACACACACACACACACACACACACACACACACACAGTGTCACACACACACACACACAACTGAGTCCATCAGAGGGACATGATCAGGACTGAGTCCATCATATGGACAGGATGAGGACTGAGTCCATCAGAGGGACATGATCAGGACTGAGTCCATCATATGGACAGGATGAGGACTGAGTCCATCAGAGGGACAGGATGAGGACTGAGTCCATCAGAGGGACAGGATGAGGACTGAGTCCATCATATGGACAGGATGAGGACTGAGTCCATCAGAGGGACATGATCAGGACTGAGTCCATCATATGGACAGGATGAGGACTGAGTCCATCAGAGGGACATGATCAGGACTGAGTCCATCATATGGACAGGATGAGGACTGAGTCCATCAGAGGGACAGGATGAGGACTGAGTCCATCAGAGGGACAGGATGAGGACTGAGTCCATCATAGGGACAGGATGAGGACTGAGTCCATCAGAGGGACATGATCAGGACTGAGTCCATCATATGGACAGGATGAGGACTGAGTCCATCAGAGGGACATGATCAGGACTGAGTCCATCATATGGACAGGATGAGGACTGAGTCCATCAGAGGGACAGGATGAGGACTGAGTCCATCAGAGGGACAGGATGAGGACTGAGTCCATCATATGGACAGGATGAGGACTGAGTCCATCAGAGGGACATGATCAGGACTGAGTCCATCATATGGACAGGATGAGGACTGAGTCCATCAGAGGGACATGATCAGGACTGAGTCCATCATATGGACAGGATGAGGACTGAGTCCATCAGAGGGACAGGATGAGGACTGAGTCCATCATATGGACAGGATGAGGACTGAGTCCATCAGAGGGACAGGATGAGGACTCAGTCCATCAGTGGGACAGACCATTTTAGATGTTTAGGAGATCAGAGTAGAGGAGGGAACTGGAGACCTAGAGGAAGACCAGAGAGGAGATTCATGGATGCAGTTACTGATGACATGAAGCTGATTGGTGGAGAGTAGAGGATGTAGAGGACAGGGTGGAGACAGGTGATTGGCTGTAGAGACCCTGAAGGGAAATAACCAAAGAAAAACAAGAAGCTACAGGTATAACTGTAAAGACTAGCTACCAACACATCAGTGGGACTTATCTAACCAAGAGTTGTTTTAAATTATGAATTCAAATTTGAGTGTGATAAGACGAGAGGGGGGGGGGGGGTTAGCAGTGACCCCTGAGGACATCAGTTTCACTTTTCTAAGAGCAGAAATGATCAACATCAGTATAAATATTCATTTGTAGAAATGCCTGTAAAGCTTCCGCTCTGTCTGTATAATACTTCAGAGTTCAGGAGTAAGCAGAGGTCAGAGGTCAGTTTGGCTTTCACAGCTCCGATACCAAGGCACAGATTAGCCTCAGAGGCTTCGATGTGACTGACAAACACTCACTGCTCATTATAATAAATCCTCAGGCGCACTCTGATGTTATTCATGAAACTATTCCACAGCTCTTCACATCTTGCTTCTCATTGCTCTGCGCTCCCTGTTTGCTCTTTACCATCATTGTTCAATTAGCTGCCATGTGTTTTCAGCGTGTGGCTCTGCTCCAGACTCAGAAAACCAAATTTCCCTCACGAACAATAACTACAGAATGACTGAATGAAGGAGACTGGGGAGTGTTGGTGAGCTTCGGCACAGCTGCCTTCATTGGTTCCCTGTGAAGTTGTTTAATTTGTTTCTATGGCAATTTAGAGCCATGCAGGAAAACAGTTCACTGTGGAGTCACAAGTGAAATCCTTTAATTCAGCCACTAATGACACAGGGAGTGGTTACACTGTCATCTGGGTCATAACGGGACTCAGGGAGAAGACACAAAGGGAAGAAATAAATAAGAGATGCAGAAAAAAAGGAAGAGATGATAATGGTTAAGCAGACTGAGTTGGAAATGGAAAACAATGAAGAAGAAGAGACAACAGAAGGAGTGGTGATGAAAAATAAAGTTACATTTGCTAAATAGAAGGAAATCTGAAACAAAGAAGGAGAATCTGCTGCTGATTCACAAACAGGAGCCACTGAGGTGTGAGGAGGAAAGACTGGTGCAGCACCGCCCTCTGGTGGCAGAATAGAAGATTACAGCTTTACCAAAGTGAACCGAGAAAGGAAAGGAAGTTCATTTCTAGATAAAACATCACCAATAACATCACAATGTGCATCATGATAAAATACATGAAACAGGAAATGATGTAGAAATGAAGAGATGGAGCATTCACAATCAACTTTCTGCTTCACTTTGATCAAATCAAACTTTATTTGTATAGCACCTTTCATGCCCCAGCGAGCAACACAAAGTGCTTGACAGATTAAAATGACCCATACAACCCACATTCCCTCCCTTTCCCACACATAGAACAATGATGACACTCTCCCCTCCCAGTCCACAACCCATTCCCAGGCACACACACACCCACACATACACATCAAAACCACAGTAAACACTATGTTGAGCTCAGATGGCTCCAGTAATGAGAAACACGCCATCTAGTGGGCCCTCTGCCTCGTCAGCTGTAGAACCAGGTCAGCAGCCACACACCAACCAAGGGCACCCGGGTATGGAGGGTGGCAACCCCCCCACTGCCCGGGCCCTACCGGGGAGCGCCCGAGCCGCCACCGCCGACCACCGGTCCCAAGGCAGAGGGCTCCACAGAGGAAACACTGGAGGATTAAAATGCATAGCATATAAAATAACAAGAACTTATATGAATAGTAAAATGACCAATAAAATGTGAATAAAAAACTAAATAAATAATAATCAGTTAAAAGCTAATCTAAAAAGGTGAGTCTGGAGTCTATTCTTAAAAACCTGAACGTTCTCTGCGGTCCTGAGGTCCTCTGGCAGTCCGTTCCAGAGGCGAGGGCCGTAATAACCAAAAGAAGCTTCGCCGTGGGTGTGTCCTGACTTTAGGGATGACTAGGAGACGGCTGCCAGAGGAGCGCAGTGACCGCGAGGGTTCATATGGAAAAAGCAGTTCAGAAAGATAAGAAGGGCCAAGACCATTAAGACACTTAAAAACCATTAACAGGATCTTAAAATCGATCCTAGAACATACGGGGAGCCAATGCAGTGATTTTAAAACCGGAGTGATGAGCTCCTGCTTCCTGGTCTTTGTCAGGACACGGGCTGCTGAGTTCTGTAAAAGTTGTAGTTGACAGTTGATAACTGTCATCCAAAGTTTCTCCATCCATCATCCTGTTGTTTCAGGTCTGACTTGGTGACACGCTGTGCTCCAGCTAACCAGGACCTGATTCTTACCTGAATCAGAACTCTTCTACCTGTTCATTTCATAGACTTGGTTCATATTAAAGCAGCTATGTGGAGCATTTCAGCAAGAGAGCATTTTTTTGACTCCAACATTCCACGGCCCGTCCCAAAACCTCCATCCCCCCCCTGCTTTCTATAGCCCCACCTCCAGTGCTTTAAGTGGGCCGGGACGCGGCCGTACTCAGTACCGCCACTTCTAAAAATAGCTCTTTGGAGTTCCGCCACTTCTCAGAGCGCTGAGAACGTTCTTATGAGTCCCGGAATGCTCAGTTTAAATTAGGGCTGTCAAAATGAGCACGTTATTAACGCGTTAACGCAAAGCCCCCGTTAACGGCGTTATTTTTTTTAACGCACAGGCTTCCGTAGTTTTGCTTTGCGGGCACATGAACACACAGGTCTAGCTCCGCATGCAGCTGCTGCAGAACCCTCCTCCCCGTCCCATAAACTAGAAAGTTTTCAGCGGAGACGCCACAGTCCTACATCCTGTAAACTGTCAACAGCATCGCCAGTGACGGCCTGGCAACCGGGAGAACCGGGAGATCTCCTGGTCTCCTCGCCGCTAGTCCTGACCCGCTCCGTGATCATACCGACGATCAGGACGTTTCTAATGATTAAATAAATACATTTTTAAAATGAGACGGTCTGCAAGCATTGTTTGACCCATCTCCCGCACGTAGCAGGAAACACTTCAAACAAGGCCACGCCCCTCCGACGCCACCGCCCCAGTGTAGCTTCTGGAAGCAGCCCATTGGAGCAGGTAACGCCGGGGAAAACCAGCAGTCTGTCGCTTTCAACAAACGTACAGCATCCGCTCAGAAAAGCACAAGAAAATGAGCCGCGCTGTTGGCGTGTTTATTTATATTAAAGAGGCACTTTAGACTATTTGTAAGATATTTTTATATGAACGCGTTTTTTAAACGTCCGGCCAGACTTCAAAATAAAAGCATTCATATAAAAATCCCCCACACTATTTTACTTTTAACAGTACATTGAAAAGGCACTTATTTCTGTTTGTCTCTGAACATATTGTGACACACTAAACTACAAGTAACACGTCTGAAAACTTATTTTATTGTGTGAATAAAATAAGTGTTGGAAATTTTAGGTTTTCTTCAGTTTTTCTATGATTCAAAGTGGACCAAACCAAAACCGTGACCCAAATACCGAGGTACGGACCGGACCGTGGGCAAACTGGACCGTTGCGTCCCTAGTTGTTACCTTGGTGATGAACGCTGTAGTAAGTGGTAAGTACATTTTGTTTCTATAGCACCTTTCACAGAAACAAATCACAAAGTGCTTCACAAAAACATTCAAATTAAAACATGATTAAAGACAAAGAACCAAAAACATCAACCAATGAAAGAAAATAAAAGATTTAGTTAAAAGCAGTTTTAAATATTTGGGTCTTCAGCTGCTTTTAAAGGTGTCCAGACTGTCTGTACCGATGTGTGTGAACAGTGTCAGATCCTGTTGGCAGAACCTGGAACAAGAACTTATCAGATTGTAAATATTGAGTCTGGAGATGAAATAACTCGTGTAAACAGGACATTTGTGCAAACGTCTTTGTAAATAATAAAAGCTAATAAGCATCACATCTAAGTCATGTAGAATTGTTTGAACACATCCAAGTTACACAGGAGACTGTTATCAGACCAAACCGTAGGAGGTTTTGTGAGTTCACCCTTCTGTTCCATTCAGGAGTCTATGGAAGTAAATGGACACCTTCATAGTTTAAAGTTCCAGATCTCATGATTTAGTGTTCAGTAAGATGATAACCCAGAAGGTTAAAATACATTTATTTGTTAAGAAATTTGAAATGTGCCATATGGTATAAAAGAAAAGTCCAAAAAACTGTAAACATAGAAAAACAACTGAAACACGAAACCTTAAATTATTGTAAACAATGAAAAACAATTCTGAATTGATCTATTTTAAGTGTTAAAAAGCGTTTTGTTGGTCTAAGTAGAAAATAATCATCAACCAATAAAAGTCTAATTTAAACTTTTTCATGCAAGAGCCTTAAATAATATGCTTGTTCCTCTTGTTACCTTAATGTCACTAAAGCTGGGCATACACTGTGCGACTTCAGCGCCGATTTCCCGCTCTGCGACTATTTTAGTCGTGCCGAGTTCAGCATATCCTGCATTGGTGTTTGTGTAGTATACAGCGAGAAGCGATGTTTCACCTCACGAGGAGCTCCCGATCAGCAACCCAGGGTTCATACAGCTTTCTAGTGAAGATTTTCCATGACATTTCCAAAACCTTTAACCAACTTTCCATGACCAAAAATAACTAGTTAGGTTTGTATTAAAAGTGGTTCAGTCCTCCAGTAGTTCCAGAACCAAAGTTCCGGTTCCCGCAGAGCACGTGTACAGTCCATTCCGTTTCCCCACATATTCGGAAGTAAATTAAGTCTTTGCTCATTTAAAAGATTATTTTGTTTTATGAAAGGAAAACTTTTTAATGAACCAAGGAAACCAATTAAATCAACTGGAAAATAACAGAAAGAATGTTATGAAAAACTTTTAAATAAACCAATTAACTTAAAAAAATAAAAAATCTAATGAAAAATAAATAAATAAATCGTGTGCTCAAGAATAAGGTCTTCTTCCGTCCAGATCAAGCACGCAAATAAAGTCTGGGGCTTTAGAGAACTAGAGATGTCGTCCCTTCAAAGTTCTGAGTCCGAAGGAGGAGTGGCTCTTATAGGCTTGGTTCGGTAAAACTTGAGTTTTGTAGAAATATTTCTTGTTTTTAAAGCGGCACTCCGGAGGATTTCATCAGGAGAGCAGTTTTTGAATCTAGCGTCCAAAGGCTCCTCCTCAAAACATCTCGACGCGCGCGTCCGGTCGCGTGTGCGCGCGTGCACGCGACGCATATACTTCGGACATGAACTGTACCGCTCAGTGTGTAGGGTTTAATCACTCACAGTTCACAATCTTATTCCAACACTACGAGGGTCTGAAGAGCCCTCTCTGTCCCTGCTGCTTCTGATATTAGCTCTGTTAGCAGAGAGCTGCTGCTGGACTCTGAAGCTGAACTTGACTCGGCCCTGGATGAACTTTCTGACCAAAATAAACGCGTAACCCTGTCAAGCCTTGCCATTCTGTGAGGTGAAAGGTTTAAAAATAAAAATAAACCCGTCTTTATCTGGAGAATGGGTAGGTTTTTAGTAGAAATGAGCCGTGAGTCCTCAGTGAACGGCTGAGACGGCAGAGAAACACAAGGAGCGTCCTGTACGACAGCGCCCCCTACTGGTACAGGTTTGGTCGATGCATGTTGAGAGAATGCAGACATTTGAATTTCATTGGCTGAAAAATGTCGGCGGCAAGAAATAACGGAAAGGGGTCTTTAGGAGGAAGGAGGGTCTTCATCAGAATGACAGATGTTGTGGAACTCAACCCATAGATCATAGTTTAGACCTGAAATACCATTTAGAACATTTAGAAAACTTTGAGACAGAGAAAAATGCTCCAGAGAGCCGCTTTAATGAAATCTAGTCAGACTCCTCGTTTTGTCTGTCAATGAAATCTGCCCTCCTGCTTCTGACAGTTTGCAGTCCTGGCAACAGAGCATCAATCCACAAGTCAGCCTGTCATCTTTTAATTGTTGTTTGAACAGGACAAAAAGAATAGTACAAACTAGGCTGGACGATAATTCAATATCAATATATATCTACCGATAGACGTGTGGCTCAATAGAAAAAGAATGGGTCGGTTAAAAGTTCGATTGAAAAAGTTTCCCGGCTTTTTTCATTTTATCCAACCAGCTAACAAAATACTAGAGTCATTATTTACTCCTAACCAATCAGACCCAGGCAGTCTGTCACCAAGCCCCTCCCCTCTCAGACCACAACAGAGCAGGTCTCTAAAACAGGAGGTCGCTGCACGGAGGGGCGGAGGGAATTATCCAGAACAAAGTCTAGTTTGTTAGTTAACCAGCATGCTAATGTTTGGTTTTTACAAGTCCGACACAAACCAAACAACACTCGTTTGTAAAATGAGCAGAGAACAAATTAAACCAGTCTGGTAACACAACCACCGTGTTTTAGCATTTAGCTGCTCGAAGCTGCAGGAATACGAGCTGAGGTTAGGATCCACTAGGAGGAGAAATCCTCTGATCCTCAAACCAAACTGGGATAAACACGACCTGAACCCGAAGTGACCTGAAGAACGTGAAGCCCGGACCCGAACCGAGCCGACACACGTAACATTCAAACGGGCCGAAGCGGAGTTGTTGTTTTATGGAGGATGAAAAACAGCTGATCTCTGGGTGGTTCTGTCTTCTTCTGGTTCAAATACAGGATCTTTAGTCTCACAGCGCTGTCTTGAATGAACCATCAACTCTTTCTTCATCTGAACTCACCAAACTTTATAGTTTTGTCAGAATGGAACTCAACATTCTTTATTTTTAGAATTATGACACCAGGTTTTGTTGCTCCTCTCTCTGTTCTCAGACTCATCCTGATCCATCCATCCATCCATCCATTTTCTGTAGCCGCTTAATCCTCCACAGAGGGTCGCGGGGGGAGCTGTTGCCTATCTCCAGCGGTCAAGGGGCGAGAGGCGGGGGACTCATCCTGATCAATTAACCTAATTAATCAGCTGATCGGCCTTCGGTTTGGCTCAAATGTTTGAATAAAAGGTTGAATTAAATTCAGTTTTTGTTTGTTCATTAAGGAATAGCATTAAATGAAATGGCCAGGGCTGCACTTAAAATATATTTTCTACTCTTTTTTCATATTTTCAATAATATTATAGATTATTATGAATTTTTAAATCATTTAAACATGGCTGTTTGTCCTTTCCTGAACTGTACTCAGCCTTTAACCAATGTATAAATACATGACTTCTGTTTTTACATGTTTGTGTTTTTAAATCTCAAATTGATTTGTTGGTTTTCTGACATAAGAACATCCTATTATTCCATCTGTAAATGTTCTCGTTTTAATATAAAAACTTCCCTGAAACAACCTGGAAAAGCAAATGATTGGTGTTGTTTTACAGGACACACCTTTATCAGGAAACACTTTGGTCTGTATGCTGAGGCAATATTTAATGTATGTTCTGTGTTTATAGACGACACGCACACCGAAGAGCTGATGGTATATAAAGGCTGAGTCTGCATCTCCACATCATCCAGTTCCAGCTGCTGCTACTGGAACCTCTTCAGCTGATTCTCATCAAGGTGAAACTGGACTTGTCTTTGTTCATCAGGATGCTTCAGAGGGTGGAGGTTATGAGATGAAACTAGACCCGTTGATCTAACTCTGATTGTTGTAGGATTTCCATCTGAGGCTTGTTTTACCTCCATATATTAGTGTCAGTTCTTTTGTTACCAGTTACATCCTGTTCCTAACTGTTTGTCCACAGATGGCTTCAGGTCTTTCCTTCACCTTGCTCCTCTGCCTGAGCTGTGGACTCTGGACTGGAACTGATGTAAGTTTAGAAAACGAAGTCCAGAGATCCTGATGATGAGAGAAACTTCCTGTTGTGAATCAAAGTCTGATATTTAGTTTTTCACATCCACAGGCAGGATTTCTGGCCAGAGGTTGGTGCTTCTGACATTTATTATGGTGGTAAAGGCTCTGAAGGGACAGCGGGCATGATGGGAAGTTCTTTAACGACCTGATTAAAACTTATGAGCAGCTTTACGTCAGACCGTTCAGACAGGAAAGATGAAGAATACCATTTTTATTAAGATTAAAACACTCAAATAATTTACTAGATAAAAACGTGAAGACGTTCACAAACTGAGTCAAAGTTCCTAAAAGTAAATGTTTCAGTTGCATTATCTGAGAAACAATTTCATAAAGAGGTCTATAAAGATAAAACTATCGTTCCACATCGGTACAGCACTTTTCTAAGTCAGCAGTCACTCATTCACACTGATGGCAGTGAGCTACACTGGAGACATAGAAGTGAAGCAACCAGACACAGGCGCCGCCAGACTCTCCAACCAAGGACACAACAGAGTGACCCATCCGGAGCTGGGATCGAACCGGCAACCCTTCAGTTACAAGACCAACGCCTGAACCTACTGCTGCCCCTTTGCATATTTACATTTTTATTTATTTCATTTCCAGCCATGAAAGGCATCAACAGTCCTCTACAGAGGACTTTTAGTTCTTTGGATCTTTTTGCATCGTTCATTATTTGTGTGACGTTTCACTGACTTTGGCTAATTCTACTCCTCTACATTGTTGAATCCATACTGAAAACACGTTTTATCCTGTGGTTTCATAAATGTTTCCAGTTGCTGACGCTAATGACTGCCCTGCCGGTTGGAGTTGGTTTCCGAGTCGCTGCTACCTGTTTGTGAACGTTGCCAAGGACTGGGCTGAAGCTGAGGTACAACACCTGCAGACGTAAAGCAGCTTTACTCACCACATTTTGTCCAGACATACGTCTCATACACCTCAGTATAAGTGGAATTTGTTCTCTGCATTTAATCCAATCCTGGTGTGACGGCACCCAACAGGCAGTGTGGGGTTCAGTATGTTGGGATTGAACCCTGGTCTCCCACACAGTAGACAGACTTTTTTCCCTGAGCCACAGTTTCACTATTTGCTGAAATCTCAGTTTGAGCAGGAATTCATAAAAGTTTAAATTTAAAACAGAAAAACAGCAGCTGGATGAAAACTAGAGCAGAACGTTCTGCTGTGAACCCGAACCGCGGTGAAAGCAGACCGTCGGACGTAGGAGTCGCTATGCTAACATTAGCATGTGTGGCTAACCACACAGACCTCAGGATAACTGCTAATATCTCAGCAGAAATATGTTACAAACAACACAAAAGCTGCTCCTAAAGGCGTTCTCCTCCTTGGTGCAAAAGACCCATTCCTATAGGAAAACTTAAAAATCAGCTCATGCCTGGGACTCAAACCCAGGTCTCCCACATCAGAGGCGGAGTCCTAGACCACTATGCTACAGCTGAGTTATGATTCTCTACATCAACATTAAGTGTCACATAACGTGAGTCAAGATTGTGAAAAATCTGCGTCGCTTAATATTTTGTGGGTTAATTTACTTTAAGAATATTTTTGCATGTAAATTTAAATTAAATAAAAATAATTTTTACTGGCCAATGAGACCAGGCCCCTAGGCTCAAGCCATATCTAGCCTGTGCATTATCTGGGCCTGTCTATGGGGCGGGGTGAGCCAAGATGAGTGAGACCATGTATGCAAATTCGCAGTGTGACGTAGATCTGCGAGGTTTTTCAAATCCTAGCGTTTCAACCTGAAACTATTTTTTGTGGAGATCCATGTAGAAAACGTTTTCATGTTCAGCCTGCATGAAAGCTCAGAGTGACCCATATTAATCAGAAAGAACATGAAAAAAAAAAAGGTTTTCAGTAAACCACACCTTTAACACAATTAATCACAGCTTGCTTTGGACGTAAGCGGAACTAAGAGTCCCTGAGGCAGAACTACTTTTCGGTTCTGAGTTCCAGCCATGTATTGTTTAGTGACGGACATTTCCTGTTTAGTGTGTGGCTGTGTCTGAATCCAGGTCCAGGATCTTCTGAGGACGTGGACTTGTTGGTCTACCTAGGTCGGGTCCTCGCTCGACCGCTAAGACCGGAAATAAGCGGCTCTGAACTCAGACGGTCTAGCCTCATCCTTAGCCCCGCCCCTCAGTCCAGTCGCTTAGCAACCGTGACTGCGCCGACAGACAGGCTAAAGCTAATAAAATGGATCTAAAGAAACACTTGAAGCTCTTTTATGGTGACTTATTTCCTAAACTTTCATTTAAAACATTCGAGCTACCTTACATTGATTTCTTGTCTTAAATAACATGAAAAATAAAACATTCAACCTCTTTTATGGAGATTTTTATTATTAAACTTCATATAAAGAGAAGCAAAACATTCCTAAACACAAGCTTTTATAATCTTTTGAAAAACTGACATTTAAAACTGAACTGCTCTCTGGGTTTTTCTGCTACTGCTGCAGAATTGATGAACCAGTAGAATCCAACAGTCAGTGCACAAAGCATCCTGGGATAGCCTTGGCCAGCGAGGATAGGTTAGGGTCTCGAAATGCGTCCTCATAAACATCCTACCCCTGAATCCAGACACCGCCTGTGTGACAGACATAAAATAGTAATAGGGAATGAGAAATGTGTAGGTTTAAGGATCAGTCAGCTGCATTTATTATTATTCTCTAGCGTGTTTAGTTCATGTTTTACTGACCAGTGTTCACTGGTGGAGCTAGTGCTAATGCTAACTACTACAACTCCATTAAATAATGTTTGTCCTCCGGTGAAATGAGCCTGTTGCTTAAGACTGGCATTAATAAAGCTGATAATAAAGTTCTGGACTCTTAGGTCTGTCCAGTTTTAGCCAGGGATACTTTTTGGTTTTCTACTGTTTTGAATTTCATCCATCCATCTTCTGTAGCCGCTTATTCCTCCACAGAGGGTCGCGGGGCAGCTGGTGCCTATCTCCAGCGGTCAAGGGGCGAGAGGCGGGGGACACCCTGGACGGGTCGCCAGTCCATCGCAGGGCCACACAGAGACGAACGAGACAAACAACCACACACCCACTCACACCTAAGGACAATTTACCAGCCCAATCAGCCTGACAGTCATGTCTTTGGACTGTGGGAGGAAACCGGAGTACCCGGAGGAAACCCACGCACGCACGGGGAGAACATGCAAACTCCACGCAGAGAGGCCGCAGAGCCGGGACGCGAACCCATGACCTCCTTGCTGCGAGGCAACAGTGCTAACCAACTGCGCCACCGTGCAGCCTCTGTTTTGAATTTAAATGCTTTTTTTTTTTTACTATTATTTGATTCTGTCCCCCACTAAAATTATTTTAAATGATTAAAAATGCTTTTAGGGGCAAGTTTTCTTGTACTATTAAAATACAATTGATTAATTACAAAGCCTGTAGTTAAATTTAAATCGAGTCCCACCACTAGTAAATATATAACCCATCCGTCCTGGTCATAAACTGTTGTATTTTCTCTTTGTTTTTCTCCTCAGAGACACTGCAACTCCCTAGGAGGAAACCTGGTCTCCTTCCACAGCTCAGCTGAGTACGCCTTCGTCAGGGCTCTCATCTCCAGCAAAACCGGAGCTCCAACAACATGCTGGGCTGGAGGCAGCGATGCAGCAAAGGTCAGCCTTTTAGGCTTTGTTTGATTTATATTTTTATTTGAACCAAAATCAGATCATTATTTTGGTCTTTTCTAACATTCAAATTTAAAACAATCTTTCTTCAGGACGGAGTGTGGCTGTGGACTGACGGTTCAACATTTGACTTCACTGGCTGGCACGCCGGGGAGCCAAACAACGCTAACGGAGGAGAGAGCTGTATGGACTTCAATCTAAGAGGTACACATTGAAGACTGACTTTTCTGTTTCTAATGATAAAAACATACCTGCTGTCATGATGTCAGATTTGAACCCTATGGTTTTACTAAATCTCTGTTCTGACTCCTGCTGAACTCAAGGTTTTACACTGACGCCACAATAAAAAGTTATTTTATTTTCATACATAAATCATTAAAAAACAGCAAGCCTGTGAAAATACTTTAGTAATATTCTGAATTTTACTTTTACTTTAACAGGACAAGATTACGTCAACGATGAAAAATGTACTCCCACCCTTCCCTTCGTCTGTGCCAAAAACGTCTAACTGCAAAACTATCTGATGTGACCATGTGACCTTCCCACTGGTGATGTCACTTCCTCCTGGATGTCAAGCCTCGATGACATCACTGCTGGAAGACCATTCTGATTTCTTATGATTCTAACTAATCACAAATAAATATTTCCTTCTTAGCAACCTGCCTCAACTATGTCTCATTTTACTCCTAGAATATCTGAGTAGATTATAAATGTCACTTTAAAGAAAATATGACTAATAATTAACTTTAACTATTGACACACATTAAAACATCCGTTGTAGTCAGAAGGATTAAAACTGAAACAATATGTCAAATTATTCAATACAAAAACTCCTGAAGCTCAGCTGGTTTAGACCCGGTGACTTCACTAAAGCAATGCTCTGACCAGGACAGGACATGGGGGGGGGGGGGTAGGTACATGAGTTAAATTATGGTTAAATCCAAAAACTCTATATTTTTCTGGTAAAAGTGTCTTTTATCTTTTTACAGTAATTTCACATAAAGGATTTCTGCCTTTTTTGTTTCTGCATCTTAATGATACTGAGCGACAAAATGGTGATTAAAATCTGAACAGAGACCTGGACCTGACTGAGACCTGGACCTGACTGAGACCTGGACCTGACTGAGACCTGGACCTGACTGAGACCTGGACCTGACTGAGACCTGGACCTGACTGAGACCTGGACGTGCTAACAGGTCCAGAGAAACTAGATCCTACTGGACTGAATATCCAGTTAACGTTCTGTTATTTTGTTCTAAGATCATATTTGAAATGTTCTCTGATGTTAGTATTTTTTACCTGATGTGTATAAATACAACTTCTAGAGCTGTTTGTCAGCTGGTTGTTATGACAACGGCATGGGCTGTGTGTCTGGCACAGTGGTGAGATAGAAAAGAGGGTTTCTGCTTCCTCCTTAGTTCTGAGCGCTGAAACAGAAAGTGCAGAAAGTATGCCGTCCTGTAGCGCTGGTCCCAGTCCGGACCAGCCCAAAGTTAACATCACAACTGGGAAAATGCCCAATGGCCAGCTGGGAACTGGAGACTAGTCAGGATTGAGGGTCTGGATGAAGACCTGCTCCAGAGCGCTCTGGACCTCAGACTGGGTTCATCTTTCAGCAGGACGACCACCCTGAGCACACAGCCAGGACATCAAAGGAGTGTCTTCAGGACTACTCTGAATGTCCTCTAGTGTCCCAGTCAGAGTCCAGACCTGAATCCATCGAGTCTCTGGAGAGATCTGAACACGGCTGCAGCGACGCTTCATCCAACCTGATGGAGCTGAAAGAGGAACGGAGCAAAGTGTCCAGAGAGAGGAGAGACGAGCCGGAGGCCTCGGAGTCAGAGAGATGAGCCGGAGGCCTCGGAGTCAGAGAGACGAGCAGGAGGCCTCGGAGTCAGAGAGATGAACCGGAGGCCTCGGAGTCACAGAGACGAGCAGGAGGCCTCGGAGTCAGAGAGATGAACCGGAGGCC
>SSNR01000558.1:255040-269020 GCA_006937965.1 Callopanchax toddi
AGAGACGAGCAGGAGGCCTCGGAGTCAGAGAGATGAACCGGAGGCCTCGGAGTCACAGAGACGAGCAGGAGGCCTCGGAGTCAGAGAGATGAACCGGAGGCCTCGGAGTCAGAGAGACAAACCGGAGGCCTCGGAGTCAGAGAGACGAGCCGGAGGCCTCGGAGTCAGAGAGACGAGCCGGAGGCCTCGGAGTCAGAGAGACAAACCGGAGGCCTCGGAGTCAGAGAGACGAGCCGGAGGCCTCGGAGTCAGAGAGACGAGCCGGAGGCCTCGGAGTCAGAGAGACAAACCGGAGGCCTCGGAGTCAGAGAGACGAGCCGGAGGCCTCGGAGTCAGAGAGACGAGCCGGAGGCCTCGGAGTCAGAGAGACAAACCGGAGGCCTCGGAGTCAGAGAGACGAGCCGGAGGCCTCGGAGTCAGAGAGACGAGCCGGAGGCCTCGGAGTCAGAGAGACAAACCGGAGGCCTCGGAGTCAGAGAGACGAGCCGGAGGCCTCGGAGTCAGAGAGACGAGCCGGAGGCCTCGGAGTCAGAGAGACGAGCCGGAGGCCTCGGAGTCAGAGCGACTGGAGCTCGTTGTTTTCATGTTATAAAACGGTAACTGTGCTTTGTGCTGCTGCATGTTTTGGTCAAATGCTGAAAATTAATTTCAATGAGCTCTGTTTAAATAAAAAACTAAAGCTTTTTGTTTGTTGCTGCCTTTTATTTCCTTACAAACAAACTGGTTTCCTAACAGGTGACACACTGAAACTGACTGAGTCTCCAGACGGCTTTAAGCTGATAAATCTACAGTTTAACTGATGATATCTGTGTTCTCATCACATTTCATGAGAAGGTGTGGAAATATGTGACTCATGTTGTTTTTAGTGGACAAACACTGAAGAGCTGATGGTATATAAAGGCTGAGTCTGCATCTCCACATCATCCAGTTCCAGCTGCTGCTACTGGAACCTCTTCAGCTGATTCTCATCAAGGTGAAACTGGACTTGTCTTTGTTCATCAGGATGCTTCAGAGGGTGGAGGTTATGAGATGAAACTAGACCCGTTGATCTAACTCTGATTGTTGTAGGATTTCCATCTGAGGCTTGTTTTACCTCCATATATTAGTGTCAGTTCTTTTGTTACCAGTTACATCCTGTTCCTAACTGTTTGTCCACAGATGGCTTCAGGTCTTTCCTTCACCTTGCTCCTCTGCCTGAGCTGTGGACTCTGGACTGGAACTGATGTAAGTTTAGAAAACGAAGTCCAGAGATCCTGATGATGAGAGAAACTTCCTGTTGTGAATCAAAGTCTGATATTTAGTTTTTCACATCCACAGGCAGGATTTCTGGCCAGAGGTTGGTGCTTCTGACATTTATTATGGTGGTAAAGGCTCTGAAGGGACAGCGGGCATGATGGGAAGTTCTTTAACGACCTGAATGATATTTAAATCCTCCAAACAAGTTATCCAATTAAAGCTCTTCAGAGCAAAATGACGTTTTGATTTTATTTTAAATCGATCCTGGTGTGTTGCACGTTTTATCCTGTGGTTTCATAAATGTTTCCAGTTGCTGACGCTAATGACTGCCCTCCTGGTTGGAGTTGGTTTCCGAGTCGCTGCTACCTGTTTGTGAACGTTGCCAAGGACTGGGCTGAAGCTGAGGTACAGCAGCAGCTTTAACACCTGCAGACGTAAAGCAGCTTTACTCAGTTAGCAGAGGTTTATATCCAAAACCTCATGAAGGGTTTTGGATGATATTATTATTATTTAGAAGTTGACCAACATGGTTTTTCAAGCTTGTTCCCAGTGTCTCTGCCAGGGCCGGTCTCCGATCCTGTTTGTGGTGTTCATGGACAAAGCGTTTGCTAAATGAATAAAGGAACATGATAAGGCGGTGTGGGGTTCAGTACCTTGTCCTAGGATACACATGGCTTGGGCCTGGGATTGAACCCTGGTCTCCTCTAGTTCACTACCCCTGCATTAGAATGAAGTGTTGAAGTGAGCTGAGGTAGTTCACATTTGAAGAGCACAAGTTCTTCACTTGTAAGATTTCAAGGACTTTACATTAATCTTCTATTGGACAAAATCTTTCCAACAAGCTAAATATTTTTAAAAGGTATACACAGGGTATCTGCAGAGTCTTGAAAAGTATTAAAAGGTGATAAAACAATTTAGGGAAATTCAAGACCCTTATAAAGTATTAAAAAGTCTTATCACCGCTTTGTCTTAAATTTTGGAACAAAAAAATATAAATTTGATGTCCAACAGTTTGAGTCCCAAAAACATCGTAAATGTGTGAATTTAGTAATTTTTATTTATAAAACGAACGGGAAATAAAGGGTGCGTTAGTAATCTTTCTCTCAGAGCACCAGGGCGGGCGGTGCAGTTCAAAAGCACAATGTACACTCTGGTGTTCCCGGTGAGGATTACGAACGCACCAAAATTTTAGGACGGAAGAGAATGTCGCTGAACGCTGCCGCATGCAAAGCGTGTGCTACCTTGAAAACCCTACAGCCAATCGTAAGAGAGCGCTTGTAGCCAATCAGAGGTGAGTAAAGGCGGGACCTTACCCAACTCACCTACGTTTCGCAAATTCGCCTGCCGAATAACCAGAATGGGGAAGTGAAAATACGCAGCGTCCTGGCTGGAAAATCCGGACTTCAAAGAATGGCTGCAGCCAGTCGAGGGGAATGTCAGGGAGGCGTATTGTAGTACGTTATGCAAAAAAAAAAAAAAGTATTGTGTCCATGGACATTAACTCGTTAAAATCCCACATGTGTTGTGCTAGCTATAAAGCCGCTGCTAGCCACCGAGAGTGGCATTCTCCATTGCTAGCTTCTGTGGTAATCGGGTTGCACCACCACAACCAAGTGCCAACGTTGCTACACCACCGGCAGCTGCACCTGAAGCGGCGGTGAGGTATTAAAAAATATTGAGAAGGTCTTGAATTTAACTTCAAGAATCCTGCATATACCCTGATACAGGATTTTACATTTAGTGAGAATTGTACGTCAGTAGTGCCTTTAGAAATCTATTGACTTAGAAAACTGATGACATTATCAGTACTTAT
Source organism: Callopanchax toddi (assembly GCA_006937965.1). NCBI lineage: Eukaryota > Metazoa > Chordata > Actinopteri > Cyprinodontiformes > Nothobranchiidae > Callopanchax > Callopanchax toddi. The sequence continues at coordinate 258,090 of SSNR01000558.1, forward strand.
TGTATGTATGTATATATAAGTCTTTCCTGGTCATAAACTGTTGTATTTTTACTTTGTTTTTCTCCTCAGAGACACTGCAACTCCCTTGGAGGAAACCTGGTCTCCTTCCACAGCTCAGCTGAGTACAACTTCGTCAGGACTCTCAAAACCGGAGCTCCAACCACATGCTGGGCTGGAGGCAGCGATGCAGCAAAGGTCAGCCTTTTGAACCAAAACAGGATCAAAACTATGGTCTTTGCTAACATTCAAAGATTAAACTGTTTTTTCTTCAGGACGGAGTGTGGCTGTGGACTGACGGTTCAACATTTGACTTCACTGGCTGGCACGCCGGGGAGCCAAACAACAACAATGGAGGAGAGAGCTGTATGGACTTCACTCTAGGAGGTACACATATTATATAACTATATACAATTATGTAGTTTTACACTGACAGCCACATTAAGCAGTTTGATTTTCACATATTAATCATAAACAGAGCAAAGCTGTGAAAAATATTCTAGTAGTATTCTGACTTTTACTTTTACAGGACAGGATTACGTCAACGATGAAAAATGTACTCCCATCCTTCCTTTTGTCTGTGCCAAAAACGTCTGACTGCAGCCTTCTTCTCCATAACAACTATCTGATGTGACCATGTGACCTTCCCACTGGTGATGTCACTTCCTCCAGGATGTCAAGCCTCGATGACATCACTGCTGGAAGACCGTACTGTTAAATTCTGATTTCCCATAATTCTTATTAATCATAAATAAATCTATTTCCTTCTCAGCAACCTGCCTCAACTATGTGTCATTTTATTAGTAATATGGGAGATTTCATTTTTTAAGTATAATCTATAAAGTGAATATTGTTGACCAAGTATCATCTATAATGTTTAACTGATTCACACCTAAAAGCGATACTCCACCACCTAGATATTTTCTGTCTGTTGCCATATTCCTCAGAGTTAGATCAGTGGGCAAAAAGTATTTGTAAACAGCCCAGCTGTTTTCCTGATCCAGCAGTACTCTTTTAGCTTTAGCTTAGCTCAAACACTGTAAGTGAATGGTACCAGATAGCATTGCCAGAAAAAACGTCCATAAAACTCACTAATAGTGATAATAATTCGGCCTAGTGACCTCAGTAAACATATCGACTGCAAGGGGAAATAAAAAGTAACACGAAGGAATTACATGTACTATTTTTAACTCGGGACTACTTTTACGTCAAAGAGCAGCTGTAACCCTCCGCTGAACGGCGCAAGGACATGACGCACGGTTTGTGTTAACGTTAGTAGGTGTGTTTGGGGCCGTGCGTCATGTCCTTGCGCCGTTCAGCGGAGGGTTACAGCTGCTCTTTGTGCTCTCTGCAGCAGGAGCGGGTCGACAGACAGGTTCTGGTTCAAACAGCAAGAGGAGGAAAAGAGGAGAAGACATACAGTATATCACATATATACAGTAGTGATGGCAGGAAGCAGCTCCCTCAAAGCTGATCTTCAGTAAAGACTAGTAGCTGAACATGATTATAAATAATGCAAAACAACAACTAAAAGACTCAAATACTTTTATATTTATAAATAATGCAACCCCCCCCCCATATACTCACATTTCTGAAGCCTTCATTGCTCACTGTATTGATAGGACACATATCTTTGGTCAAATAAAAAGATATTGCGTCTGTTTTTTCTGCGTGTCTTTGTGTAGAAGATGGATACTAGCCTAGTATTCTAGACCGTCAGCACACATTTAGGCTACGTTCACACTGCAGCCAAATGCGCTTCAAATCCGATTTTTTTCCCTCATGCGACCCATACCTGATTTTTTAAAGACAGTCTGAACGGCACAGATCCGATTTTTTCAAATCCGACCCAGGTCACTTTCATATGTGGTCCTGAATCGGATACGTATCTGATGTTTTTGGAAGCGACTCCAGTCTGAACGGACACGTCGCATTGAATCCGCCTCGTACGTGACCGACAGGAGACAGACCGCTAAATGCGCCGGCGGAGGGAAACGCTCCAACGCGTAGAGCTGATACTGGAGACAGAGGCAGTCGGTGGACAGAAAGTGAGGTTTAGGACTTGATTAGAAATATATTACATGACAATTCTGTTCAAGTGAACTTAGCGCCGTGGCGTGGACTCGCGTTTCTGGGAAGCGCTGTGGCGGTCCCGTGTGATGAGTGATCTGACGGACTAAAATGGTTTTTAATCAAAATAACGGTGCGAGCGCGACGTGGCGCAGCGCTGATGTCTCTGGTGTATTTCAGCCTTAAAGAGATCTCACCGTAATCGGGCCGTGGTCAAGTCTATTGCCAAAGCCATTTTACTTTCGTAAACAGAGAGAGCGCGTTATGTGTGACGTCTTGTCATCGTCTGCGCATGCGGGCGGCTTTGGGGCCGTGATTCGTTCACACTGGAGATTGTTTGCTGTCGCATTTCAGTTGTAGTGTGAACAGCCTGACAAAAAAATCGGATTTGATTAAAAAATCAGACTTGAGCATTAAGACCTGCAGTGTGAACGTAGTCTTAGTCTGGTTTACCAGCTACCTCATCTCCAGATGCTGCAGCATTTTACATTCCAGACATGACGCTCTCATCAGTCCAACTTGCTGCCGCCGTAATGTGTGACTGGCTGCTACAGTGCTGAGTGGCTTGTGCGCGGTTTTTATTTTGGCAGCTTAAGGAAGCTTTAGCCATGCGTTCGCCCCCTGGTGGTTGGCAGACTATTGGTTGAGGCGGTGTGTGATGAAGAGGCAAGTAGAAGAGCTCGCAATCTGACTGGAAATATCGTTGATGATCAGGATCATTTAATTGTGGCCACCAAAATCTTGATCACGATTAAAATTCGATTAATTGTGCAGCCCTAATTCCCACCAGAACTGAAGAGAAACAAAAGGAACAGAAACACGTCAAAGAAGCTCTCCAGACCTGCAGTTACCCAAACTGGGCCTTCACTAAATCAAGAAAGAAATCTGGAAAAGACTCCACAGCAGCTACAAAAGACAAGGACAACAAAACCACAACTACACAAGAACATGTCTCAACACAGGAGAGACACATCATCAGGCCAGGACTCAGCAGTCCACCTCAGAGACAAGGGACACACCTTTGAAAACGACAACGTCCACATTGTGGACGGAGAAGACTGATGGTCTGAGAGAGGAGTTAAAGAAGACATCTATGTCAAACGTGAAGAACCAGCTTTAACCAGAGGAGGACTCAGATTTCATCTCTCCACCTCCTACCAGTCTGCTCTGAACTTCATTCTCTCCTCTGATCAGAACACCTCACCAGGACTCCAGCTGAATACAGTGGAGCGAACACCTCCTCAAGGGGGAGAAGGAGGTGTGTCACAGACAGAGGAAGAGAAGACTCTCTCTCCTTTACTACAGACAGAACGGACAAAGCTACTGGGATGAGCAGAAACGTCTTCAGAGAACCAAAGAAGTCCAGTTGACTTTATTTAAAACCCTTTTTTGGAATATCTATAACGAGGACTGTAACAGTAGTCACTACAGGGTGTCAGGTCAGAACAGCAATCACATATGTTCAGGTGAGTTGAGATGCAATGATTGAATGTCCAGGTCCAGATCTCATCTTTAAACTCGTTTTACTTTGACACTAATATTCCTCCATACAGGTATCGGATGTGTGTCTCTGTGTGTGTGTGTGTGTGTGTCTGTGTCTCTGTGTGTGTGTCTGTGTTTCTGTGTGAGTGTGTGTGTGTGTCTGCGTGTGTGTGTGTTTCTGTGTGTGTGTGTGTGTGTGTGTGTTTCTGTGTGTGTGTGTGTGTGTGTGTGTGTGTGTGTCTGTGTGTGTGTGTGTGTGTGTGTGTGTGTGTGTGTGTGTGTGTGTGTGTGTGGTTTTCTACAATGAGAAATAGACAAATATCTGTGAATATACTAATAACAACTACAACGAAAACTGTCCACAAATGAATACACATGTGACCAATGTCTGCCACAAAGCTAAGAGCTAACTAGTAGTTCTCTATGAAAATGTACAAAATAAAAGGCACATATCATCATCTACAGTTGCCAAAATAGTCTCCTATTAGGTATACAACACACAACCGATTAAACAAGGCATGTCAAATAGAAAACAGGAGCTATAAACATGAACTCCATCAAACTGGGTTGAGCAGAGCTCAATGTGCAGCGCTAAGCGGCTAGCAGTTAGCTCCCCAAGCTATACAGAAAACGTTCCAAACAGCTATAAAACTTCACCATACCAGTGGAAATAAAGCATCTAAGAAACAAGGATGAAACATAAATAATATTAATACTTACTTCTAATGGTACAGACATTAATGAACAATATCTGCGTCATGCCGAGACCTCTCTGAGCCACGTTATGCTCTGAACATGCCGGGAGCCATCTGGTGGCCGAAACAGAAATTACATGCAAACCCGGTAATGTGTAGGAAACCCGAGGGCTGAGAATCAGTACGTTTACATTATGAGTCACTACAGAAGTAGCATTGTTCTGACTCCTGTCAGTGTTTATTGAGAGCCTCTGGTGGCGACTAAACTGAAACAGAGTGCAGGCTAAATGTCTCACTCAAAAACCCTCGGAGTAGATCTATCAGTGTATGATGATGTTGTGTTAAATAGAAGTTGTTCATGCTATATGGACATCAGTTTGGTGTCAAATAGCTGTTTACTTTACTAAAAGGAAAGCAAGCTAACGTAGCTTATGCTAACCTTGTGCTCTGATGCTAGCATGTAACTTGCTAAACTATTTTGAGCTATTTTAGGATTTATCTGTACGATGTATTCAGGTAGTTGTTCTTTGTACTCACATTTGCTAAGATTTATTCCATATTTGGTTATTTTGGAACATGTTTAACTGTACAGAGAGATTGTATGACCAGGAGGCGGGAGCACATGACACCATCCTGAAGTCTTTGCATTGGTTCCCTGTGTGTTTTAGGATCCAGTTTAAGGTTCTTTTAATGGTTTTTAAGTGTCTTAATGGTCTCCGTCTTATCTCTCAGAACTGCTTTTACCGTATGAACCTCTGCGGTCTCTGCGCTCCTCTGGCAGCCGTCTGCTTGTCATCCCTAAAGTTAGAACACATACTCACGGTGAGGCGTCTTTTTATTATTATGGCCCTCAGCTCTGGAACAGGAGAACCTCAGGGCTGCAGAGAACGTTCATGTGTTTAAAGGCTCCAGACCCACCTGTTTAAGCTAGCTTTTAACTGAGTATTATTTATTATAGTCTGTTTAAATGCTTTTAGTTCACCTTTTTACTTCTTATTTATTTAACCTGTCTCCTCTGGTTCTCCAGGTGGTTCCAGGTGGAGGTGGGGTCTCAGCCCTGCCTCCTCTGGTCGCCCCGTGTCGGTGCGTTGGCTGCTGCTGTTGACCTGCTGCCGGTGCAGAGGGCTCCTCTGATGGCGTTTCCTTAGAACCTGCTCATCTGTACTCAGCCCAATGTCCTTTGTGTGTATGTGTGTGTGTGCGTGTGTGTGTGTGCTTGTTATGGTGGAGGGATGGGAAGGTGGTTTAGGCTGGGTCATTTTAACTTGTTAAGCACCTTGAGTTACAGTTTCTTTTTTGTATGAAAGGCGCTTTATAAATAAAGATTATTATTATTATTATTATTATTATATTATGCTGAGTGCTTAAAGGCCTGTAGAGTAGAAATATGAAAGTTGATGTACAGGCATATTTTATTTGACAATATGGTTTTTTTTTTGTTCTGTATTGCAGTTTTACAAGTTATATTTGAAGACCTCAGTAAATAACACTCAACCTGGAGTCAAGCTTGCTGAGTCCTTGTTCGCTATCTGTCTAGTAATATAAGTGACATATTCACCAGGACAGAATAAGCATGTTGGGCAAGGCGTCCTATCCCAGACTTATTTGTCTACTTTTTAGTTCTCTGTGCTTCTCATCAATCCGTTCCTGGACCCTTTAGCAGTCCACCTGTCAGCCAGCTTGCTCTTGAACGGAACAGATAGAGAAGGCTCCTCACAAACATCATTGCCACCTCTCTGTTTACGTCTTCATGCCCGTGCCCTGACGTTGAAGGCACTCCTGAGCTACGTCAGCAGCTTTGTTCAAACGCACCCAGTAATCAACTGGGCTCTCATGAAGTCTGGGAAGAGTGCTGTAGAAGTCAGCGAGTGGCATACATGAATATGATAAGTCACTAAAATGATGTTTGAGAATAGCATAAATCATCTCGGGCTTCTGCTCACCTCGTTGCTGCGAGGCAACAGCGCCACCATGCAGCCCACTTCCATTATCATCATCATCATCATCATCAACTTTATTCCAGACACAGTACGGTCCATAGTATAAAATAGTAAAAACAGGTAAAAAGAATAAAAGGGATAAAAGCATAAGACTAAAACATCACAAGATTAAAAACATAAAAATTGGGATAAAAGTTACAAACAGATAAAATCCCACGGATGAATCAAACATACAAGCAGCAGTGCCAGTGTCTCCATAATTTAGAAAATAAGCGAATCGAGCTTTGTTTTGCAGTGGACAAAGTAGAAATAATATCATTTTCTGAGTCCCTCAGTCTACACATACATCTGTACATTAGGTTTCGGAGTGTAGCAGCACAGGTGGGAATACCAGCATACATAAACAGCTGGCTGGCACTGCTCCAGCGAGGTACCTTTAACAGCAGCCTCAGCCCATCATTGTATGCCACCTGGAGCTTATCTTTAATTATTTAATAATTATTATTAAAACATAGCAGTGCAGTCATTTAAATACAGTCCCTTCATTCATTTATTTATTTGGTAGGGGCAGTGCACATTACTGAACATGTATTGGATAATCAATGTAAATATGCCGGATTATAGCACAAGAGCTAGTTTACATCCGTAGTCCCTAGACGGGTCACAGAAAGACATCAGAAGGCAGGATAGTAATTACAGAGGAACACATCACAGACATTATATTCAATATACAGAGAGGTCAAAGGTTAATGCTTACATCATGACTGGTTTGCTTTCAACCAATGTTTGAGCTGATTTTTGAAAGCTTGCAAAGTTGAGCACTCCCTTATGGGAGTGGAGGACTATTCTTGGTCAAAATGTGTCCAAATGGCGGTGATTGGTCAAAGAAGAAGGTGACGCACGAGAAACGCTAAGATGACTGGTCAAAGAAGAAGGTGATGCACGACAAACGCTAAGATGATTGGTCAAAGAAGAAGGTGACGCATGACAAACGCTAAGATGATTGGTCAAAGAAGAAGGTGATGCACGACAAACGCTAAGATGATTGGTCAAAGAAGAAGGTGACGCATGACAAACGCTAAGATGATTGGTCAAAGAAGAAGGTGATGCACGAGAAACGCTAAGATGACTGGTCAAAGAAGAAGGTGACACACGAGAAACGCTAAGATGACTGGTCAAAGAAGAAGGTGATGCACGACAAACGCTAAGATGATTGGTCAAAGAAGAAGGTGACGCATGACAAACGCTAAGATGATTGGTCAAAGAAGAAGGTGACGCAAGACAAACGCTAAGATGATTGGTCAAAGAAGAAGGTGACACACGAGAAACGCTAAGATGATTGGTCAAAGAAGAAGGTGACGCACGACAAACGCTAAGATGATTGGTCAAAGAAGGAGGTGACGCACGACAAACGCTAAGATGATTGGTCAAAGAAGAAGGTGACACACGACAAACGCTAAGATGATTGGTCAAATTTGCAGAAAAGTTGCGGGCATTGGTGAAATTCCAAGGCTGCGAAAAATAATAATAGAACCGAATTTTAATATTTTTAAACTGATTGATAATCGTTCACGTCTGCATCTCGATGCATTGGAAAAACGAGTTATCTGACTCCCACCCCTACGTGGGATGCAGCGCTATGTCTGCGCCCTTGATTCAAGTTATTGGTAGGGACATTTCAGTGATTCCTATTGGTGGAGACACAATCACCTCCGTCCACGCCAAATCTACGCCCGTGAATTAATTACTGTAATTGTACCTGAGCCACTCATACGATGATCTTCTTTACCTTGTGATCCGGAGGCGGAGGGAGGAGCTCCTTTACCTTCTCCATGTAAGCTAGGTTAGCCATGTTGTGAGAGATTTTCTAGTTCACTTTCAGGTCTGAGGGGTTTTCCCCTCAAGACATGTTCCACATATTTGATCTTGTTCTACTAAAAGACACTGCTTTTATCTAAAAAGTAGTTATATTCAGAGTAATCCTTAAAGCGGCACTCCGGAGGATTTCATCAGGAAAGCAGTTTTTGAATCTAGCGTCCAAAGGCTCCTCCTCAAAACATCTCGACACGCGCGTCCGGTCGCGTGTGCGCGCGTGCACGCGGCGCATATACTTCGGACATGAACTGTACCGCTCAATGTGTAGGGTTTAATCACTCACAGTTCACAATCTTATTCCAACACTACGAGGGTCTGAAGAGCCCTCTCTGTCCCTGCTGCTTCTGATATTAGCTCTGTTAGCAGAGAGCTGCTGCTGGACTCTGAAGCTGAACTTGACTCGGCCCTGGATGAACTTTCTGACCAAAATAAACGCGTAACCCTGTCAAGCCTTGCCATTCTGTGAGGTGAAAGGTTTAAAAATAAAAATAAATCCATCTTTAGCTGGAGAATGGGTAGGTTTTTAGTAGAAATGAGCTGTGAGTCCTCAGTGAACGGCTGAGACGGCAGAGAAACACACGGAGCGTCCTGTACGACAGCGCCCCCTACTGGTACAGGTTTGGTCGATGCGCGTGCATGTTGAGAGAATGCAGAAATTTGAATTTCATTGGCTGAAAAATGTCGGCGGCAAGAAATAATGGAAAGGGGGCTCTAGGAGGAAGGAGGGTCTTCATCAGAATGACAGATGTTGTGGAACTCAACCCATAGATCATAGTTTAGACCTGAAATATCATTTAGAACATTTAGAAAACTTTGAGACAGAGAACAATGCTCCAGAGAGCCGCTTTAATAGGTCTCCCACATGACGCTCCATGTTGACAGATGAGCCATCTGCTGTGGCGCAGACCACAAGAAAACATGTACAACCAGAAATTACTGATAAGACATAAACTAAGCTGATTTTCTCTATAAATTCAGTTAGTTTTAGTTAGTTTTGTTAAAGCTCATTACACTTTAATTTGTTGCACTTATTTTTCAAATTTTTGCTTTTATTGTTATTTCAGTTAACGAAAAATTATCTTTTAATTCTAGTCTTTGTTATTTTGTTAGTTTTAGTTAACTCTACGTAATAACCCTGGTAATGTCTCATATCAACAGAGATTTATGGATCCTTTTCAACAAAAAACTATGACTTTGTTCTCTTCATCCAGTCATAATATATTTTTCAGAAATGCAAATAAAACAAATTACAATAAAATTATAAAAATTTAGAGATAAAAATAACAAGTTTCTGTGACCTTTGAAAACTTTCATCATGGTGATTTTGACTTTAAAAGTAAGAACACCCCTGACCTAAAGCAAATCAGGAATTACAACCAAATAGCAAAATAAACAACATGAATTAATAATTTTATGATGTTTATATGTTATATCAACAAATAAAATAAAACCGGGTTAGCAGTAAAAGCTGCATTCCTTAAAATAAGGCCTCATTTTGAAGAAAGCGGTTGAGGGATGATGTTGAAGCAGTTTGTCCTGGGAGAGGAAACGAGGCAGCAGGAGACCTAAAGCTACGTAGTGTTGGAGTACAGCGGCTCATCCACTTCCTGAACCACAGCGTCAGCGGTCCTGATGGGACGGTCCCAGCTCCTGCTACACAAACCCACCTCTGCATGGGCCACAGTACCAGAAGCTTCTTCAGCCTGAAATACGAACAAGAAATCCTCATCAGCTAACAGCCACCATTCAGTTATGAAGGGATGTGACTCCAGTCATTTCAAACCTAACAGTTTCTTTAAACCTGAGGAGAGATGCTTCTAGTTTAAAAACATGGTCAAACGACGACTAAACGGTGAAGAAAACAAAAGCAGGAAGTGGGAAAATTATTGTTTATTTATTAGGACCAGAGGAGGCAAAAGGTAGAAATCAGGTGATCAGAGGAAAACAACAGAATGAGCAAACAAGCAACAAAATACTGAAAACAACAATAAAAAGAAACGAGAAAAACCTTTGACTATAAAGAACGAAGAAAGAAGATGGAGGTCAGAGGGTCTGATGGAGGTCAGAGGGTCTGATGGAGGTCAGAGGGTCTGGTGGAGGTCAGAGGGTCTGATGGAGGTCAGAGGGTCTGATGGAGGTCAGAGGGTCTGGTGGAGGTCAGAGGGTCTGATGGAGGTCAGAGGGTCTGGTGGAGGTCTGAGGGTCTGATGGAGGTCAGAGGGTCTGGTGGAGGTCAGAGGGTCTGGTGGAGGTCAGAGGGTCTGATGGAGGTCTGAGGGTCTGGTGGAGGTCAGAGGGTCTGATGGAGGTCAGAGGGTCTGGTGGAGGTCTGAGGGTCTGATGGAGGTCAGAGGGTCTGGTGGAGGTCAGAGGGTCTGGTGGAGGTCAGAGGGTCTGGTGGAGGTCTGAGGGTCTGATGGAGGTCAGAGGGTCTGATGGAGGTCTGAGGGTCTGGTGGAGGTCAGAGGGTCTGATGGAGGTCAGAGGGTCTGATGGAGGTCAGAGGGTCTGGTGGAGGTCAGAGGGTCTGATGGAGGTCTGAGGGTCTGGTGGAGGTCAGAGGGTCTGGTGGAGGTCAGAGGGTCTGATGGAGGTCAGAGGGTCTGGTGGAGGTCAGAGGGTCTGATGGAGGTCAGAGGGTCTGGTGGAGGTCAGAGGGTCTGATGGAGGTCAGAGGGTCTGGTGGAGGTCAGAGGGTCTGGTGGAGGTCTGAGGGTCTGGTGGAGGTCAGAGGGTCTGATGGAGGTCAGAGGGTCTGATGGAGGTCAGAGGGTCTGGTGGAGGTCAGAGGGTCTGGTGGAGGTCAGAGGGTCTGATGGAGGTCAGAGGGTCTGGTGGAGGTCAGAGGGTCTGATGGAGGTCAGAGGGTCTG
>SSNR01000559.1:0-51703 GCA_006937965.1 Callopanchax toddi
TTATGTTCAGGATGACAGAGGATCTACTCCAACATGCTGCAGCGTTCTGTCAAAAGGGAATCTGAAACTTCAATCTAGCTGCTGTCAGTAACAATAAAACAGATTTAAAACATTAAAACTCTAAGCAGATTAAATAGTTCACAAAAAGCAAAATAATAATATTAATCTCACAACTTTGTGTGTTGTCAGATTATTATTATTATTATTACTAATAATAGGTTCATTTATTGGTCAGCCATTTCAGGTCCTAGAGGGCTGAACCAGCAGCTTCTCATCTAGAGGACTTTAATTATTTTACAGTTTATTTGTTCAGCGTTCTGACGTCTGGCTCATATAGATGAGTGAGTGTAGATGTGTCTGACTGTTGATTTCTGCAGTGAGACATGAAAACTCACCTCACTCCAACACCTTTAAATCCACCGTGTTGATGTATTTTAACGAACTTCCTCCGGTATTTCCAAGGTAGTTTTTGTTGCAGGACGCAAAGTTTACATCACTTTTTTTTTTTCATGGACATCACCCGATTCTGTTCAGCAGCTGATGCTCGATGTCAACCCTAAATTGCCTGCATTACTACTACTCATTACTACTACTCACGCAGCAGCGCCATCTAGTGTTTATTTCGCAATTCTTTTTTTTTTTTCAACTCGATGCATTTCGTCACGTTTTATATCGCGAAATTTCGCCAAACGGTATTTCGTCCCATCCCTAGATTTTACACAGAGCACACGCGTGTTCTTACAAAACTCAACAATCCAGAAAGTAAAGTACTCAAAAATGAAAGTAACTGCTGTCATGTTTAATAGAACATGTGTCTTTATTTCAAATAGCATTTGTTAAGAAGGTTTAAAGGACAGGATTAGGCCAGTAGGAGGAGAGCTAAGTGGTTCCTTTTTGAAATGATGATCTGTGGAGGAGCTGGATATGAATCTTACTGGTGGCGAGGAGCTCCAGGAGAAGGTGAGTATATCCACAGAGACTGAGGTGGGCAGGGGAGCGGGGTTTGATGGAGTTACGGCCCGGGTTGTTCTCTTTTTCCTCCAGGAGGGTTTGAAGATGTGGTGGTGAGTTGAAGGTTGGACAAGCAGGTGAAGGAGAAGAGCACAATGACAGGAGTCCAAGCAGCTGGTTCCAGGAGGACAGGGGAGGAGATCCAGTGAAAGGATTGATCCACAAACTCAGAGGAGCAAAGGGAAAAAGCTACAGAGTCCAGGAACTGTGTGTTCTTGTGGGAGCGTTTTTCTGTCAAAGAGGAAAAATAACAAGAGGTAGACGCTGCTAGTGTCACGCTGCAGTGACAGGAGGGAGGAGAGACACCAACACCGACCTGCACACACAGCTGCTGTTGATATAAAAACGGCAGGTTGACTTGTACTCGTACTCAAGGAGTCTGGTTTTAAGCTGTGACGTTCCAAAGATGTGTTGTTGAATCCAACCAGCCATGATGTGAATCCATGAAAACACACTGACACACACATCAAAAGAGCTGTGTGAATCCCATGTGAATACATTTTAATGGTTTAAATGATTTTAAAAACAGCTCAAACACAAAGGATAAAACATTTAATAATGAGGTTGGAAAATTTGATGAAACAAATTAAAGATGTAAATATAATTTTTTTGGCACAAAAAATATCTGCTTTGTATAAACTCACCTGCAACCTGGACACTTTAAACAATCTGTGGGGGATCAGGCAGGTCCTGTGCTCAGTGGAGGAAGATGGTTCTCTCAGGGTGCACTCTTAAACCCTTACAAAGAAAAACTTCAACTTTTTGGAAAAAGACTGACGATTTAATATGGTCTGTCATTTTTATTGAAGTGTCTTCAAATAAATATTTTTTGAAAAGTCTCTCTCTCTCTCTCTCTCTCTCTCATATGATCTCATAATAAACATCAATAAGTGTTCCGTGGAGCGCACAGAGCTGCACCTCACCTGCTCTGTGCTCCAGACTCTGGACGGATAGAGTTCTTAGAGATTTCTGACTGACTGATCAGCCAATTTTGTGTCTAATTCTTTGGATTTATCTGGGCCCAGTGTAACACCAGCGGTGTTAGACCAATCAAATAATTGGAACCGAGCGATCCTCTTCAGCTTCTAAACATTCTAGGTTCTCCAAACCGCGACCGTCAATGAAGGATGAAAAGATTGAGGAACAATTACGATATTATTTAAAAGTAATGAAATAATGCTGCAGAAAGTGCAATTATTATATATTTTTTTATTAATAAGTGATGGATAAAAACAGATTATGACCAGATCTTTTTAACCCTGTCAGTCAAAATGACGGAAAACGAAAAGTCTAGCGTGACCTCTGCTTCCTGGACACCAGAGGGAGGCGTCCAAACATTACAGTTAACATTTATTTATGTAAACACTTTAGATCAGTCTGCTGTGGTACACACAGTGATATGGTGGGTTACAGTTTACAAACAGGTAAAAAAAAAAGCTTTCTAACGCATCAGTGGGAATCTTTTGATTATGAGTCTGAAAATTAGACACTAATTTGTTACCAGCCATGAGTATTGCGCTGGTCAGAGGACTACTTCCTATTTCTAGGGGCTCTGTCCACTTCTAGTGATGTCACCAGTGGGTGTGTTCCTAAATACCTGATATAACACAACTTTAAAATGACCCAAAAATCATTTTAATATTTCCGTCAACATAAATCTGCAATATGAAAATGATGATAGTGTAACTGTAAAGGTTTAAAAATACATTTTCATAACCTGCTGTGAAAGTTGGAGCTATTTTACGTCACCACTCAGCTATAGAATCAAATCCAGCCAGAATTCATCTCTAGTTCTCCACATCACAGCTGTTCAAACAGCTTAGACGTTAACCGCTCAGAACCTGAAACCCACCTCACAGGATCTGAACTTCAGTGGTTTTAGTTCAGATGAGTCTATTTTTGCCTGTAGCTGAAACTAAAAGTATGTGTAATAAGTTATGGACACTGTGGGACTCCTGCTTTAATTAAATCATGACTGTTTGGCTGAAACATAACAGAACTAGAAGAGAAAAATACAAAGTGAAACTAGACTTCTCAGCTCTTTGCTTTCAAGTCAAGTTTCTGGTCATTCATATTTCTTAATTCCCAAATCTACTCTATTATTTATCATAATACATAATTATTTGTATTTTCTTCTTTCATCCTGCACAGTGTGGATAAAGCTTTTTTTATATCATGTTTTTGCACATGTTTATTTATTATAGTGGACTTTTGTCAAACTGATATGATTTTGGAAGCCTCATACCGAGGACGTGTAACGGCTGTGTCTTTCTGAGGAGCTGGTAACTTGTTTTAAAAGCCTGGACGCGGTCGCAGGCAGCAACACTCAAACACAAACTGTATCTTTTTATTTTCAGCGGGGCCGTGGCACCAGGTGTGAAGAAGGCCATAATCGCACATGATTATGTAGTTAACTTAAAAAACCTTCAACAGATGTTGAGGGAAATGAGGTTAAGAGCAGGTGCATCTCTGGCATAATCAAGTAGGCTGCCTCCCACACAAGCAGCACCAGAGGCTAGATTATGAAATCCTTGCCTCCCCTCTCTCTCCTCTGGGGTTCTGTCCTCTCTTTCAAAGCTATAAATTGTACATAGAAAGAGAGGAAGAAAGAAATGTGCAGAGGGATGGACAGATTGTACACAGGGTGAGGTTATTAATTCAAAGATTTGTTGAAGCAGGCTCCCTCTGGACTACCTGGCTGCTTTTCCAAACGGAGGTACATTTTGACAGATATAAGGCTAATTCAAACCAGCTCCGAGGATAGGCTGGCTGAAATATGCCTATTCTCAAAACCGATACAAGCCTAAACAGGTGGAGTGAAGCCCTGCCAGTGGGGAATATCATGTGGACTACTTCCATTACACAGATAGCATCGGGGGATTGTCAGCGATCCATCATGGTGGAGGAAAGGTTCCCCATGGGTGTTGTATTTGCTACGTAGCGTTCATCAGTTGGATAGGATGTGATTGGTGTTGGGACAACTAGATATGTAAAAGCTGTAGGTCAATAATAGAGCTGTTACATGGTTTGAATTTGCCTTGTGATTTACAACAGAAACACTTCTACAGCCTTGAGTAGGGTTGTAGTAAATAAAAAACAGGAAGTAAGCCTCTGAAAATTGAAGGCGCTGCAGTTAAGGGTGACATGATCTGAACCTGTCATGCTCCTGTTCTGCCACGCTTTGTCTACTTGTGCCAAAGTCAATCAAGTGTTGCTGCACTGCAGCCAATTGCTCCTCATTTTGTTCTCCTGTCTCCAGCGTGAACACTCCTCTGTCCTTCACTCAGCCTTCGCCTCACTCTTCCAGTTTTTTGTCCATGTTCATGATCAAGTCCATGTTGTGTTAGCATGGCAATCCAGACTAGTATATATGTGGATAAATAATCTAGCCACAATCTATTAAAATGACTCATTCATAGGGCGGGATAGACAGTTGTCAATCAAACTGTCTTCGCATGCTATTGGATAGCACTAGGACCAATCAGAGCCATTTAGCAACAACCAGAGCCAGTTGGCAGATTAAATTTGTATGGTATCCTATTGGCAAAGCAGCCAATACATACTATTTCAAAATAAAAGACTTAAGTGCCTCAATCTGTTCGTCCCAAAAAATCGTCCAAAGTTGATGACAAAGCAGTTTCAAATGAACACAGTTCCTGAGCTACCACCATGTTGGTAAATTCCAAAGTCAAAGTTCTGCTATCATTGGTTTATCCCATCCATCAAACCTTTAGAGCATTGTGATTGGCCCAGAACGAGACTGACCGGTCCAATCAGTGGGCCGTGGAGGATCTAATGGAGAGTGGCTAGACCAAAGTCTGCAGAGCAGAACTGACTGCTGCTTCACACCAGATGCGGTGCAAGAAAAATCCCCTACACCGCTGCGTTTTAGTTGCAAAACATCTCCGGTACTTTGCCTCCGTGGGAGCGCCAAATCTCGGTGGTTCATGCGAGTTCACGCGATAACAAGTATGTGTATAAACAGGAGCTGTAAACAAAAGCTACACTCTTCTTCTCGTTCTTTTGTTGAGGATTATTTATTCACTTGGCTTGTTCTACAGTGGGTACTCACACTTTGTTTTATACTGTTTAATGTTATGCATTATTAAGTTTTGTGTTGTTTCTTTGTCTTTTACATATCCAAATGGTGTTAACTTTACCAATGTGGCTAAAGGTTTTATGTTGAATAACACTGGGTGCACCTTGCTCGCTAGCGTCTCACTTCCTGTTTGGCGCACAGAATGTCTTTAACTTGATGACGATCCACATGCAGCATCCGGAAAAACTAGACTTGTTGCAGAAAGTTAACTTTGCTCCGCAACCGCACCGCAGACGCACCAGAGCCAGTGTAAAGGCTCTGATTGGACTCAATGGTTTTTAATCCTTGTGCGATCCGCACTGCACCCGCAGTCAGTGTGAAGTAGCCTTGACAGTCTTGTTTACTAGGCTAATGTTGTGTAGGAGGCTTCCTGCCTCTTTCCTTACTCTCTCAGGCAGTTTGGATTGAACTGATCTCATGATTCACTGACTCTAGTCTGACTTACCAGGAAAAGTTCTGGATTCTGGTTTTGGATGCTTTACTGCTTTTGTTAATCTGCAGAGACGGACTGGCCATCTGGCACACCGTGGGCTGACGTGCCCTTGACACATGTTCCATTTTCTTCACTGACACACGTCTGGACCCATCATATCATCAGACTCCTCCTTCCTTTAACTCCTTGTGCCGGTGTGCAGTGTGATGACAGTGATTATAGTGACAGGAACTTCTTGACTTGATTATCATAGATTTTGAAAATACTCATTGCAACGTAGCAGTGATTCCTACAAGCCTGAACCTCTCCTCTTCTCTGACAAGGAACATCTTTCATATATCTCAAAGAAATGATCATTTGGTTCTTCTTCTGCTCAGTGAGTTCACAGTAATTCAATCCTACATGAATCTGAAAGACCGGTTAGATCTGATGAGTTATATCCATTATAACAGAGTTCAAAGTTCATTCAGGACTTGAGCTACTTTCATCCTTTTTGAATGGGTAAGTTCACAATTTACTGCATCCTTCTCTGGGAAGAGTTAGCATCTGATCCATGGTTTCTCATCTCTATCCGTTCTCTTTTCTTCCTCCCTGAACTAACCCAGGAGGATGAATGATGTTTAAGATTCATTACTGTGATGGAGGTAGACATGTTTGTAGTGTTAATAAACAATGCTTTTTGGACTAATTGAATGTGTCCACTCTCACTGATTCCTGTGAAGTCGTTGCATGGTTTGAGGTACGTGGTTTTAAACACCTCAAGAGACTGAAAAGGTGAGTTCTCGTATGTGGTGGGATGGTCTGGTCCATAAATGACAGAGGTGATTTTATTGTTCCTGACAGTCCCTCTTATTGTGTATCAGACCAGGCTTGATGAAGACTTTAGGAAAAAGAAGCTTCATCCCAGGTGACAGCCAGGTGCTGCTGGACATCTGCCTGACTACTCAAGTTTTACTACCAGAACTTACAAGAGTAACTCTAAGCAGTCTTTCTGTTCCAAGTCATCAACAAGAACTTTTAATCATCAGTGATTTGTTTAATGAGTTTTGTCTCAGAGTGGAGAGACTAAGCGAGGAGCACACTTCCACATTTACAAGTTTTGTAATAAATCCTTTAAACCCATCCTCTTGTCTGGTGCATGTATTGCAGGGCTCAAGTCTAACTTGTTGCACTGGTGCATCAAACATCTTTTACTCTTCAGGTGCACCCAAATGTTCCCACATTGCAGTTTTACAGGTTCATGTTTTTAAAAATCATATAGGTATGCATGTTATGTTGTTTATATATTTATTGCTTTTGTTCATTTTGGGGTATTTAACAGAACAAAGGACCCAGTGAGCTGGACCAGGGTCTGACCCAACCCGGGAGGTTGATGCTCCTCATCAGTGCGCTGGTCATGATTTTCAGACGCTCAGCTCTTAACTTGATGAAAAGTTGTCAATCGTTCCTTTCATTTTCTCTCTTCATCCTTGCTACATCCACTCTGTTAATAAATATATACAGTATATACAACGGTCTAGCATACTGGCCTCTCTAACAGATTGCAGCACTGACTGCAAATGTTCACAGTACAGAAATATCTGGACCACAGCCAATCAGAGGAGGGGTGCTGGATCCGGTCTGTGAGTCATAGTTTTCTGATCTACGAGCAAGGCCGCCTTAATGCACGGGCAAACCGGAGCAGTGGCCAGGGGCCTATGATATTTAGGGGCCTATCATTTCAGGTATAACAAAAGAAAAAAACCCACATTGTTTTACAATTTGTCAGGTTTTCTATCAATCAGCTCGTTTAAGGCTGATGATTGGTCCAAATTAGAAGTGACCTACGTCCCCCACGTGATCTGTAAAGGCCCATTGGACCACAGATGATTTTGGGGCGTGTTCCTCAAGACGTAAAGAAACTTGAAAAAATGTCGGGAAAGAAATTTGAGAGCGGTGCTCAGAAACGAAATTTGCTCCATGAGACATTACAGAATATACCAAAGCTTACAGAATGTTTTTGAACCAGCCAATAAAGAAGTTGGACAGAGTTCGTTCACACACGTGCCGGGCGGAGCCGCGGAGATGAAGCAGCGCCTGTCGGCCGCGCAGCAGGGAACCGCTGCCGGGGAGGAGGAGGAGGAGGAGGAGGAGGAGGAGGAGGAGACAGGTGCGCTGAGTACTTGGAGCAGCAGAGAAGGTAGAAAACATTAGTAATGATTCAGGCCGTTGGGGTGGGAGCATCGTCACTGAACAATACGTTCTTTCTGGGCAAAAGTTGAACTTGGACCTGAACCGTGTCAAAACTCGAGCGAGAAAGAGAGGGAGGGAGGGAGAGAGAGGGAGAGAGTTTGGTTCTGGAGTCTGGTTCTGGAGAGTGGACCAGTACCAGGCTCTCATTTTGTTTTTGTACTCAGGACAAATCCTGCTGTGTTCAGACACAAAATAAAGTTGATGACATCATGATTCAGTGTGGTGACTTTATAGAGTTTTATCTCAGTTTAAAATGATGACCTCATAAGTGGACATCATTTTTCTCATAAACTACATCAGGTACAAAGATAATTCTTTGTTTTTACGTCCTTCAGGTCCCAATAAGCCAAAATAGCTAAGATAAATTAAAATGCAGTTATGAAAGAGTTCAGGTCTTAGGAGGATAAAGAGAAGGTTCTAGCACTGACCTGCTGGCTGCTGCTGATTGTTTCTGCTGTGATCACTGTTAGATGTTTGTGCAGAGGTTATGGTATATATGGTGGTATTTTCACATTATTTTGTTATATTTTTTATAATGTCTAAATTTAAAATAGATCTGGCTTTAATAATATATTTTCATTTTTTGAGCAGATTATTTATAGTTTTTAAGCATGTGTAGTATACTGTATGTATTGACATTGTTTATAAGACAGAGTGCAGTAAGAGGAAGTTTTCTGGCCGTGGGGGGCCTACTGATCCTCTCAGCCCCGGGGCCTATCGGCTAGTTAAGGTGGCCCTGTCTACGAGTCACATATAGTGTCCCCACAGCTGTAGTTCTTTTAATAAATCCACATCATCATCACGAGTCGGTGTGTTGTTCTCCATCCAGCTCGTCACAAAATGATGGTGATCTGACTCCAGCTGCTGCTGTTTTTAAGTTTCACTTAGCGAGTCGCTCTGGCCGGCTGCTGTCATGAAGCAGAGCGAGTTTAGATGCGTTACGCCACGGAATCGCCGTGGTCTTTTGGGTTCACAGGATGAGCTACGCAGCTGAACACTTCTTGGGAAAATGCCGTATAAAGCCGTAAAAGCTGCCCCGCTGCACTTGAAATAGAACCGGATCCTATATTTAGCGCCTCCGCTCGGACCAGTTTTTCTGGGATGCGGCGTTGCGCTTTCCGTGTAGCCACTCTCAGTAACTATAATCTAAAGTAACTATATGTATCAGGCTTAAGTAACCCCGAACTACGGACTCATTCATAGACATGGATGTAGTCCTTTAACATGTGTATTTTAGAAGCCCTGGCCCAATATGTCTACTGTTAAACCACAGGGAGAGTCTCAGCGTCACAGGTTTTTGTTTTTTTTTTCAAACAGCTGGTTGCACTAGTGTGACCTGAGTTGTTTTTTTTAATAAGGTCACATTTGTGACCAAAATGGAATCTAGAGCCCTTTTTAACTGGGTCCAGTCATCTGCTTCTATTACAATAGTATGAGTACAACAGCTTAGTCCGAGTCAAACTCCCACTAGAAAAGCAGAGTGACCTTTGGAGCTTTTTACAATCAGATATTGAGTCTAAATGACCTAAAGAACTGTTCTGATAGTCGTTTCATTATTTCCTATACAATTATTCTTGTTTGTGGAAAAAAACATGTTTCCTGTATTAGATGGTTCAGATAGGAAACAAATGTTTTAAAGGTTTGTTCACATGTCGGGGTAAATGTGCAATATTAGCAAATATACCAAGTCTAAAGAGGAAACCAACTGTTAAAAAATACTAACAGATTTTCTTGTGTGTATACATGAGCCTGGTTAGTTGAACAATTTTTAATTTACATCATTTTCTAATTTTTATTATAAATACACTCCTGTTGGGAAACTGCTTTAGAGAGATTAGCAGCTAGCGGTTTTTTAGCTCGCCTTTTCATCTTAAGAAAAAGAACCCATATATTTGATAGCATGTATATTTTGTATAATTTTAATAGGAATTCATGTTGCAGACAATAGGACACTGGAAGAAAAAGCTGCTTTCATCAGGAGCAGGAGGCGGGCTCAAGGAGACGGACAACCAGTGAAAATGAGAGTTAACGTCACATTGTTTCCACTTCATTTAAAGCGGCTCTCTGGAGCATTTTTCTCTGTATCAAAGTTTTCTAAATGTTTTAAATGATATTTCAGGTCTAAACTATGATCTATGGGTTGAGTTCCACAACATCTGTCATTCTGATGAAGACCCTCCTTCCTCCTAGAGACCCCTTTCCATTATTTCTTGCCGCCAACATTTTTCAGCCAATGAAATTCAAATTTCTGCATTCTCTCAACATGCACGCGCATCGACCAAACCTGTACCAGTAGGGGGCGCTGTCGTACAGGACGCTCCATGTGTTTCTCTGCCGTCTCAGCCGTTCACCGACTCAGCTCATTTCTACTAAAAACCTACCCATTTCCCAGATAAAGACGGGTTTATTTTAATTTTTAAACCTTTCACCTCACAGAATGGCAAGGCTTGACAGGATTATGCGTTTATTTTGGTCAGAAAGTTCATCCAGGGCCGAGTCAAGTTCAGCTTCAGAGTCCAGCAGCAGCTCTCTGCTAACAGAGCTAATATCAGAAGCAGCAGGGACAGAGAGGGCTCATCAGACCCTCGTAGTGTTGTTGGAATAAGATTGTGAACTGTGAGTGATTAAACCCTACACATTGAGCGGTACAGTTCATGTCCGAAGTATATGCGCCGCGTGCACGCGCGCACACGCGACCGGACGCGCGTGTCGAGATGTTTTGAGGAGGAGCCTTTGGACGCTAGATTCAAAAACTGCTCTCCTGATGAAATCCTCCGGAGTGCTGCTTTAAGTTTAAATCATCCACTTAAACATGGATAAATCTCATTAGTAGGAATAACATGAGCTGATTGTCTTTCATCTGTATACAGTTTAAGTGTCAGTGTTTTAATCACCAGTCAGGTAATTAAAGTGGGTCAGAACACGTTTACAGAGCTGCCTTCAGTCACTGTTCCCTGTTTATGTTTTGATTGTGCTGAGCCTCGGGTTTGCTGCTGCTCTAAGTTTTTGCTTTTGAAAGAAAGTCTCAGTGGGAGGGGCTTTTCAGTGCTTCAATCTCATTGGTCATGAAGGTGGCTCCATACCTATGGCAAATAGCTAGAGCAACCTACTCCAAACCCTCATAAGACACTTGAATCCAGAACATGAAAATGAACAGAGGTCCTGTTTAATAGACTATGTTTTTTATCTTTTGACAGGTTTTATGTTTCTTTATGTGACATCTTTTTATGCTGAGTTCAATTCTAAAACATTCTTGTTTCACAAAAAGATATTTTTGTGGAAAAAGTGAGATTCACTAGAATATTTGATTTGCACATAAATGTTTTGTGTTTTTTCTTAAAAATATAATAAACACTTTAAATCCCTTGCAAAAGCGCTCAATGTTCAGCTGAACCACAACTTTTATATTTGTTAAATTTAAATAAGTTTTGAATCATGTGGCTTTGATTTGTTGGAAAATTTGTCAGTATCTTTATAATTACTCATCTTTTAGGTTAGTAAATGTGGTTAGAATAAAAATGTGGATTTCAGAAAAGAAAAACTGATTTTGGGGAAAAAGGAATTTGGTAAATATCAGATTTGTTTATTTTCTAGTGTTTGTCATACAGGCCTACTGTCAGCTAAAATCACTGGTATAATCTCATCCAAATGCCCTCAGAATGCATCATTTTCCTTTTTTTTTTTTCAAACATTTGCTTGTCAAAGAGCAAAAGTTGCAGACACCCACTTTCCCAGTATCTGGCTAATACCCTAATACCCATTTTGTCTCTTTTCTCTCTGCCTGTCCACTCTGTTGCCCTATGTGGACATGGCCTATTGTGCCACAAATTCAATAAACAGAAGAAATGTTGACACTTTTCCTGCTGTAGAGTAAATCTGCTCTGATAGAGTAAGGCACTCTGACCCACTGTTCCATCTGCATGAAAATACAATAAATAAACTACAAAGAATATTCAAGGTAATGGAGGAGCTCTCATTTCTGATTGGTTGTCTCAGCACTCCTGACACCCATGCAGTTCAAATGTGCATACAGAAGGAGTCTATGTCTGTGTGTGAGTGAGTGAGTGAGGAATGTTTGTACCTCTGTGAGTACCCTAAACCTACTGTGTACATAGCCATGAAAGTACCCTGTAAGTATTACACTGTATTATGAATTGCTACTGAAATGTACCTACAGGCAGTGATCAGTGCTGCAGGTGTTGAAAACTCAGTGGTTGTAGCGACCCCTCACTGGAGATGGAGCCTTTATCAGAAACTGAAATCAACCCACACTCCTCCTAAAATCAATCACTTCCAGGTGCACAAGGTAAAACTTTCAGAAGTTGTTCATATTTCTGTGAAACTGAACTCTAAAGATGCAGTAGTTTGTGTTTACCAGCAGAAACAAGTAGGAAGCACTAAATCAGCATTTCATCACCTTAGATTGGAGGTTTGCACATTTTGTTTACAAGAAGCAATAGATCAAATATTAATGGTACTAAAGTATCTGAGCAGTATGAAAATGCAGTATATACTTAAATATAAGTAAAAAGCAGTTTAAAGGTAAACAGAGTCAGCACTTTTTGAAGTTGAACATTTACGTTCCACTGGTCCTCATTAAAGCCTGATTAGCTGAAGATGATCATGTTGCTTTGGGCCCACCACCAGGAGTACACACAGCCAAGTATTAAGTCAACAAAAACAGTCACTGTTTCAGACATCTAGATGGTAGCTGAAACCTGCTCTGGATGCTATGAGAAGCACAGACGGGCCTAAGATTGGAGATAGGAAACTTTTTGTGTGATGAATGGGGAAAGTAGCAACAGTATTACTACTCTGCAGGCTGTTGGGTTATTGTCATGTCAACATGTCTGAAAGCTAAATGCTTCTTCCCATTTTATATTATGAACTGTTGGTCCTTACAGAGCAAATCACAGGTTTTTTTATTCAGATAAAATGTTGTCCAAAAATACAATTTGAAACGTTTATTGAGGGTATTTTGTTTTACAATACATTTCTTAAAACCATTTTTATATTCAAAAGTGCCACTTTTCAGCAAAGCTTCTAAAAATGCTTTAAAAAAAACCCTCAACTTGTGAGGTCATGAAAGGGAGTTCTACACTAGGTGGCGCTGCAGAGTGTTGCGAGATGTATGATGATTATTGTATTTGTATGATATTTTAGCACTGTGTACAATAATAATTCCATTAATATGATAATGTGTTCGATTCTTAAAAACTAAACTACTTTAAAATTTCCAAACTGGCAACACTACGACGCTGCCTGGCTCTTGGCTCACTGTGGCGACTTGATGTGTAATGGAGTCAGAGTGTGTGTTCATTTTTTTTTAAATGCTAAATTATTGTGTTTGTGGAGGTTCTACAATCACCAGCCTGTCAGGACACGAGTCCACGAGATAGAACGGACAATCTTCCTTATCTGGCTGCTGGACTTTTCTTCTGCTTTGGCTACAAACAACATGGTCGGTCGCTGGTGTCGCCCACTTCATACTGGAGGATTAAAATCGCAGCGATGATGGAGCTCCACATGGGATACCGAAGCAAACATCCAGTACGACTCAACTCAACTTCCCACCGGGATGCTGTTGGCAGCAGCTAACAGAGGCAGCTAACAGAAGCAGAAGGCAGCAGATCAGACCAGACCGGATCCATCAGGGGCTCAGCCATACGCCAACAAGAGCTGTGTAATGTAAGTTTTGTTGTCTAATAATATCTGTTACCATTTCATCTCGTCTCCCTCCGATCCAGGTCCGGGTCGTGGGGGCAGCATCCCAACTAGAGAGCTCCAGACCATCCTCTCCTCCACCAGCTCCTCCGGCAGGACTCCAAGGCGTTCCCGGGCCAGATTGAAAATGTATTTTCTCCAACGTGTCCTCTGCTAATTACCAACTTTATTTATTAAGTAATTGTAAAGACTTAAACATTTATCTGTGTCAGAGCCGACATAAAAACAATATTTTTATCTCAAGCGTATTGGGCAACCTTGCGTTACGTCACTTCCAATCTGGCAGAAAAAAATAAATTTATCACAAAAATTACTCCAAAACCCTAAATGAGTTCTGTAATTGTGTACATTTTTATTCAGAACAAGTTTCTGTTATATTTCTCTAAACATTTGTTTAAGGGGATCTCTAACCTGCAACTTGCTCTTTAAGCCTCACACTGTCCTTATTTTTGGACCTAAATTTTCTATTCATTTGGGATTAATTTGACCCCCTAAGACAGTGCGAGGGTTAAATAGATGTTTGGGTCATTTTGAAGCAAAGGTCTACCAGTAAACTATCTACAGTAAGGACCACGCCCACTGGTGACATCACTTAAAGTGGGCAGAGTCTCAAGAAACAGAAAGTAGTCCTCTGACACACTCATGGCTAGTAGGGGGGGGTGTACTAGCAAGAATTTTGCAATATATGATATGCATCATGATAGAGGGACAGTGATGCGATATATCGTGATAATACAAGCAAGATGATATATTGCAATATTTATTAATTTAATTGTTGGAAAACTGTCACAACTGAACAGAAAAGTCAATTATCCGCTGAGCTGGATCAGTTTGCTTTTTGCTAAAATGATCCATTAACGCTACGTCATCATGGTATCCAGACATGTGCTGGCAAATTCGTCATGTAGCCCTGAGTATTTTACTCTGCCGTAGTACTATCATGAGACTTTGATGTTTCGTGGAAGCAGAGGACTGCTGAGGACTAATGACTGCAGCCAACAAGCAGTCGGAGGTTGAAATGCAACATGCTAATTTTTGCATGTAAATAATAATAGTGACACAAAAATATTGCGATATATCAGTGCATCAGTTTTTTCTTACACCTAGTCTGGCTAGTTAGATCAGGAGAGACACTGCTGCAGATTGATGACAAATGAGCTGCTAATTTCCAGTAGGCTATTTAAAACTACACTCAGATGCATTAGAACTCTATATGAACTGTTTTCTAAACCTCACCAATTTGACACGAGACCGTTTGTTTAGTTTATAATGTTACCGTAGCAACGTCATTGAGACATTGTTCAGACTACTTCCTGTTTCTAAAGACCCCGCCCACTTTAAGTGAGTTCACTGGCAGTTATTGACCTTATTGTAGACAAGTAACTGATAGAACACTGCTCTTAGTTTGCAGATGGATGATCTGGTTACAAGTGGCACAGGATGAGTCCATGTCTTAGGATGTCTGGCAGCAGCAGGTTTTGTCACCTTAAGATAGGGACAATCTGTCAGAGTGATCAAAGTTTATTATATCATTAACAGCTCAATGTGCAATAAAAATGCATGAGATTACCTCCAGATAATTCACCATCTGGAATGCATCAGATACAGTTTTATTTATATTTATAACACTAAATGTTAATTTCCTAGTTGGTCCAGAAATTAACAGCAACAGGACTTTTTATTATCGTGAAGATCAAAGCTTCTGCTTCTCATCCAAGGAGCTTTATCAGCTCAAACAGAAAAACGTGAGCTCGTTTACTGATCAGTCTGCTTCTCTTCTCTCTGGAGGCTTGCTGGGACTTTAGGCTTTATTTTATTCATGCAATGGTCAAAGATGTGCATATTTACATCAGTCAGGGAAGGAAACAGAAGCAGTCATTCAGATTGATCTGTAATCACCCATCACACTGAATCACAGTCTATAAATGGTCAATTACTGTAAACACAAGTAATAAATCAGATGTAACTATCTAGTTGTCCTCCACAGCAACCATAACTGTGAACAAATGGTTCATCAAAAGAAACAAAAATATTCTCTTTCTACTAGATGTAATGGTGGAAATCTGACCATAAATGAACATTTCCATCACTAGTTTGACACCTATTTAACCTCCTATACCTCCCACATCCAGTCACTTTAGTAAATGTGTTGAATGGATTGGCTGAATCCCAAAACATCATCACAGTGAAGCCAGTGGTCCCAGCTGAGGGTATTTTTATTGCAAAAACTGTTTTTGTCTCGTACTTTGTTCTCAAGGCAAAGACACTGATTGTCATCAGATGTATTCATTCTCTGCTACAAAAAGACAGACGCAGTTAATTGTTTGATCTTTCAGAAAGTCGGCTCCTTCTTCCCTGGTTTTTATTGGAAGTGACATGTTTTCAGTTCAGCTTTGAACTTTTCAAGCATCAATCTGATGAACATTAGGAGCAACTTTAGACTGCTCTGTGCAACAGTTCAAAGGTAAACAAATGTTTATGCTTGTTGTCAAAAATATTTCACACAGAGATTTTCTTTAAAACAAAGAATGTTGCTAAACCACATTTTTCATGGTTGGTGAGATTTTTACATTAAAACCAGTCCACCTTTCTTAGTTTGTGCTGACCATAAAAAGCAGAAAAGTAGGCTCCAAAAACTGGTTTTAGACAAGTGGCAGAGGTTGGATGGATGGATTGACAGATAGATAGATAGATACATGTTTATGTTGTTTATTTTAATTAGCAGACGCTATTATCCAAAGCAACATACACCATTAACAATCATCGTATCAGGCATGTTGTGATGTGTGGGGAAAACGGAGTTCCTGGAGCAAACACATGTATGCATGGGGAGAACATGCTAACTTCACGCAGAATGACCGCAGCCGGGAATCAAACCTGCAACCTTCTTGCTGTGAGGCAACAGTGCTAACTGCACCACCAGCATTGATGATCGGCAAGTAGAGATATGGATGAATGGATGACAGGTGGATAGATGGATGATTAAATAGGTGGATTGACAGATAAATGGGTGGAGGGACAGATGAATGAATGATGAATGAATTTATGGAGGAATGTACTGATGGATGGAAGGATGAGACACATTTTATCACGTTAGAGACACATTAGTTACACACAGGTCTGATGATAACACCAGTGTTAGTTAATATTCAGACCTTCAGTCAACACATATTCTGAGTTTAGATTTATACAAACAACACAAGCATAGCAATGATAAAAATACCAAAATGAACAAAGGAAACTGAATTGTGACAACTGTTAGATGATGTTCCACACACCTGGAGGCAGTTTATGACATCTGGGTATCAATACACCACTCTCACCTTCATCCTGGCCCAAATGTCCTCCACTGCCTTTTGTGGACTAATCCCAGTCATGAGACATGGCTCGACGGCCAGGCGCTCATCGATGACCTCCCCTCGCAGGCCAGGCTCCAAGGTGCCATGTGTGTTTTGGTCATCCTTCATCAAGATCTTCGTCTGATCCCTCTGCTGAAGCCAGTTTACCATTGGATACCTACCGGGGCTGAGGCTAAAATATGTTTTGGAGAGGCCTAGACAAGCTCTGATGTTTAACTGTATGTATTTTATTTGAGAATAAAAACCTCAAGTACCAATATCTGGATGAATTATTTTATAATTTCCATCTTTCAGCATTGCTTTCAATATTCAGTTTGATTTTCCATAAATTCTAGTTATAGCAAAGGTAATAATCAAATCAAGAAGATTTTATTGTCACTTTGTAATTTGTAATTTTTTTGCCTTTGTAATTACAAAATTGCACTGGCTGAAAGAAAGTGTTCCTCACCAGCTCTCTGACAGTGTAAAGCAACACTAATACATGTCACTGTTAGTCCAACATTAAAAAACAAAACTAGAAACAAAGCCTACAATATAGCATAGCAGCATACGGCCACAAATACCCACCGAGCGGAGAGAGAAATGGGTTCCTGCAGAAGACGACAGCAGGTTTCTGACAGTCCAGACTGTGTCCTTTCACTTCATTCATTCACACGCTTTGCTGTTCTACATGAGCTGCAGATTAGATCTGCACCAATCATGAGATCCTGTTTGCTTTTTCTTCTTCTTTTAATGCTCCGATGATACAGGCAGGTTGAGAGGCAGGAGAGGAGAAATGGTAGCTTGTTTCTTTGCACTGCAGTAAAACCCAGCAGCACTCTTGTACCACATTTATTAACACATGCTGCGTCGCCTACAGAGGCAGAGAACTCACCTGCTGGTCTGAACATTCAGGATACTGACAGGATGCTGTTGGTACACTGCGGGAGGGTTCTCCATCTATTTAACACTATTTGACCCAAAATGAAAACCAACTTTTAGTTACTTTACTGTTTAACAAAAAATTATCTTCTGGCATTGGTCTATTATTTAAAGACCTGGATAAAAGTCTCACTGACCCTCCTGGATTGAAGGTTTGACATTTGGCCACAGCCTTCCTTCCAACACCCTAGGGCAGCCATCACTAAATGTCGGACTGATCCAGTACCAGCTCTGTCCATAAATCCAGGGCTGAAGGCTGCAGGCATTTTCACAAAATCAACATAGTAGTATAGTTGACGGTGGAGTCCGGACTCCTGTCCTGTAATAATTATCGTCAGCGGTGGATGCTACTAGACCAGTGGTGGCCAACCTGCGGCTCTCAAGCTGCATACAGCTCTCTGCATGGATTCATGTGGCTCTTATCACAGTTTTTGTTTTTATTTAGAGTTCTCATTTCCAACCGATCTGAACAGTCTAATAGTCTAGGATTAGACTATTAGTCTAGGATCTAATATTTTAATTAATTACTGCGTTGGTTCAATCAGGAGATTGTGAGTTAGCTCTGACGGCATCACGGCAGCGGTAGGAGTGCCCAGAAACTCGCACTTCACCCGAATTCACCGAGGTCATCAGAGCTAGTCGGTCAGAACCGGAGGGTTTTTTAAATCATGCTTTATATTTATGACAGGCTTTTCCCCTCTCTCTCTCTCTCTGCTATCTTAACCAACTCATCCAGAACAATTAATTTAATGATTCTGCCGGATGTGTCAGGTCGCACCGCACACACACACACACACACACACACACACACACACACACACACACACACACACACACACACACACCTAGAAACAAGTTACAGATGAGCATCAAATACCCACAACTGATACTCAACTAATAGAAAATAATATGTTCACCCTGCATTTAAATGATAAGATTAAACGATTGAAAACAGAAACAGTTCAGGGGCTGAACCTAATTCTGGTCCTGGCCCCCGTGGACCTGAATCACCTCCTGCTCGAGAGCTAAATCAAACCCCTTCATTGTCCACTGTCAATCCATCACAGTTATTCAGGTTTGTGAAGAAACTTTGGACTTTCAGCTGCCGTGATATTTTTTTCCAGTGACGCCAACGAGGTCATCAAGATAGAGAGAGCTACCAGTAATTCTGCTGACTCTCCACCAAGTGCTCAAGTGTGTGAACTGTAATCCGTCAAAATGACTGACGAGCTTCAGATTTGTCCATCAAAGTTAAAAAAAAGGTAAATGACGGAAAATATAGTTGAATATGACTGTCCTGTGGTTTTAGTTCTGTAGGAGTCAGTTTCTGTCATTCTGTTGGTGTGCGACATTTACAATAAACCTTGCTGAGCAGAGGTGTGTGTGTGTGAGGAAGGGATGGTGATGTTCCTGTGTGTTCAGTGTTGCCGGATTGGAAATAATAAAGTATCGTACAAGATTCTTAAAATTATTGTATGTTGAGAAAAATTACCGTACACTAAGTTACAGCCTGACATGTCTGCTGACCCACAGCTTTAATATCAGTGTATCAAACACTGTTCAAAATTGTAGTCTTTAAAATAGTTTTAGCTTTAAAAAAATCTAACACAATGGTTAAAACAAGCATCTCTTACAAAGGGCTCAAATTATCATATTTATGGAATTATTGATGAACAGAGTGCTACAGATACGATAATTATTGTACGTCTGACAACACTGTGTGCCATGTATGATGTGGCTCTTTGACATGGCTGTACTAGACCCAGCCCTCTGTCCAGGGGGAGGGGGCGTGTCTGTGACAGCTTTAATTGAGACTCAGAAATGTGATCCCCTGTTGTCAAAAACTACTGTATTGACCTGAATATAAGACAAGGTTTTTTCCTTGAAAATAATGTGAAAATGTGGGATTGTCCTATAATCGGTGTCGTGACCCGACTACACCAGCAGAGGGTGCAAGCGTTTTGTAAACATCAAAGCCGACGCCGACCGGAATAGACTGGTTTAAAAGTGGGTCAAATGAACAGAATGGAGGCAGAGTTTTGACGCTAATTATAAGATAATGGTGATCAATTCAGCAGAGGCATCAAACAGCTGTCAGACAGCCAGGAAATATGAGTTATGGAGTGAAATGACCAAAGACACTGATTTTTTTTTGCTCAGTTTGTGTTCAGGATCTCTAGTGTATTTCCTGACAGAACCCCTCACACATTAGAATATGCATTACAGAACTTTGAGATTGCATTAATAGGCAAATATTAAAGGTCTGTAATTAAGATCATTTTAAACTACTTCCTCAAATTTTCAACAAAAATAGTTTCTTTATAAAGTGAATTTAGTGTTTTTTTCTGAAGATTAATCAGTGAAAGGGGGGGTTGTCTTATAATCGGGGTCGTCCTTTGTTCAGGTCAATACGGTATCTGGTCCCTGTACAACCAAAGCAAGCGTTGTATCAGCGTTCTCAGTAAAAAGTAGAACTCGTTCTTGGTGTGGGATGAGCAGATTGGGCTCCTCCAAATCTGAAGTCATAGTCCTTGATAGAATATGGGTTGAATGCTTCCTCTTCAGTATGGAGTGAGTTTCTGCATCAGGTGGAGGAGTTTGAGTATCTTAGTGTCTTGTGCTTGAGTGATTATAGAATTGGGAGGTGAACTGATGGATTGGGGCTTGGCCTTTAGTGGTCAGGGTTTTGCTCCAGTCTGTTGTGGTGAAGAAAGAGATGAGTCAAAAGGCAACACATTCAATTTACTGGTCTACATTCAAACCCTCACCTATGGTCATGTGGACCATGACCAAAATAATGAAATCCTGGATTCAAGAGGCCATAATATGATTATTTCATATGGTGGCTTGACTCAGCCTTAGAGATCACATAAGTGGAGCTGCTGCTCCTCTGCTTTAAAAGCAGTCAGGTGAGATGGTTTGAGTGTCTGATTAGGATGCCTTCTGGTCACCTCCCTCTGAAGGTCTCCCAGACACGCCCCACCAAGATGAGACCCCCGGAAGGACCCAAGACTCATTGAAGGGATTATGAATTCTCTCTGGCCTGGGGGAACACCTTTGGATCATCTAGAAGGAACTGAGGAGTGTTGCTGGAGAGAGAAAGAAATATAGATAGAGAGAGAGAAAGAGAGAGAGAAAGAGAGAGAGAGAGAGATGTCTGGGCTTCCCTTCTGAACCCGTTACCTCTGCAACCTGATCTTGGATGGGCAGAAAAGTTGCTGAATGGATGGTTAAATCTTTTTTTATTTTCTTTTTCTTTGAAAAAAAATGTTTATGGATCTTGCTCAAACACCTGAATGAAGTAGAATAACAGAGATAAAGAAACCTAGAAATAGCAAGTAGATACCCGACTGCAGCATTACTCAGGACTAGTCAGCTCAGGAGAGACACTGCTGCTGAACAAGTGAGCAGATAATTTTGGGCTATGTTGCAGCATAAACTTAAAACAGTCTGATGCTCAACTGTAGAGGTCGAGATTAGTTTGGATGCATCATGACGTTTTTGATCAAGAGTAAAATACTATATTTGTCTGACTAGCCATGATTATTGCTCCTGTCAGAGGTCTAATTTCTTTACCTAGAGGCTCCACCCACTTTCAGTGATGTCACCTCTGAGTATGATCCTTTCTATAGATAAATAACTGATTGAACGCCATTTTAAAATAACCAAACTATTCCTTTAAGGCAGTCATCACTCATAAGGCAACGTGATTATCAGCCAATCAGAAGGCTGCTGGTTTGATTCATGGTGATCTCCTATTAATAAAGTGTTCTCAGCCAATACACTGAGCTTCATGCTGTCCCTGATGGGTTCATCAGTGTTAGAGTTAATGCTAAATGTGGACATAAAGCTCTGTCAACAGGTGGTTGTGAACATAACAGCAGAAAACAATTCTGGATGTACTTTACTCTGATTTAAAAGGAAAAACGAAATGTGTTTATGTGCAATGATTTATTGTATTGCACTTTACTGAGTGCTGAGGAAAACAATTATATTGTCTAACCACCTGAATTTTCAATTAAAACCCTACATTACTATTGAATTACTGCACTATAATATTTTTTTCTGTTAAACTTAGACCTGCTGTCCTCAGGCTATATTATAATTTATTGAATTAGTTTTTTAATTGTGTTCATTTTCTGTTTTGGACTACTAATTGTTTAAAAATAATGTCAGGTATTTTTTTGTTTTAATTTTTATGAGGTCTTCCCACTCCAAAAGAGCTGACTGAAATAAATAATTCACACCAAACAAAAGCTGGGTTGCAGCAGGTCAAATCAAATAATTCACAATCACTTTATTTACATTTTGTTTTATTAAATGGTAATTTTGTGACAAATAACAGCAGAGATTAACACAGCGACTAGAACCATGGCAACAGCACCAATCATGTTCTTCTAAATATATACACACACATATGTGTCCCCTAAGGGGTACACATTTGTACCCTAAGGTACAGGTTTGACTAGTAAAAGGTACAAACTACAAAGGTAAAAATTTGTACCCCCAGTTAAGGTTCAAAAAGGTACCCTCAAAAGGTACAATTTTGTACCTTAACTGGGGGTACAAATTTTTACCTTTGTAGTTTGTACCTTTTACTAGTCAAACGTGTACCTTAGGGTACAAATTTGTTCCCCTAAAGGGTACAACTATGTATCCTAAGGGGTACAAATATGTATCCTAAAGGGTACATATTTGTACCCCTTAGGATACAACCCTGCAGTTAAAGGTACAAAACTGTACTTTTGAGGGTACCACCCCAATGACAAAAAAGATACAGTTCTTGTCCTTTCATTTCTGACAGTGTGGGGTCATTACATAACCGCAACAGCAGAAGGTGCCATTGTTTTGTAAAAAGCAAAGCTGACAACTGACTGGATTAAAAGTAGAGAGGAGTTTCTACACTAATTTTAAGATAATGGTGGTCAATGCAGCAGAGGTATCAGACAGAAGGGAAATATGGAGTTATGGAGTGAAATGATCGAAGATGATGCATCATGGCGATGACGTTCTGTGGGAGGAGATGTGACGACTGTGTGAGCACAGCTGATCAGATGACTCTGTGAGTAAAAGCCTCATGCAGACTTTTGATTTGACATGTCATGGGCAAAGTTCTGAGATATTGCATTAATATTTTTTTTTTTTTTCAGTTTTTGTTCAGGATCACTAGTGCCCTTCCTGACAGAACCCCACACATGCTAAAATATGCATTACAGATCTTTGTGATTGAATTAGTTGGCAAATATTAAAGGTCTGTAATTAAGTTATTACTTAAAAGACTTTCTCAAAATTTTAATAAAAAAGTTTATTTAAAATGTGAATTTAGCTTTTTTCTAAAGATTATTCTTGGAAATGGGAGGTCGTCTTATAATCGGGGACATACTATATTCGGGTCAATATGGTACATAGATTATCAATCAATCTATAGATCAATAGTTTAATGGAACAGAAATTACATAGAACAAAAGAACAATGTCAGTCCTAAATCAGAACCTCATGAGCCAAATTCAATGGAGCAACCTTTAGTAACTTCAAGGTACCTGGTTTTAAGGTGGACATAAAAAATAACGTTGAAAAAAATAAAGATATAAAATTAAACCAACCTAAGACATAAAGAAGTGATGAGTTCCTCTTGGACTAAGATTCCATTAACCTTATTACTGTTATGGTTTCCTTCTGTAAAACATGTTTTTTCTCAATATCAGGTCTGGCCTCAACAAACCCATGATAATTTAGCTACAGTATATTAGCATAACCTTTATATTGAAAAATGTCTGTACCTTCAAAAACTCAATATATTGACCAGCTGTGATCATTTTTCTCTCTCATCAAGCATTTTACCAAATTCTGCGACCTTCTGGAGTCACAAAATTTGAAGGGTCACAGAATTTGGTGTAACACCTGTTGATGTTGATGAGAGGTGTTCCCTATCTATTTGTGTTTCCCAAATGCCCTACTGCTCCACACCTCCCCGAGTGCTCTGCTCTCCCACAAGGGAACAAAAACTCAAAATCAACTTGACATAACACCAGAAAAAGTCCCAGTACACACTGTACATAGAAAAAAAAGTCCCGGTACACTGAGGGGTAAAATTAAAAGTGCTGGTACTCTAGGGTGGCCATTTCCACGACATCAAAAAGGAGGACATTTTTCAGTGATAACCAAAGACAAAAACTAAAACATAATATCAAACCCATTATAAATGTTGTACTCACCAAAAATGTGAAGGTCTATATGTTTGGCCTTTCCTGGCTGCTTCCAAAAGTTTTTTGTTGGAGAGAAGTTTTCTGCACATGCCTGTGCACTCCAATGTGAAGTTGACACAAACTTGTAGCTCTGCCTTCACACAATCAAGAAGATTTCTCTCATTTCTCCATGCTGAGGTCATCATGGAAAGTATGTGTTCTGTGTGTGCATTGCTGCATGGAATGGAGACAATACGCCCTGACTTTCTTCAGGTTCAGCAGTGGGACATCTGTTTTGGAAAACAGCTTCAGATAGCGCTCCTCGCTCTGACAGCCTTCCATTACTGGGGAGCTGAGAATGGATTAAACCATGCCATATTCCTCATAAAGTCCATCCATATCAATGTTCTTCAGTTTGCAGGCCTGGACTGCATCACTGTACTCTTCAAAAGACACAGCAGCAGTAAGGCTGAGCTTTGACATTTGGCTGTGAAAGCTGTTCTCAGAGAAGTCATACCTAACCTTTCACTCATGTACTTCTTTGCTCTTTCATGAAATCAGCTTCACATTTCTTTGCAATATCAGGAGTTAGCTGTTTAAGTCTGCTGTTCACAGCAAAGCCAAAAAAACCTGTCTTTTAGCCTCCTCTCAAGTTTCACTTAAAGCTCAGTCATCACTTTAAACACTGAAGTAATGCTGAATGATCTGGCCTCAAGTGCTTCAGTGCAGTCTGAAAATACTTTCAGAATGCAAACCTGCCAACCTGTATGCATTTTGCCTAGAAATGACGCAATTTGACATCCAAATACGCTAGTACGACTTCCCTCTCTAAACTACGCAAAAAGCTGCGGACAAGTGAGTTCCCTATGGAGACGCACAAAATTACGTGTGTTTAAGGCACTTTTGGCTTTCTGTAGTTCTGTGCGCGCGTGCTCATGTCTGAAAACACGATGCAGCAGCATGGTGAAGCAGTCAGTCGTTGTAGAAAAGCAGAGAATAACGAGTCTACCGAACCAGTTCAGTCCGGTGTCGGACTGAAGTCCATGCGTCAGAACTCGGTCTAAAAGGAAGTGCGCACGGCCCGAGTCGCACGCTCATGGCAACCAATAAGGCCTGTTTAAACACACTCTAGAAAAAAAAAGATGTTGTTTTGTGATAACGAGTCAGTAAGACTAGCTGACGGGATTCTTAAAATTAGAAATTAGACAGTTCGCTCTGCGCACACCGAGCAGAGGACGGCACGCGCTGCGTAAGAGGGAGCTGCACCAGGAGGAGACAGGTGGATGGAAGCAGACAGGTGAAGGTAGGAGTCTAATGAATAATGAGCTTGTGCACAGAGATATGTGTTCAGATTTAAATATACTGGATGTAGATATGATGGAATAATATACAGATGAATGGATGGATGAGTTAATAGACAGATGAATGGATGGATGAGTTAATACAGAGATGAATGGATGGATGGATGAGTTAATATACAGATGGATGCCAGGGAGCTGCAGGTTTCAATTAGCCCCAGTGATGTGTGCATATAATTTTTTATAATCAATTTCCATCCAGTGAATGTGGAAATTACTGTGTGCAACGCAATGGAGTAGCAAAAATCTGGGAAAAAAATGCAGCGCGACATAAGTGGTCCTCAAAAAATGTTGACAAGGTTGGCAGGTCTGAGAATGTGACTGAGGAATTACATCTCAGACACTTCAGTTCTCTCCTCTGCAAAGCATGTCCACAATTTCTTAGGACATTCTTCCTCACCGAGGCTCTGAAAATAGCTGGTTTCCAACACTTCAGTATTTGGTTGATAGATGGCAGCAGAGACAGTCATTTTGTGATGACATGCCGCAGAAGGTTGCACTCGTCCACCGCTACAAACTTGCAAAACTCCTTCAGCTCCACTGTTCTACTGGCTGAGATGCTGACATGGCTAAATTGTTTTGAATGTCCAGATCCAAGTTGACAGCTGTCTATCTTGTGGCATTGTGCAGGATATGTACTAAACAGTTTACAGCAATCACATAATTGTGAGCAAGTTTTAGCCTCTGATGACACTGTTGTGTTTTCCATAGTTAACACTGGCATTGTCTGCTGAGTATGCAGACAGTTTTTGCAAATTCAGACCAGAGATCTTGAGTTTTGCCAGCAGCTGATTTGTTATAGCTTCCGATGTCTCATCACTATAAAATTCGAGCAGAGCATTCTGCACGCCCTCTTCAAAGTGAAAATATCTAAGTACTATAGAGAAACATCTGGTTGTACCTATGTTTGACGCATCAGTCGCCAGTGAGTAATGCAGGTCATTTTCTTTAATGTAGACCACATGCGTCTGGATAGAGTGTATGTATGTATATATATATATATATATATATATATATATATATATATATATATATATATATATATATATATATATATATATATGGGGTGCTAGAACATTTTCACACAAAGCTTTGGCTTTTGTTTTTCCACACGTTGCCCCTTTAGCTATTGATGAATCATTTTAGACCTCCTGGTCAACTTTTATTTCACAGTCCACTATGACTGGTGATGCTTGACAGCATGATAAACTGTACAAAGTTCTGTAGCTGATATTTTGTCATCCTGGGGAGCAGGGGCGTGGCTACAGGTGGGCCTGGGCCCACCCACTGTGTACCTGGGCCCACCCAATCAAATGGCTTCCTCAACAAAATTATATATAATTGTTTTATTTTTGAGGGATTTCATTTAAGTCATCATGAAATGAAATAGAACAGAGTAAATTTGACATCAACAGCATGACTGTTTTGTGATGATTTCATAACTATTACATCATTTGTAAGTCTTGCTTTCATTGGCTATTTTGAATAATTTCGGAACTCTCCAGACGAGCTACGGTAACAGCACTGTGCGTATGCTGCTGTGACTTGTGGTGTCAACCAAAGCATTTAAGAAATGGCAAAACAAATCTTCATGTCAAAATGTTTCAAAAAACAAAAAGTGGAGGACCTGTCCTGTGTTACAGGGTTAATGTGCTTTGGAATTTAGATGTTTTGTTCAAAGATCTTTCTGTCGGTTTCTGACAGTGGTTCCTCTCTTTTGCAGTTCACATTTTGCAGCCTTGTACTTTCATGGAATGTTTTGTGCAAATTTGCATGCTTTAAACTTATTTTTTATAGCGCAGTGTTCATGCATCCTGACGATCTCCTCCATGGAGCGGAGCGCAGTGCGTCCTGACTCCCTTTTGCGCGCTGACCAAGAGTCTGGATGAGTAGCGCCCTTATGCTCCCTTCCCTTTACGAGCTTCTTTTCTGCAGCAAGGTGGGAATGACAATCTAGACTTTTACAAGTAGAAAATATGTTTTAACTGATTGACAGACTGCAGAATCAGAACCATTAAGCAGCATGATGTCTCCAATGCGCTCTCCACTTCTCTCTTTTTCCTCTCTCTCTCTCTCTGTGTCCGACCTGAAATAATTAACGTATTTGACCCGACCCGATGGCTTGGGCTGAAATTGAGACCTCTAGTGATAAACACAGAGCAGCTCTCAGATCACTTCTCTCAGCATCAGCTGTGTGTGTGTGTTTTTTTTTTACCGCAACGAGCAGGTGTCCGTCAGACGCGATCACAAACATCAATGAAGTTATTTATTCAGCTGTTCTGATGGTCAGGTTGTGTTTAAACGAGATCAGTGTGAAAATGTTCATGCCTGTCTGAGAGAAGTGTATAAAGTTTGTAGTGAGGGGTTTTACAGCCTTCAAACTTCTGGAATTATTGTAAAAATATAAAACTGATTCTTGGCGGATTTCACCGCATCTGTGGGTTATTTTTAGAACGTAACTCACAGAACAAACAAGGAATCATTGTATAGACACAGATCTGCTTAAACAAAAGTGACATTTACAAATACACTTATTTTCAATTACATTTTTGGGCCCACTCATGTTTTTAATAAGCCCGGCCGAAAATCTATTTCTGGCTACGTTACTGCTGGGGAGATGTGGCTTCATGGAAAAAGGAAAAAAAGAGAAGAGGTGGCAGCGCTTTGATTGTTGCTCTTGTGCTTTTCCATGCTACCATGTCGATCGAGCACACTTCTGCCTTTGCTGCCAACGTCCACATCACAACGACGCAATGTGCAAAATGCATGGCAGTCATCTTTCCTACTTTTAGAGATGAATCCATATTCCTTTGTCCATTCGGGATTAAATTTAGTTTTTCGTTTGGGCATTTTTGCAGTCCGCAGGTAGGTGGGTTTTCTGTTTGGGCATTAAGGGCTTGGCTTGATGTCAACATGGCTAATTTGAATACGTTCTAACCAATAGAATGCATATCTGTCTGATATTTATTTTGACACCAACATCATCCAATAATCTGTCACAAAACATCCTACGGAATGCATAATTGCACGTAGACTGTTATTTTTTATTACTTATTTTTTAAGCACATTTACATTTTTACTAGATACAGTATGGAAAAAATACTTTTGTCAAAAGGGCATCCATCTTAAGGGCGATACTCCCCTTGAAAACCGAACTGTCCGTAGCCTATGGCCACCCAGTGGTACTGTGTACTAGCCCACTTTTTATGCCTGACAATGTATTTTTAAAATCCAAGTCACCATTTTACTCATAAACATTCCTAAGTAGAACCTTTTTTCAAGAAAGCCCCAAAGGGTCACCTCTCCAACAGTAGCTCGTGAACAATTAACTGATAGTTATATGGATCAAATAAGCATCATGTCTTTATGATGCTAAGTCATCGAAATAACTGCTCTTATAGCATGCGCAACGTTATACTAGTATGCTTGCACACCAAATATACCAGGACGTATTGCCCGAATGTGCCATTATGGACTGAAGCTTTTGTGGTCCTGATGGCTTGCAATCTGACAAGCTTTACATTCTGTTGCAGCACAGCAAATGAGTGCTCACATGGCCTCTAAAGCTAGTAGACACACATGCAGGACCTTCAACATGTGCGCAGCCCTTCTAATACGCGCAGCAATGGCAACACATGTGTGCGGTACTGGTGACACATGTGCGCGTGGCACCTCAAGGCTAATTCACACCGCATGCGGAAGGGATGCAGTCTGGTCTCCATACAGATTCCACAAGGACAAAAAACATTGAGTCCAATCAGAGCATGCACACCGGCGCTGATGCAGCTGCGGTATGGATGAGGAGCTCCGTTAACTTTCCGCATCAAGCCTATTTTTTCCGGACGCTGCATCTGGCTTTTTGGGAAGTTAAACAAAATGGCTGCACCAGACAATAAGAAGTGAAGAAGTGAGGCACAAACTGGCAAAGTGCATCCGGTATATTTCAAAATAAAATCTTTAGCTACGTTGCTAAAGTTAACATGATTTGGATATTTAAAAGACAAAGACACAAAATAAGACATAATTAAGCATAACATTAAACTATATAAAAACGAAGTGTGCTTACCCATTGTAGAACAAGCCAAGATAAATCCTCAACAAAAGTATGAGAAGACAAGTGTAGTTTTGTTTACCAGCTGCTGTTTATACACATACTTCTTATCGCGTGAACCACCGAGATTTGGTGCTCTCACAGGAGCAAAAGACCGGAGATGTTCTGCACACAAATCTCAGGCGGTGTCAGTTGCAGTTCATACGGAAACCGGACCGCATCCGTTCTGTAGGCGATGTGAATTAGGTGTTAGACACACATGCGAGCAGCACCTCTGATGCCAGTAACACACATTTACAGCATCTCCGACATGTGCATAGCCCCGGCAACACACAACTGCAGCATATCCAGCACACGCATGCAGCACACACATGCTCAGCACTGGTGACACACCGGGGGCAGCTTATCACCTCCACCCATTGAACCCACAGAGATGAAATGCATACCAGTCCCCAGTACCAGGTTCTCCCTTGAGTACCTTGACAGAAAAAGTGTGTGCACCGCTGGTTATGAACTGACTTACAGAACATTTAAAATTGGCTCCTAATAACACCTAAAAATACATGCTTACCTCTAGGTGGCTTTTCATATTTTATGGACAGTTCTTGAAGCTAGAAGCTCATGGTTTTAAGTTGGCACAAAACACAGCACATTCATCGTGAGTCATTGAGAGCCAACAACTTTGAAGAGTTCTCTTAAATAAGGCCATGAAGGAATGTCTTGTTCCTCTGAATCGGTTCGGTCAGCGTAATAGAGTCCACTGTCTCCATCCATGTTGCTGTTAAATGTTTTTCTATGTCACAGAGCATCCTGGACATCTCAGTGGTTGAATCTCTCCATTTTGCTGCCTTTATGTCATGTTGTTATTGATACATGTGTAGCCTCCCCAAATAGGCTATATCCTCTGACCTTTGACCTCTGTTGACCATCACAACAATAATCCATCTTTTTCCCAATAACTTGGAATACAATCACTCTTGGATTATGTTTTAACCTGAATCAAGATCCCTACAGGTGTCCAACTGTCCACTTTCAAGTGTCCATCTCCCAGATGACCTTAACTGGACACTAGCTGCTCTAATAAAACACTCTCTGTAAAGGAGTCTCTTCTTTAACACCAAATGACTGGTGTTCCAACTGTAATCTCTTGTTTACAGAACATTCTCTGTAGTGTTCCTGCTCCAAGGACATCCACACACTCAAAGTGTTATAATGCTTCTCTGCTATTTCATGCATTTCTACCATTATAATGTGAGTCTTAACGGGCGGAAGTCATGTGACTTGGTAACTCCCTCACAGTCCCTTGTCCAATCAGAACGATTCACAACTCCACTAACTCAGTTCTGATTAGTACACTTAACATCTTCTGATTGGTTAAATTTAAGATAACTCGTCTCAAAACTAATACTCAGTTCTGGTACGAGTCAGTCTTGTCTTATTAGTCTTGTCTTGACAGTCTTGTCGAGTCTTCATACAGTCTCAGTCTTGGTCTGAGCTACAGCCTGAATGCAGTTGGAGCTGCTATGCTGCTATCTTAGCTGAACCCTTATCAGCTTTGAACAAGGCCTCTCGTCTCTCCCTCACCACGGGAAGATCAGAAATGAGTTCAGCATGCCTGCTGAAATGCCTCCCTTGCTGACCGGGATGTATCCACGGACTGTCCGGCGAGGTCCTCGGCGGCCACGCCTTCCAGGACCACCACTCCGAGTCTGGGGACTCCAGCCTCAGCTCGTGGAGAAACCAACGCCTGCCAGATCTAGGAGCGTCCACCTTTCAGTGAGCGAACACCACTTTCTGATCGAGAGGTTTGCTTTGATAAAGCTTAATTCTTCCACTCTAAATTAAGCCAAAACTAAATTCCATAACAAACTCAAATTAGCCTAAATTGACTCTTAAAGTCCTAACTAGGTTAACTAAATTAACTAACTTCCCTAGTCATTAAAACATATGCTACGGTCCGTTAAAACTCACAATTAACCATCTTTAACATCCTCAACATGTTTAAGAATATTAATTGTGTTTACATCAAAATTTCAAACTGTCTTATCTGTCGGTGTTCTTAGGTTTTTCAAATTAAATGGTTGTTCAATCTTTATCTGGTCTCAGTTCACGTTATTAATAAGGTATTTCAATTCACTGTACTCTTTCAAAGAACCTAGATA
The DNA here is from genome assembly GCA_006937965.1 of Callopanchax toddi. Taxonomy (NCBI): domain Eukaryota; kingdom Metazoa; phylum Chordata; class Actinopteri; order Cyprinodontiformes; family Nothobranchiidae; genus Callopanchax; species Callopanchax toddi. The sequence continues at coordinate 31,536 of SSNR01000559.1, forward strand.
ATTCCTGTAAACACTAAATATAAGTGATAGTATTGGAGATATTTTCTCCATATAAAACTTCCAAAACTTATTAGTGAATTTACAGAGGGTGTAGTTAAAATAACAAAAAGTTATTCCAAAACGCTACACATGTAAAAATGTAATGAGCCATTTTTGTAAATGTAAGGAGTAGAATGTACCGATTTTTGTTTTTAAATATGGGGAATAAAAGTTAAAAGTCATCAGAGAAATAAGTACTCAAGTAAACAGATATCTGGAAAATCTACTTAAGTAGCTGCATGGTGGCGCAGTTGGTTAGCACTGTTGCCTCGCAGCAAGGAGGTCGTGGGTTCGCGTCCCGGCTCTGCGGCCTCTCTGCGTGGAGTTTGCATGTTCTCCCCATGCGTGCGTGGGTTTCCTCCGGGTACTCCGGTTTCCTCCCACAGTCCAAAGACATGACTGTCAGGCTAATTGGGCTGGTAAATTGTCCTTAGGTGTGAGTGGGTGTGTGGTTGTTTGTCTCGTTCGTCTCTGTGTGGCCCTACGATGGACTGGCGACCCGTCCAGGGTGTCCCCCGCCTCTCGCCCCTTGACCGCTGGAGATAGGCACCAGCTGCCCCGCGACCCTCTGTGGAGGAATAAGCGGCTACAGAAAATGGATGGATGGATGGATCTACTTAAGTACAGTAACAGAGTACAAAAACTTTGTTACTTCCCACCTCAGATAGAAACTGAAAACCAAAATCAGTGGAGATCAGTAGCATATTATATGCTAAATGGGCGTGCTTAAATGTTGAATAGTTCTACAGATGATGTCACGAATAAAACAGCGCAATGGCTGATATAAATGAAATGTGGACAAACAAATTTCCTATATTTAATCCACCAAGGTTTGCAGCTAATACAGTGTGACGCTAGCCTGGTAAACCAGACTATATATGTGGATATATAGTCTGGCCACGGTTCACTGAAACGACTCATTCATAGGGGCGGGATCAGCGGTTGTCAATCAAACTGTCTTCACATGCTACGGGATAACGCTAGGACCAATCAGAGCCATTAGCAACAAACGGAACCAGCTGTTAAATAAACTTTTGTGTGCCGTGCCATCGGCGAATATCAAATCAAATCAAACTTTATTTATATAGCACCTTTCATGCCAGAGCGAGCAACACAAAGTGCTTGACAGATTAAAATGACCCATACAACCCACATTCCCTCCCTTTCCCACACATAGAACAATTATGACACTCTCCCCTCCCAGTCCACAACCCATTCCCAGGCACACATACACCCACACATACACATAAAAACCACATTAAACACTATGTTGAGCTCAGATGGCTCCAGTAATGAGCAACACGCCATCTAGTGGGCCCTCTGCCTCGTCAGCTGTAGAACCAGGTCAGCAGCCAACACACCAACCAAGGGCACCCGGGTATGGAGGGTGGCAACCCCCGCCACTGCCCGGGCCCTACCGGGGAGCGCCCGAGCTGCCACCGCCGACCACCGGTCCCAAGGCAGAAGGCTCCACAGAGGAAACACTGGAGGATTAAAAGGCATAGCATATAAAACAACGAGAACTTATATGAATAGTAAAATGACCAATAGAATGTGAATAAAAAGCAAAATAAATAATAATCAGTTAAAAGCTAATCTAAAAAGGTGGGTCTTGAGTCTATTCTTAAAAACCTGAACGTTCTCTGCGGTCCTGAGGTCCTCTGGCAGTCCGTTCCAGAGGCGAGGGCCGTAATAACTAAAAGAGCTTCGCCGTGGGTGTGTGTCCTGACTTTAGGGATGACTAGGAGACGGCTGCCAGAGGAGCGCAGTGACCGCCAGGGTGCATATGGTAAAAGCATTTCAGAAAGATAAGAAGGGCCAAGACCATTAAGACACTTAAAAACCATTAACAGTATCTTAAAATCAATCCTAAAACATACGGGGAGCCAATGCAGTGACTCTAAAACCAGAGTGATGTGCTCCTGCTTGGTCTTTGTCAGGACACGGGCTGCTGAGTTTTGTAAAAGTTGTAGACCTGAAGTACTCTTTTTGGAAAGACCAGAAAGCAGGGCATTGCAGTAATCGATTCTACTGGTGATAAAAGCATCAGCGTCTCGGTATTGGCCCGAGAGAGAATGGGGCGGACTCTGGCGATGTTTTTGAGATGATAAAACCCTATTTTGGTGATGTTTTTAATGTGGGGGATAAAAGTCAGCTCAGATTCAAAGATCACGCCCAAGTTCTTAACTTTTGAAGAAGGATTAAAAGATAGTGATTGTAATTTGGGTGAGAATTTCTCTCTCTGGGCCTCAGGACCAATGACTAAAACTTCAGTTTGCTGCGTCCTGTCAGCAAAGCGGACAATAAATCCTCTTTCAAAATAAAAGCCTTAAGTTCCTCTGTCTGTTCACATCTTAAAGAAAAGCCCAAATCTAAATCGTCCAAAGTTGATGACAAAACAGTTTCAAACAAATGCGGAGCCGAAGCTGCCGCCATGTTTAAATTCAGAGTCAAACTCGGAGCTCTGCCATCATCAGCTAACCCCGCCCACCAAACCATTAGAGCACTGTGATTGGCCCGGGACGAGACTGACCAGACCAATCAGTGGGCTGCAGAGTTTCCAATGAGCGTGGCCAGACCAAAGTCTGCAGAGCAGAACTGAAGGTCTAGTTTACCAGGCTACTGTGACGCAGCTTTATGTTTTAAAAAAAATGAATTTGTAAAAAGTTTGAGATCGGAAAAATGCAAATGAAGGCGTTGGTTTTGACAGTGAAGGACATACCTGTAGCCCGCCTTATCGCTGACCCATCTGAATACCACCTATGCCAGAAGTTAAGAGATGACTCAAATGCATGAACATTTCCCAATGTTTTTTCACTGTTACTTCCCCTGGAATCCCAGTATTTGGTTCTATTTTGCATTGTTGTGTGTGCTAGCCACAGATTCACTCTCAGCTACGGCTTTGCTGCATCCTCAGATGTAGTGGTGTCTTGTTGTTCGGTTGAATCTTGAACTGAAGAACTTTTCTCTTTGCAAAGTCTTTTTCTCCCAAGTTTAGGTTGATGTTTCGCAGTTTGGTTGCTACTTTTCACTGGGGCCTTCCTTTTATGTTTCGGTCACATTTGTGATTTCTCATCTGTAAGCTAATATTGACGTTGGGCCTTAACGCTGTCTACAAAATGCTAAGAGCAGATAGTTTTGTGATTTTTTCCCACATTTTGGAAATCAGATCACCCACATAAAAACTGCCAGCACTTTGTTTTCTCAGTCTTTAGCTTTGCTTGTTCTCTTTCCCATGCTAATCCCTGGCTTTACCAGGCTTTGGAAAACAAATAAACAACATACCATCCAACAATCGCTCAGGGTATCTGGAGTCGGAATTGCACGAACCCCAACAGCAGTGCTTTGTTCCTCCTTTTTTCAACATTGTTTCAAAGATTAATAGCAAAATGCTGCTTTTAGTAGGTTGCCAAGCCGTAGAGTAAACAGAAGAAGGTTGCAGTGTTTGTACGCTAAGAAATGATGCTCTGTGGCGTGTTGTTAAAATCTATTCTTAGCAACTGGGGAAAGCGCTATCGCAACCAGGAAGTGGGCGGGGCTACAGCCTGATCAGAACAGTAGCTCAGACTGGAGCCACTGGTTATACAGAAGTAGTCAAAAGGCAGCCTCTCACATAAATAAAATGCTTCTTTTTTTATAGTCTACTCAGTAAAAACACGCCGAGAACCATCAAGTTACAAGATTAATTAAATCAATTAAATTAAAAAGAGAACAAATACAGCAGGCACAACAAGATTAACTTTGTTTACTGCTTTTGAGATAACCTAGCTTCAACTTTATTCTGGTAAAAGTATTTTAACCTTTTTTTGAACATTTGATTTTATTCTGTAAAAGAATTCTCTCTTTATATTTTGACATTTTCCCCAAAACATCCTTCCTATTTTTGTATTTGACTAAATGGCATGAATATCATGAACAACAACAGATCTAGGAAGAGAAAGATTTGTCAAGATATCTAAAGCAAAATCATAGCTCTCATTGAAAAAGTGAGTCTCAGTCCATCTGCCCTCACTGTAACTGTCCTGATGTCATCCTCGTCTGTTAGACATCAGTCTGGACGCGGTCCAACGCTTGTGGAGTGCTTTTCAGCAGGATGCCTAAAGAAAGCTTTCTCACCTGTTAACCACCATCCAACGGTCTGAAGAAAGCAAGTCACTCATTCTTGAGAGTCGGGACAAAACATGTCCTTCATACAAATGTGTAATTTATGTTATAAATAAACAATATTTCTCATGATTTACTTACTAACAATGTTCAATCTAATGGAAATCTGTATCGTAAATGTTNNNATATAAGTGTGAATTTTTCTCTATTTTGAAAAAAATACTGCTTAAATGTTTAGGTTATGTTAAAAGGTTTATGTTATTATATTTGTCTCCACCACAAAATCACAATATTCATCAACCCCAAAAACTTGAAAAAAGTGTAGAAAATTTAAATGCATAAATATCAATTGAAAAACAATGAATTTAAATATGTGATGCAGTGCTTAAAGTAAACATCAAACTATATTTTACCTAAAAATCTGCTTGCCAAAGTTGTGTCCTCAGTTTCTGTCAACTCCGTCAGATTTTTCATAAACTTCACTTAATCAGGCAATAGCATGGTCATCTGTGTTACCGAGGACCCTTTTGAGTTTCCCATGCTGTGCTGATAACAGGACTAGCAGACATACTCTGCTAAGTTTTAAACTTTTAGATAATTTACACAAACACCGTCATCATATCTATGGTCACAGCTGGAACATGTCAACACCGTCTTTCCATTGTGATGTGCGTTTAAAAAAAAATAGATTTTACTTAGGCATTTTAGAGAGGTTATTGAGACAGCTAGCAACTGAGGAAAAAACAGTTAGCTGATGTGTACAATCCAACTTTTGGAGGGAAAATACATGGCCTTTCATCAACTCCGTCAGATCTCACGTCTGACGGAGTTGACATGAGATCTGACGGAGTTGACAAATCAACCTATAATGACTTAAAGTGGTAATAAAATATTATTTCTGATAATATTTTCATAGATTTTTAATTGTTATTCTAAAGACAAACAATATTACTTCATTTTTAATTTGTTACATTTTATTATATTGCTTTTGTTCAACCTCCAAAAAGGTTCTGGCTAACCATCCGGCGCCTCAGGGGAGGAAGGCAGCAACTCCCTCACACTGTTTACAGTGGGGACGGGGAGCTGCTGACATCAACTGGGGCTATAGTCGGGCGGTGGAAGGAATACTTTGAGGAGCTCCTCAATCCCACCGACATGCATTCCTATAAGGAACCAGAGCTGTGAGACCTGGGGACGGACTGTCCAATCTCTGGGGCAGAAGTCTCTGAGGTAGTCAAACAGCTACACAGCGGCGGAGCCCCGGGGGTGGATGAGATCCGACCTGGGTATCTGAAAGCTATGGATGTTGTAGGTCTGTCGTGGTTGACACGTCTCTGCAACATTGCGTGGTCATCGGGGGCAGTTCCTGTTGAGTGGCAGACCGGGGTGGTGGTTCCCATTTTTAAGAAGGGGGACCAGAGGGTGTGTTCCAACTATAGGGGGATCACACTCCTCAGCCTCCCTGGGAAGGTCTACTCCAGGGTACTGGAGAGGAGGGTCCGGTCGATGGTTGAACCTCAGATTGAAGAGGAGCAATGTGGTTTTGGTCCTGGTCCTGGAACTGTGGACCAGCTCTTTACCCTCGCTAGGGTGATGGAGGGGTCACGGGAGTTTGCCCAACCAATCCACATGTGTTTTGTGGATTTGGAGAAGGCTTATGACCGTGTCCCCAGGGACACCCTTGTGGGGGGCGCTCCAGGAGTACGGGGTGGATGGTCTTTTGTTAAGGGCCATTCAGTCCCTGTACCAGAGGAGTGTGAGTCTGGTCCGCATAGCTGGCAGTAAGTCGGACCTGTTCCCAGTGAGGGTTGGACTCCTCCAGGGCAGCCCTTTATCGGTTTTGTTCAGAACCTTTATGGACAGGATTTCTAGGCGCAGCCGTGGTGTGGAGGGTGTCGAGTTTGGTAGCAGGAGAATCCTCTCTCTGCTTTTTGTGGATGATGTGGTCCTCCTAGCTTCATCAGGCTCTGACCTTCAGCTCTTGCTGGGGAAGTTCGCAGTCAAGTGTGAAGCAGCTGGGATGAGGATCAGCACCTCCAAGTCTGAGGCCATGGTTCTCGACCGGAAAAGGGTGGCTTGCCAACTTCAGGTCAGGAGAGAGGTCCTGCCTCAAGTGGAGGAGTTCAAGTATCTCGGGGTCTTGTTCTCTAGTGAGGGAAGGAGGGAGATCGACAGGCGGATTGGGGCAGCGTCTGCAGTGATGGACGCTGAACCGGTCTGTTGTGGTGAAGAAGGAGCTGAGCCAGAAAGCAAGGCTCTCGATTTACCTCCCAATCCGCGCCTATGGTCATGAGCTTTGGGTAATGGCCAAAAGAACAATATCGCGGATACAAGCGGCCAAAATGAGTTTTCTCCGCAGGGTGGCAAGCAAGGCAAAGATGGAGAAAAGAATGCAAGAACAGAAGGACCTATGTTTTCCATCATTTTAATTTGGATAATTGTTGAGAATGTTGTATTCAATTCATATTATATTTGTAAAATTATCAAAATATGAAATATGTAGTTAGTTTCTTGGTAACTCCTTTAAAGTAAAAACATTTTTGTTTGTTAAATAGTAGTTCACACTCATTTTTGTCAACACCGTCAGTTCTTGGTCAACACCGTCAGTTCTTGGCCCACACTTTCAGATGTATGTTTTTTTTTTATTTTTTAAAGGAAATGTTTGTTTTTACTTCAGTTTCTGGTCTTTTTGTAATAAAGGCACATCTAACCTACTGCCTCTTAAAGCGGCACTCCGGAGGATTTCATCAGGAGAGCAGTTTTTGAATCTAGCGTCCAAAGGCTCCTCCTCAAAACATCTCGACACGCACGTCCGGTCGCGTGTGCGCGCGTGCACGCGGCGCATATACTTCGGACATGAACTGTACCGCTCAATGTGTAGGGTTTAATCACTCACAGTTCACAATCTTATTCCAACAATACTACGAGGGTCTGATGAGCCCTCTCTGTCCCTGCTGCTGATATTAGCTCTGTTAGCAGAGAGCTGCTGCTGGACTCTGAAGCTGAACTTGACTCGGCCCTGGATGAACTTTCTGACCAAAATAAACGCATAATCCTGTCAAGCCTTGCCATTCTGTGAGGTGAAAGGTTTAAAAATAAAAATAAACCCGTCTTTAGCTGGAGAATGGGTAGGTTTTTAGTAGAAATGAGCTGTGAGTCGGTGAACGGCTGAGACGGCAGAGAAACACACGGAGCGTCCTGTACGACAGCGCCCCCTACTGGTACAGGTTTGGTCGATGCGCGTGCATGTTCAGACAATGCAGAAATTTGAATTTCATTGGCTGAAAAATGTCGATGGCAAGAAATAATGGAAAGGGGGCTCTAGGAGGAAGGAGGGTCTTCATCAGAATGACAGATGTTGTGGAACTCAACCCATAGATCATAGTTTAGACCTGAAATATCATTTAAAACATTTAAAAAACTTTGATACAGAGAAAAATGCTCCAGAGAGCCGCTTTAAGTGTAACTTATTTAAGGAATTGATTTTTTGTATATTAAAATCAAAGGCAGAGTTTTAAAATGGGGATTTTTAGAGATCCAAGTTTTCTCAAGAGTATAAAATTACAATTGAAATGTATATCTTGAATGTTATTACATACAAGTGTAACTAAACCCTATTACAATATAGTTTAGAGCTTTAGATTCTTGTTGGACTGCAAGAATGTAAAACCCGTTCTTATGAGTGTGTCTGACGGAGTTGACACAAATTGGGTTCTAACACAAAAAAAGTGAATTTGTTAAAAATATGTTTTTATTTAGAACCTGCACCTTCACATATTTATATACCTTAGACTTTACTCTACACAAACAAATAATTAAAAATAAATATAGTGTACATTTAAAAAAATTTTTTTTTAAACCTGTTTTGTCCCAACTCTCAAGAATACCGTAATTTCCGGACTATAAGCCGCTACTTTTTTCACTTGCCATGGACCCTGCGGCTTTTACAATGGTGCGGCTTATCTGTGGGTTTTTTAACGGCCAGCAGGGGCGCACTATCAAGGAAACACCAGAGAAGAGGCGGGACAGTTCGTGCCAAATAAATAGAGCAACACAAAGCAACGAGAGCATAACAGAGTAGGAGAGCGAGACAGAGGACGTATGGAAAACAAACGGAGAACTGCATATGATGCTGCTTTTAAGTTAAAGGCAATTGATCTGGCTGTGAAAGACGGAAATAGAGCTGCTGCGCGTACCCTTGGCATCAATGAGTCAATGGTGAGACGTTGGAGACGACAGCGTGAAGAACTGGGTCAATGCAAAAAGACCAAAAAATCCTTTAGAGGTAAGAAAAGCAGATGGCCAGAGCTTGAAAACTTTCTTGAAGACTGGGTGAACACGCAGAGAGCAGACGGCCGGGGTGTTTCCACCGTGCAGATCCGACTGAAAGCCAAAACAACCGCCAATGAAATGAATATTGAAGATTTTATTGGTGGACCATCATGGTGTCTCAGATTTATGAGACGAAAAGGACTGTCCATCAGGGCACGGACGACTCTGTGTCAGCAACTCCCTCCAGACCACGAGGAGAAAATAGCGAACTTCCGCGAATTTACACAGAAAAAGATGAATGAACATTCCATCGGACCGGACGAGATCATCAACATGGATGAAGTGCCTCTGTCCTTTGACCTGCCTCTTACAAGGACTGTAAACAAGAAAGGTAAATCGTCCATCACACTGAGAACAACCGGCCACGAGAACAAATTTCACTTGTGTTCTGGGCTGCACCGCATCTGGAGTAAAGCTTCCACCGATGGTGATTTTTAAAAGGATCACTATGCCAAAAGAAAAATTCCCAAAAGACATCTTGGTAAAAGTCAACCAGAAAGGGTGGATGATGGAAAACATAATGAAGGAATGGCTAAATGAGTGCTACGTCAAGCGACCTGGCGGATTTTTTCACCAAAAAAAAGCGTTGCTCGTTCTGGACAGCATGAGGGCTCATATAACGGATTCGGTGAAAGCAGCCATCAAGAGCACAAACTCTATTCCAGCTGTGATTCCTGGGGGCACAACGAAGCATTTGCAGCCACTGGACATTAGTGTGAATCGTGCTTTTAAAGTGGCACTCCGAGTTCAGTGGGAGGCATGGATGACCAGCGGCGAGAAATCGTTCACCAAAACTGGTCGCATGCGAAGAGCAACCTTAGCTCAAGTCTGCCAGTGGATCCTGACAGCATGGAAAAGTGTGAAAACATCCACGATCACCAACGGGTTTCGGAAAGCTGGACTGTTGCGTGACGGTGATGAAGAGGATGGCGCGACAGCTGAAGCCGTTCTTCTGAGGCTGTTCGATTCAGACACCGAGGAAGAGGAGTTCGTTGGTTTTGAAGGAGAAAGAGTGGCTGACGAGTCCATTCTGGGTCTGTTTGTTTCAGACACTGACGACGAGGACTTTGGGGGTTTTAGTACAGACTAAAACGATGACACGGGACTGATCTTTCTGGTTATTTTGATAAAATAAACGGCAGCGTTACTGCACATTTAGAGCTGTGTTGGCAGTTTTCAGAAAAGATGCTGGTTATTTTGTTAAAAAGAAAACTAATTTAGCCCTTTAACGTTATTGCCTTTTCAAGCGTTGCTTTGTTTTGTTATATACTGCGCTACTACGGTAGGCCGACTGCAGGACCTGCGCTGGGAGCGCATTGTTTTATTTTTACACGCATAAATGTGTTTCATCAGGTCAAAGATGTGAAAGTTTGTTTGATTGATTGATTAAAAGATTTTTTGTTGTTTTTTAAATGTTAATAAACGGGACGCTTTGCGTTCCCAAACAGTCATCTCTGTCCCGAGTGGTTGACTTTTTTCCCTCCTGTCATTTTGACTGACAGGATTTTAAAAAATCCGGTCATAATCTATTTTTATCCATCACTTATTAATTAAAAAATTATAATAATTACATTTTCAGTAGCATTATTTCATTACTTTTGTATATTATTCTAATTGTTTCTAATCTTTTCATCCTCCACTGACTGTCGCGGTTTGGAGAACCTGTTTAGAAGCTGCAGATCGCTCTGTTCCAATTATTTGATTGATCTAACACTGGGCCCATGAGCACATAAATCCATAGGATTACGGTAGACACTAAATTAGTCGATCAGCCAGTCATCATATAGAAATTTCTAAAAACTTCGTTCGGAGTTGAGCGCAGCAGCAGGTGCAGCTCTGTGCGCTCCGCGGGACTCTGATTACAGAATATTAACGTTCCTTATGAGATCATGAGAGAGATGAGGGTTTCACATATTTTTCATTAAAATACTCAGGGGAAAACCTGGCGCTGCTGTTTAATGCGGACCTCCTCGCGGGTTAGTGTTTGGAGTCCAGTTCTATGTGCGCGCGGCTCGCGGAGCAGATTTTGCGTGTCAACAAGCCTCCACAGCCGCAGACCTGATCCGCTCAAATGCCCCTTTGCAATCCGGTGCTCAGCGTGCGATCAGATGCAGACTAACTACACTTTCTGTTGTAATGCGCTCTCGGACTAGCGTTCATAGGCTGTGGACGCTTGTTGACACGCAAAATCTGCTCTGCGAGCTGCGCGCACATAGAACTGGACTCCAAACGCCCACTAACCTACGAGGAGGTCCGCATTAAACATCAGCACCAGGTTTCCCCTGAGTATCTCAATGAAAATATGTGAACCCCTCATCTCTCTCATGATCTCATAATGAACGTTAATATTACACGGTAATCAGAGTCCCGCGGAGCGCACAGAGGATCACCTCACCTGCTGCTGCGCTGAGCTCGACTCCAAACGGAGTTTTTGGGAATTTCTATATGATGACTGGCTGATCGACTAATTTAGAGTCTAATTTTATGGATTTGTGTGCTAAATGGGCCCAGTGTTAGAGTAATAATGCTATTGAAAATGTAATAAGTGTAAAATTAATGTGACGGATAAAAATAGATTATGACTGGATTTTTTTTAACCCTGTGAGTCAAATAATAATAATAATAATAATAATAATAATAATAATAATAATAATAATAATAATAATAATAAAAAATTTAACTTATATTGCACTTTATATTTTGCAATCTCAAAGTGCTACAGCGGAGAAGGTTAAAATAGCTGAGTCAACACTCATAAAACAAGTTTAAAAAAGTAAAAGGGGCGGCTACAGAATAAAACTAACAAAAAGCTTTTCTAAAAAGGTAGGTTTTCAGGTTCTGTTTAAAAGCATCCACAGTTTGTGGAGACCTTAAGTGGACAGGGAGGGAGTTCCACAACCTCGGAGCAGCAGAGGAAAAAGCCCGATCTCCCATGCTGCAGAGCTTGGTTCTGGGGGTTTGAAGCGTGTTCGCTTTTACGGAGCGAAGGATGCGTGTGGTCGGGGAAGTGAGGAGTTCCTTTAGGTAGTGGGGGGCTTGACCGTAAATGCACTGGTGGGAGAGGAGGCAGAGTTTGTATTCTATTCTAAGTGGGACAGGGAGCCAGTGAAGTGCTTTCAGAATGGGGGTGATGTGCTCATGCTTGCGCACCCTCATCAGGATCCTGGCAGCGCTGTTCTGGATGTACTGTAGTCTCTGGAGGTTCTTGCCAGAGATCCCGATGAGATGACTAAAAACTAAAAAGTCTAGCGCTACCTCTGGTTGCGCAATCATGTGCTTTTCACGAAAGATTACCCAATGGCGGTATAAGGGGGGTATGGGGGTGGTGGTCGCGCTGTTGACTACGTGCAGGATTACACAGACGTGAGTCGGGAGTAGTGATGGGACTAATGGTTCTTTGATGGGAGCCATTCATTGGTGAGCCGTTTTCCTACGTGTTTTCTTTGTTTTTGCAACATTCTGCAACTAATTAACACTGACAAGTGGTCTGTTCGAAACTGATGGCCCCGCCCTTTTGCACAGCTGCACCTTTGACAATGAAGGCAGTTTGACTTCTTTTGTTATCTTTAATGTTTCAACTCATCCTATTGAAAAACAGCCATTCACACCTCCAACGGATTCCTCACCCAAGTGGCAGCCAGACGACTGCTCTCCACACCCCTCCCTCCCCCCTCAGCCCCCCTGCTGCATTAGCATTAAAACACCCGCGGCTTATATTCCGGTGCGGCTTATGTGTGGACAAATCTGCAATTTCCCCCAAATTTAGCTGCTGCGGCTTATAATTAGGTGCGCTTTATAGTCCGGAAATTACGGTAAGTGAAGTAATAAAACACAGTAACGCAGGGCTTTTAATGCCTTTTGGTTGTTTTCACTACAAATAAAAAGCCTTTACCTGTTTTTGTATGGTCCCAGTCATCTCCTCCTTCAGGTCCCTCTTCTGTTATAGCACAATGAAATGCCTTTCTGCAGATAGAAAATCTTCTAGGTCTAACAGCTCAGGTGTGCTGTTACTACTGTAGAAGCACACTGACAGCCGGTCCTTTCAGCCCAGATCGATAAGAATCAAATATCATCCTGTTATTGAATTTGCTGCCTTAACTGTAGCAACATGATGCAGCTCACTCTACTGAATGGTAAGTGACCTGTACCTATACAGCATACAAGGTGCTCTAAAATGTAAAGGCCTATTCATACTCCACGAGAAGAAAGAAATTTGTTCTCGCTGGGAGTCTGCGAGAACAAGACAAAAGTTGTCAAACTATTTCAGCAACGTGTCATACAGGTGTGTATATGTGGAGGGGAGGGTGTGTGTGTGCAGTTTAAAACGATCCGTCCTCGCTACGTGAGGAGCGGAGGCATACGGGTCTCCGGCGCAAACCCTCACGGTCCGCGCAGGTCCTCCTAGCTCGGGTCGATCCAGACCGTGACCCTTCAGATCCGTCCGCACAAACCAGCACAGCAGGTGCCGGAGAAAAATGTCAACCGCTAACCGCACTAACCATGCTCATCCTCCCTTTCTGACCAATCACAGCAGTTGTTCTCAGACATCCTGCCGAACAAAGTTCGGCTCGGCTGATGTGCACAAGAACAAGCCGTTAGCGCTGCCGAACTGGGCCTGTGAGAACAAAATGACGTCATTATGTTCTCGCAGGCCCCCAGCAAGAAGAAAGTTCTTTCTTCTCGTGGAATATGAATTGGCCTTTACTATTTCAAAGACTCACCAGTAGAACCAAGTCACAAAATGGTTTTGTTTATCACTAAAATCAGACACAAGATGACTGATTGATTTATTAAATGTCCCACATTAATCAAAATTCACTTTCTAAAGCTCTTTTAGCAGTCATATCTGTCACAAAAACTGTGTATGAGACCCAAAAGTCTTAAAATATTTTCACCATTTTCACTTAGTCCTCCTCATTTTTAGTAATGTGTTTTGGGCCCATCGTAAAATGGTCGGTTTAAAAATCTTTCCTCTGCTGACGTCATGAAGGGAAAAGGCCACTCCTCTCTAGGACAGAGCCAATCACAAGCACCTTTGGCTACCTGAGCCTGAGGAAGGTAGGCTACATCGTAGATAGTTGCATCAACAAGCACAAAAGTCTATTTTTACTCCCTTCACCTGAGCTCCTGGAGACCGAATGGATGGATTTTTTTTTTGCTGTCGAACCCACAAAACTTCCCAAAGTTTTGCATGGTTGTGCCAAGCATTTCAAAGGCTTGCTTTCACAACATGGGTGCATACAAATTATGATTCGCTATGTGTCTGAAGCTGAAGGAATGATCCACTTCAACTGTCCTTGACACGACTGTAAAGGTAAGTGCAGGAAGTGATTTGATTTAATTTAGTTTGCAATGTAAGCTTGTCTGCTAGATGGATAGCCAATGTGTTAGCACTGCAGCTAACATTAGCATTGTTTCTGTGTTACTTTCTGGTGAGTAACAGCAGGTTTTATACCTGGTCAGTGTTTTTTTGTTAGGTAATTGAGAGCATTTGGTCTCACAATTTTTCCAGATGAGATGTTGTTGCTCATTATTGACTTTTTACTCATGTTTTTAATCAAAGACATTTCTCTTACATGCACTGTAGGAATTTCAAAGAAACTGGAGAAAATCCCAGTCAGTTTACAGACTGTAATTAAAAGTTCACTGAAGAGCCGTCAAACAAGCTATAGCAGGGTTCCCGAGGGTCCTTAAAAAGTCTTAAAAGCATTGAATTCACCAATTGGATACCTTAAAAAGCCTTGAAAAAGTATTGAATTTTGATATCTGGGTCTTAAAATGTGTCCAGTGTTTGCGAAAACACGTCGGACATTGTCCGACGTAAAACGCAAACAGTCGGACATGTATGTTGACCGACATGCTTCTCTTCTAAGTTGTATCACTCGCTCACTGCATCTCTTCTTCTCTGTCGTTCTCACTCAGGCACGCGCTTCTCATTTCTGTCCCTCTCTCGTTCACGTGCCGTCACTCGCGCGCCTCTCGCTACTGAAACTCCTCAGAGAAATGTCAAAGTTTCCCCGCTGACTTCGCTGCCTCCGATCATTTTTGGAGGTTCTGGGGGCGTTTTATTTTCCTCTGGGGCTTTTTTGTGAATGTAGACTTTTCTAATGCAACAGCTGTACGGCTTCAGAATGATCTGCGTCGCGTCTTTTTAGCTTCAGAACGAAGAGTAACCAGGGGCGGATCTAGAGGGGGGGCCAGGGGGCCAGTGCTTCCCTGACAACAAGCTTGGCCCCCATGTTAAGTGCTTAGTGTTTTAGAATGTACTCCTTTAAAAAAGCAGCTGGCGCCCCTCAAATTTTTTTCTAGATCCGCCACTGACTGTAACGGCCGCAATATTAAGGCTGGTTCACACGGCAGGATTTTCAAATTGTCTGCTGATTTTATATAATAAGAAACCACACATGTGGCGAGAAATTTTCCTTTAAAAATCGTGGACAATGACCGTTCTGATCCTACAGTGTGTGGTGGGATCACACACAAACTGATTTTACACATAAACATTCCCAGATCAGACGTGAAATCTCACAGAACTTCACGAGATTGGAGTAAACAAACGTGAAAGATTTTATTTTTATTAAAAACTATGAACGGGAGGCGTTTCGGGTATGTCCTGCCAGCAGGAGGCCCCCGGGTCGACCCAATCTGGAGGAAATCTCCAGGTTGACCGGGGAATGCCTGGGCGTCGCAGCTGAGGAGCTGGCGGACTTGGCCGGAAGAGGATGGCCTGGGATGCCCGGCTGCCCCGCGAGCCGGATAAGGGAAGAAGGCGAGCAGAGGACAATGAACTTGTGACAGTTTTAAATAATCCAAGCAGCTGTTTTGATGAGAGATTAATTTCGCTCTGCGCAGTGGAGTCTGTCAACTCGCTCTCTGATTGGCTACACGTCGATCTCCACAGGCATATTCTCAGGGGACACCACACTGTAGCGTTATAAACTCTATTTATATGGTTTATAATTGGCACATACTTCTGTAGTTTCACTACTAGGTTTTGTAAGTTTTATATGGAGAAAAATCTCTGATACTATCACCTTTTAGTGCTTACAGGGATATCTAGGTTCGATTCTGATGTCACAGTGAGTAGATTATGCATTTAATATTGACAATAGAAATCTGAGTCATGGAACTAGACTTCATTAATTTATTAAGAAACACATACGACAGATATCACAGATAAGAAAGAGGTAGTTAGCAGGTAGTCAGCATTAAGTCATTCACGATGGTAAGGTGTTCTGAATTGAATCTTAAATAAGTTTTAGCAATCTGAGTCTCATGAGGTTTTGGGAGACTAGGGGTTTTACTTAATTTAGATTAAGGATTCTGATGGAGGAGAACTAGTTACGGATGGGTCAGTAACTAGTTTGAGTGAGCTAATGTTGTTAGCTTTTATCAAGAGACCTTTAAGCTTAACCAGAGTTGTGGGACTTAACTGCGTTCAATGGATCAACACTGCTGGAGTCGGATGAGACAACGCGGAGGTGGTGTTTCCCCCCTCGGTCAGGATCAGACGGCTGCGGGGCCTGCGGCCGCCGGAGGCGACGGTGTCGTCCGTAGACACGAAGCTTAGATGACCCATCTCTGGCAGGGAGCGTCGAAGCCTGGCATTCCCATAACAGAGCGTCAGACTGAAGGTGTCTGACCTCAGAGGGAAGCTGGTTTCATCGGCTCAGACGGGCTGAGGTAACCGTCTCCGGATGAGCCGGCAACTAGCGTCAGCTGTGTAGGGGTTGACAGCTGAGACGTGAGGTCTGGTCAGTGTCGGGACCAGAACCGCTCTTGTAGCTTTTCCTCTCTCTCTAGCTTCCGGGGTCGGAAGTTAAAGGAGTATAAATGAGACGTGGGCCAATGAGGAGTTATTAATGTCACGTGACTCAGACCGCTAACTCTTATTGGTTGAAGTAATGAGTGACATAGTTGACATAACCTTTATCAGTATGTATGTGAAATAATACTGAAGCAGATCAACATTCATTAATTCTGGAAGAAAATGCATTAATCACATTAAGACATTTTAAGACAGTGGATTAAAGGTAGTGTCCTTTAGAATGAGACATCAAAGAGTCTTTAAGTTTAATTATTAACTAAAGAAAGTCTTCTGAGTCTTCCGACACGACCGGGTCCTGGAAGAATGTTGATTCAGGTTACATAATAACAGAGTCATTTTATTCCAAGTTATTGGGAAAAAGATGGTTATTATTTGTGATGATCTAGAGGTCAGACTTCAGAGGTAGTAACGCATTTGGGGGCGTTACAACACACAGGGGGGCCGCCAGGGATTTTGGGCCCCATGAAAAAATATCAAATTGGGCCCGGTGGCGGCTCCATAGGAGGCGCTGGGGCTCCGCCCTCCCTGATGTGAAGGGAGAACATTGTTTTAAATATATATAATATATATGAGATATTGGCTGTTATTGTCCATCATGAACCCTAGATTTTATATTTTATTGTGTTCAAGGTTATCGTATAAAGTTGTTTTTAGGAGATTTTGTTTCATTTTCCTCTCTCTAGTGAATTCTTGGACAATCACTGGGATTTTTGGTTTGTGTTCTAAAAGCTATAAACAAACTGCCCCTTATAAGACCTCCCATAATTCAGTCAGCATCAAAACATCTGATTTCAAGGTATTTAGTGGAAGAAGGTTTACTTTAGTTCCTCTAAAAAGGCTCTTCACAGTATGTAATAATAATAATCTCACAGTAATTTCTGTAACATTAATAACAATGCTTCAACCTGCCCAGCATCCAACACAGACTGTAAGTTGTTACTGATTCATCTAATTATCATTGTGTGGAAAAATGTGTTTATCACAAAAAATAACCATTTATCTAATTTTTAATTGTTCTGTTTATCCACGTCACAGCACGTCTCAGCATGTCTTTGCATCATGTTTAGGTGAAACTATTTTAACTTATTGCTAAGAACTTAATCTGGACTGTTGTGATGAGGAAAATAAAGTATTTAATAAATTACGTGGAAAAAAATATATTAATGCTTTAAACTTGTCACCTGTAAAAAAAAAAAACAAATCCTTTATTGACAGTAACTCATGGTAATGTCATGGAGGATTTGGGTCATATGAGCAGGTTTCTACTATAAAACTATTAAAAACACGAAGAGTCTCTGAAAACTACGGAGCCCGTTTCATGACATGGTGGAAGAATTAGTATTTCGTTCCCACGAATTAGTATTTCGTGCGCACGAATTAGTATTTCGTTCCCACGAATTAGTATTTCGTGCGCACGAATTAATTATTCGTGGGACCCGGGCTGGACTCCACGCACAGCAGGGCAGCACTGGTCAGCTGTGGCTGCACTATTATTGCGGGGATGCAGCTCTTTGGATGCACCCTGATAGAAGAATTACTGGGGACATTTCAGTGATTTCTGGATATTGGTGGAGATATTGGACTCTGGCTTTATGTTTAAAATACCGTGTGCCCTTTATCATTCAGCTCTACTTTAAAAGTGCCATGATTTGTATGCAGGTGTGACAGAGTGGATGTTAATAAGGAGCACTAAGGCTCATGTTTACCCCAAGGAGACAGGACCAAGGATGTTTAAAATAATGGGTTTATTTACAAATAAAACAAAACAGTCATAAGCCCCAACCAAACAGTGGGGATCCACCAGCAGGGGGCAGAACCCTGCAGGGCAGCAGACCACAAACCCGAGGGAGCACCACACCACACCCTAGGTCCTGCTCCAGCTGCTGCCTCTGCAGAGGGCCCAGCTCCACCTCCTCCTGGCGAGCTCCACTGAAAGAAATAAATGAAAATGGTTAATGACACCTTGTTAGTCCCTCTCTCCCGACTGTTCCCCAAACACACACACACCCTCACGAGCAGCGTCCCACGGCTCCATAGAGTCCTGCAGTCCAGAAGCTGAACTGCCGTGGTCCAGCTGACCTGTCAGCTGCTACTGGACTGATCCGGCAGCAAGTGGAGTCCCAATCAATGTCTGAGAGGCTGGAGGTTGCAGCGCTGCTCCACTGAGCTGGAGACGAAAGTCCCCACAGGCAAAAGAGCAGCGTCCTGGCGCAACCAGGGCGGTCACTCCCTGGGCTGCTCGCTCACACCTGTGGCACATATTGGTGTTATCACACTGAGGGACGAAATACAGCACACACACGTACGTACGTACACACACACTCACCAGCCAACGCCATCTCTACCCACCCCCCTGCTAGAGGAGATGGCAACCAAGTGCCTGACAACCTCCCGCTGCTGCACCAGCAGCCGATCCCAGTCACACAGGTGAGCTGACCTGTCAGTCCACCAGCACACCTTGGCAGGGCTTTGATCCAACCTGCTGTCCTTATAGAAATCAGTAAAACAGCTACAGGTGTGACATATAAAACCAGGAGCAATCATGCTCATCCTGCCACACAGGGCTGTGCGTCCTGCAGAAACACGAGTTTACCACTCCACGCAACAAAATGTGTGGTAGAAAGTTTGAAACTTGTGTAACAAGTCATACAGCTCATGACAAAGTGACAAAGATAGGTAAACATGACAAGAACTGAATTAGAAAAGGCACTCAAACATCAGTGGGTAGATCATTATCATGGCTGGTGCAGATGGATGAGGGACTGCGGGATAATATCATCAATACTATTTCTTATTATTTATTTCTTATTATTTTTCTAATATAATTATATTTGAAATATGTTTAACGTTCGCACAAATTATTATTTCGTGGGAACGAAATACTATTTCGTGGGAACGAAATAATAATTCGTGCGCACGAAATACTAATTTGTGGGAACGAAATAATAATTCGTGCGCACGAAATACTAATTCGTGCACACAAAATACTAATTCTTCCACCATGTCATGAGACGGGCTCCGTAGAAAACAGCTGTAAGGTTAAAGGAAAACAAAACTCTGAAGTCCTGACAGAGAAATGTGGTTTTTATTGTCTGATTCGCCAAAATTGAAGCTGCAACCATTGAGTGGCGCTGAGAAACAGCTGGAGCTGCGCGCTCTAGAAGCGCTGCGCGCTCCCGTGACGAACATTCACTTTATGGCAAAACGCCTCTAACTGTCTGATAATGGATGCATATGTGTTACAGTTGTTTGCGAGGTCCTGGAGAGAAGTGACGCCGACTGTTAGGCAGCTTCCCCGGTGCTGACAGGACAAACACCGTAGAGGTTGGTCTGCTGCTCCGTGTTGACTTCAGTCAAAGAGGAGACGTGACTCGGGCAGGACTGTACCATTTCATGCCGATGTGGGGGGGGGGTTAAAATTATATTTTTATAAATAAAGTAGAGACTTGTGATATACATTTTATGAAGACAAAAATATTGTTTGTTTAATGTCTTAATTTTTAACAAAATACTGAGGAGTAAAGTACTTGAGATTTTTAAACTTAAAAATGTTTTTTTTTAATTAGAGACTTTTTTGGGGCCCCCTAAGAGTTGTGGGCCATTAGAATCTTCCTAAGCTTTCACCCGTTTACGGCACCCCTGACCACACACACTGCGATATCGGGTCTAGACCATGGGCAAAAATCCCGGGGGGGACATGTCCCCCCCTCACATAAAGTTGTCCCCTCCAAAATCCCAACAAACACAAATCAAATTTTATTTAAATATTACAGTACCGGCAGTTGAACGCCCAATACAAGTTGTGCTACCTAAGAACAAACTATAAGATTTATAATTCTTGAAAGTCCAGTCCCCCCCCCCCCCC
>SSNR01000559.1:51713-65150 GCA_006937965.1 Callopanchax toddi
CCCCCCCCCCCCCCATCCTCACAGTGAGTTGGTACAGTCCGTTTCCCTGATGGGAGGGGCCGCACCGACTCGCTGCCTGCTCCGCTCCTCACAGGTAGAGCCGGACCGGTGAGGATGAAATGGAGTTTATTTAAAAATTTAAGGCATTAGAACGTTCAGTGATCAGTTAAAAAGTTATTGATCGTTTCTCTTGTTCAACAAGCTCCTCCATTACATGATAAGCTGTATTTCAGCTCCTTCATGTGAAGTCTGCTGGCCTGTTTAACATAAACAGAGGAGGAGAATCGGGGCAAAAATCGGGTTAAAAATCCTGCCATGTGAACTGGCCTTTAGTTATTCAGTCCGTTCATCCTGTCCTCCTACTTTTAATGATCAAACACAGCTCCGTCAGACAATAATAAACTACATCGGTATCCGGTAGTCCGACTGTCCAGCGTGATTACTTCCTGATGATGAGACACCTCAGAACAGCTGTTAAAGTTTCACCTGAAAGAGATGCTGATTGGTTCTCTATAAGACGCAGATACAGTAACTAGTCACTCTGTTAACACTGGTTACTTTAGGATGGAGGAAGTGAAAATACAAAAAGAAATGAATGAAGGAGGGAGAACAGCAGAATAATCAGCGTTCTCCACAGATTGTTCTGCTGTTCTGGTTCTGTTTGTGCAGAGGGCAGTGAAAGGAGAGGAACAGAACAGAATAGAAAACCCTTTACTCAGTTTCTCTATCAGCAAAGTGACAGCAAGTCAAGAACAAATTCACACAAATGTAAGAAAATAAAAATAACTGACTAAATTAATTTACAGCATCATCAAAAAAACTGCACAATCATTAAAAAGGCTCAGATTCTGATTCTCAGATCGTTTAAACTGAATAGGATTATTGTTTTTAAAGGAAAAAAAACAAATGTGCAAATATATTTGTGCATAAAAATAATCTGTGTAAATGATTCTGTTCAGTAATGAATCCGATGATGATGATGATGATGAGAGCTGAAAGGAAACTATGACTAATAATAATGCTGCTGGACTTCTGATACAGTTTCTCATTTAGTAAAGTCTTCAAGTAGCTGAACTGTATCTGAGATTTATTGCTAATAAAAATGATTTGAGATCACACTTGTACCGTTTTCTTGTATCTAATAAATTCTAATCTACCACGTTTAAAGTAAAGTGTAAAATATACATCACTATAATACCCAGTGTTAAACAGGTAATTCCTCCAAGCAGCTGATGGTCTGTTTAACCATCACTGCTCCAACAAACTGCATCAGTTTTACATCCCTGCTGTTATTTGTACAGAACTTTTTATGCACAGATATATTTATACATCCTTCAAAACAAAAACCCTTTTCAGTCTCACTCCTGTGACTCAATATCTGATATTTAATGATGTGTAGTATTTTATTACTAGTCTTTATGCTGCTATCATATTATTTTTGTGTCACCACTTTTACTGTAAACATTTTACAGTCTTTATTCTTATTTTCAACTTTTATATATTTTGACCTTGCGTGAATCTGTTTGTTCTTGACTTGCTGTCACTTTGCTGCTGGACCACCTAAATGTCCCCACTGAGGGACAATAAAGGGCTTTTCTTTTAAAAATAAATGAACATAAGTTCAAGAATTTTTGTTTTTCCTTGTCATTAGGTCTGTGAAATGGGTATTAAAGTTTTATATAAATGGTCTTTAAAAAGTATTGAAAAAGACTTGAATTTGACTGGAAGAAACTTGTAGGAACCCTGTATAGGTATCGCAAGCTATTTTACACAAACACGTCTCAGAGCTCTCACCCACCCGTCGGGTATAATCCTTAATCCGCGGCTCCCCCAGACATGTGACCGTGCATTGCCACAGAAACAACAGAGAGCCAAACACAAGCCGTTAAAACGTCCCCCCTGGTTTTTCCTCTTTCTACATCCAAACATTTGTAGTTTTCTGCTAGCTGAAAAGGTGTTTTTCTTTTTGGGACTCTGGTATTTTTTTTTTCTAAAATTGAAGCGGTTACAGCCGGCCGTTTCTGTCCTTCTCTCACTTCCAGGATGTTCTGTTGCAAAATGCTCCAGCACGCATTAATGGAGGATCCAAGCAGTGTGGAAGTGAGGCGCTTCAGTGAGACAGACAGCCGGATTGCCCAATATAGAAATGGATGGATTTTAGAAAAAAACATGCAGATATAAAAGTAATAATTAACCGAGAAACTTGAGTTTGCGAGCCGCTTCGCAAAACGATGTTTTTGTGGAACCAGTCCAGAGCAGGAATGCGTAGATTCAACAGTGAAATCCTGCTGTCTGATTTGCACCAACCTCACCCTGAATACTGGTTTGTTTTAAAAGATAACTTCATCTGTTGTGATGGCTACACTATCAGTTTTAATCAGCCTCATTTTTGCCGTCCAGTGTTGCCAGATGTATGATAATTATTGTATTTGTAGGTTAATTTAGCAAGCACTGTACAATCAATAATTCCATAGGATAATTTGAACCCTTTGTTTTGTGGAATCTGCGTAAGAGATATAATACCAGAGGGAAGCTAATAAGGGGAACGAGACACACCTGTGGAAGATTAGTGCAGGAGAAGGAACACACGACAATGCAGGAAAGGAGCAGACAACACTAATAAAGACATGAGGAAACGGTTGGGTGTTCAAACTGGCAAAAGAAGAAACCAGTTAGGTTTGTGTCATGATTTATGATGAATCATTTCTGAACAGTCTTCTCAACATTAGCTTCAAATATTACAAAAACAAAAAAAATTTCAAACCACAAGGGAAGGTTATATTTAACATTATTAAAAACACTTGTTCTCTGTTTTACAAGAACTATATTAGGCTTTGTGCATTACCCAAGCAGTACAGTGCAATTCTGCATAACTCATGGTGAAATGTGGTTTTTAGAGTGTCAACTACACTGCTGAAATCTCTACATTCTGATTGCTGTTGTCATAATCTCTGTAAACTCTATGCACAAGGTCATGTGTGCTACAGGAAAAATGATTGTGTTTGTTCAGGCCCTTACAAGTGGGTAACAAACATACTGCCCTGGTATCTTATGTTTGCAGTGATGTTTAATCTTACATGTATTCTCAAATCAGCTCTTTCTGATGTGGTTTGTGTCTTTGTCTAGTTAATAACTGCAGACCTGCTGGGCCATGTTTAGAACTCCATCGTTCCTCCTGATCCTGGTTTTGTAGGTCTTCTTAGATCCCATGTCCACAGCCCTCCTGGTCTTCATCCTGATCTGCAGAATCAGATACAAGTCACAAGGTCACATACAAGTCATAAGGACATTAGTGACAAGGTTGATTGTATAAAACATCAAAACACAAAACATCCCATCAGATTATTTGTCAGTTGAGTCTGTTTCAGTGTTTCTATCCAGTTCGATGTCTCACCTGTGCAGATACTATAAAACTAAAATGACCTTATACACATTTTGTCATAATAGTGATCTTCAAAGAGCATCCAGACTTCCATAAAAATACCACAAGTGTCAATGTAAACTTGTTTATTGCTAAAAGGTTTGACACAATGACTACATACTTTTATAAACTGAGTTACCTAAAGCTGCTTTTTTATTAAGGTCTGGCTTTGTATTTTTCTTTTTACCGCTGCTGAGGGAACAAGTGAGCCAAGCTGCTGCTAAACAAAGACAAACTGCAAACTACAAGAAAATATCAAATGTGATCATGAACAATAACATTTCTGCAGCAGCACACCTTTATTATGGTGGTTTCACATAAATATCTAAATATAGAGTCACTAAATTCTGTGACCCAAGGCTCTCCTATACTTTGTATTGAAGGGGTTTCCAGTGCTCATGCTCCAGTTATAGCGTAGGTCTATGGTAAAGATGTGTGTGTGCCCGAAGCATGCGCAGAAGACCCCAAAGAAACAGGAAGTACATCACACGACCTTTTACTCGTGGTAAAAAAAAAGTGAGAGAACAGTTTAAAACTACACCTAAATGCAGATTATACACAGCACTTATAGTATGTAGAATGGATGGATCGTTTTGTTTAATTTTCAGGGTTCTCTTTGTAGTGAAATAAACAGTTTGAGTTTATTATACACCTTCCGTTGAATTGCTCAGTCTATTTAAGGGTTTACTGAGGGCTACTCTGCACCTGATACCTTTTTGATATAGCTGGAATTAATTCGACAGGAATGACTAGGTTCATTAATTACCAGGGAGTTAACTTACGTACCTTTGTTGATGAATGGAAGTCGGAGTCGGTAATAAAATCTTTAGGAAATTTATTACAAAAGCTGACGACAGTACAAACATTTAACATTGAGGTAGCAGAAAAATATGCATTGTCAACACGATGATGTGGTGTTCTGAAGTTGAGGTTACTTTGAGGTTAACAACTTGAGTCTGTGATGTTTAGACTAACCTTGTTTAATTTGGATTAAGGATTGACTGGAGGAAGTTACTTGGTGAATCAGTGCACGTGTTGGAGTGAGCTACTTTGTTAGCTTTATCAACAAGCCTTTGGATTTACCAGAAAGAGGTTCTTACTGAAACCACCGGTCCGAGTGGACCGTAGACTGACAGGGATGGAGAAGATTGTGGGGAAGCGGATGACCCCCCTTTGACCTGTCCGGGGACCGTCCGGTCGCCGGCAGACGCCTGGCTGCGTCCGGGATCCGGGAGCCCAGCAGAGCCATTGCTGGTTCGTAGCATCAAAGGCTGGAGTCCCCATGTTGTGAGAGAGTAAAGACGGATGGTGTCTTTCCTCAGGGGAAATAGTGGATCGGCCTGCAGGGCCGGTTGATCCTGACAGACTCAGCCGTGTAGCTTTGAAAACAGCTGAGAAGTGACCTCATCCATCACAGGATGAGAACTGATGTGTGCCAGCTTGTGGAGGGCTTAAGATGGAGTCCTGTATATGTGGGCCTATCAGGAAGGAGTTTAACAAGGTCGCATGACTCAAGCCTTTAACCTCTTATATGCCAGCTAGTAAGAATAATACTGGTTTAAACTTTTAGCAAAGTAGAAATATGAAATAATACTGAAGCTGGATCAAACATTCATAATGCTGTAAGAGAAAGTGCATTAATCACATTAAGACAATTCTGTAACAGATTAAAGTGTCATGTAATTTATAAAGGGACATCAGAAGTTCTTTGATTTATTATAACTATAAAAATCTTGTGGAGTCTTCCAAGGGTTCGGTCGTTCTGGAAGAATGTTGATTCAGGTTAAAACATAGTAAAGAGTCATTATAATCCGGGTTATTGGGAAAAAGATGGATTATTGTTTGTGATGGTCCCAGGGGTCAGAGGTCAGAGGTTATAGCGTATTTGGTAACGCTACATCTTAAAATGTTTTTGTGATTCCAATCTTCTTCTTCTTCCTCCTCTTCCTGTGAAACTGGTGGGGCGGCGCCCCCTATTGACAGGCCACCGGACAGGTGCACAAAGGAGCGTAGTGGCAAAAGGAACTGGTATGCATGCATTATTTTTGGCATTCATGCGCACGAGCACTGCTCATGTTCACCCCTTATTATATGTATTATATTAAATGTATTGTTGCTGTAAAGCACTATGGTGCAGCCCTTGTAGTTGAAAAAATGTGTTATAAATAAAATAGACATTGACAATAATGTAAGAATTAGAAAAAAATCTGAAGTTTCCACCAAAGACATGACAGGACATGATACGTCATTTATTAGCTGAGCATCTACTGAATGGCATGTTTAGTCATTAGGATTATTGTTGCTAACAAATTTCATGTTTTTAATAGATTTACCTAATAAATGTCTACAAACTGCCTTGGTGACAGGCCTAAAAGATCCTATTTAAATTTTACTCATCAGGTTTTCTGCTATGTGTCAACACTGGTTCACTTATTGGGTTTAGGAGCATTCTTATGCCTGAATAATTCATAGATTAGCATTGAGTGGCTTAATAAACACACAAAAACATTCCTCTGAAAATGGTTCAGCACAATATCTGAAAACTAGTGGGGGAAAAGAAAACTCAATAAAAATTTAACTAAATTAAAAGAAAACTCAAATTAAACTGAGATACTTTTAGAAAGTTTAGAGAAGTATTGATCAGAATCACTATAAAAGATTTAAAAAAAAACCTGGCTCTGCAAGTAAAACATCAAAATATGAGGGACGACTCAAAACATTTGCACTGTCTAGTAAAGTTGTTGGAACACTGTCTCTGTAACAGCTGTTGTGCTTTCGTATGATAAATTGATTGTATTAGTAACTTTAACCAACTGATAATACAAAGCTGAGCTTTTAAGGTTCTGAGTCTTGGAGGAAGTGGATGATAGCATTTTCTTTAGTGTGCCTCAGTCTGTCCTCTCACTCAGCTCAGGCTCAAGGTGTAATCAGCATACGGCAGAGGTTAAAGTTCTCCATCGTGGTGACGGATTTCCATCAATTGGGACAAAAGAGAGAAAGTGCCGTCAAATATCTTGCTTGCTTGCTGGTAAATAAAGATACGTCATAGGTGACTCCTAGTTCACACCAGGTCCAGAACAGATGTGGTCCGGTTTCCTTATGGTTTCTCAGACTGCAATTCACACAGCCTGTGGTTTGTGTCCAAAACCTCTCCAGTACTTTGCTCCCGTGAAAGCACCAAATCTCAGTGGTTCACGCGAGTTCACAAGATAACAAGTACGTGCTTGTTAGCACATAGCAGGAGCTGGTAAGCAAAAGCATACTCGTCTTCTCGTACTTTTGTTGAGGATTATTTATTCACTTGGCTTGTTCTACAGCGCACTCCGTTTTTATATGGTTTAATGTTATGCTTAATTTTGGTGGCGCAGTAGGTTAGCACTGTTGCCTCGCAGCAAGGAGGTCGTGGGTTCGCGTCCCGGCTCTGCGGCCTCTCTGCGTGGAGTTTGCATGTTCTCCCCGTGCATGCGTGGGTTTCCTCCGGGTACTCCGGTTTCCTCCCACAGACCAAAAACATGACTGTCAGGCTAATTGGGCTGGTAAATTGTCCTTAGGTGTGAGTGGGTGTGTGGTTGTTTGTCTCGTTCGTCTCTGTGTGGCCCTGCGATGGACTGGCGACTCGTCCAGGGTGTCCCCCGCCTCTCGCCCCTTGACCGCTGGAGATAGGCACCAGCTGTCCCGCGACCCTCTGTGGAGGAATAAGCGGCTACAGAAAATGGATGGATGGATGGATGCTTAATTAAGTCTTATTTTGTGTCTTTGTCTTTTAAATATTGAATATTTAATGTTAACTTTAGCAATGTAGCTAAAGGATTTATTTTGAAATATATTGGATGCACTTCACCGGTTTGCGTCTCACTTCCTGTCTGGCGCATGTATTTTGTTTTACTTCACGAAAATCTAGATGTGGTGTCCAGAAAAAAATAGACTTGATTGATTTAGAAGTCCGCACCGAGCCGCTGGACTGGTCTATATGGTAACTTTGGGCCGGTTCATTTGATACCGGTCTGACGCGATACAAACTGAGCTTCCTGTTGCTAACAAGCGCCCCCCCCCCAGTTATATGACTGGAAATAATCCATAAAAAGTTGTAAGTGTTCCTCCCCAATCAGTAAGCTGAGCAACAGAATGAAAGAAAAGTTGGAAAAAAAAACCTTAAACATCCTAATAAAACTATTAATACATCAAATGTAGTTATAGAAATAGAATTATAGAAAATCAAAACAAGTGAAATAAAAAAAAAATTCAAATATGCACCCTTTAGCATCATCATTGGAACAAACAGGTCCTAACAGAGGTTTTGGTGCCTTCAGTCACCTCCAGATGGCTGTAGGTGTTGCCATGGCATCAAAATCAGGCACACTGTAGCATACAC
This sequence comes from Callopanchax toddi, assembly GCA_006937965.1. Lineage (NCBI taxonomy): Eukaryota > Metazoa > Chordata > Actinopteri > Cyprinodontiformes > Nothobranchiidae > Callopanchax > Callopanchax toddi. The sequence continues at coordinate 59,507 of SSNR01000559.1, forward strand.
AACTATAGATCTACGAAGGAAACCAAGTTAGTCATGATTAATTAAAGAGTACAAGGGGAAATAAATCATTTTTTATATCTGGAACTCAAATCCTATGGAGAATCTTTTTAGACAAATGTAAATAAATAAGTACTATTAGTGATAAATAATCAATAAATATTACATAAAAAATAAATGCTTTTTTTTGTCACTCAGTTTATTCCTGTTTTTATTCATTTTTGTATTTCTATCAAGCCAATGAGAACTGATGTTTTTAACTGTGATATTTAAATACCTTTGATTTGATTCAGATGTTTTTGTCTTGGCTCAAATGCCTAGTAGAGAAAAGTGAGAAATATATTTTCTACTGTTATCTTTTTTAATTCTTCCTGCTAGTATCCTTCATAATAATCCGAAGCCCTTCACACTGAGACATTCTTTAACAGGTTCAAACGTAGTTCACGACAGCCTGTTGGACAGATAGCATGTGTCATTATTAGCAGAACTCTCTGCACCTCATTATCCCATTTAAAAACACAGGCCACCTTCATGATGACCATTATTCTTTTAGATCATAAAAATGATTGTAGGTGCAGCGTAATCATGAATAATCCTCAGACATATTTTTTCACTGCAGGCTGCTATTTAATTAAATTCTTGACATTTTATTTTACAGGTCAATGAGCTCTGATTTGATTTTTCTAAGACGTTTGAAGGAAACAATGCTTAATTTGCTCTGAAGCGAGGTAAACGGCGTTCATCTGTCATAGTTCAAACTGAATTATTCCAGTTATTGTAACCTAAGCAGGCTTTTAGTGACTTGGTGCAGAGTGGGTCTGCTGAACCGTCCTGACCCCCCTACAGACATATGGTTCTGATGTATGATGGAGGTAAAGTCACTGGTAACGTCATGGTTTCATGTGAAGACATCTTGTTCCTTCTGTCTGACTGTTGTCTTGATCGCAGCAATCAAACGTAGAGATGGAAACAAGCTGAATTAATTAGAAAAGAAGCAACTTGTATCATTAGCATGTGACTGTAGGGATATGGTAAATATGGCTCATAAATTAGATTACAAATAGTCCCATAGGTTGTTTGTCATCTTTGCTGTCATTACTTATTCTGTAATTCATTTTTAGAAAAAACTTTAAAATTTTGTGTCCTTACAAAAGACATGATTCTTGTTTGTCAAGTATAAGGTTAAACAGTCTCCTGAGACAAAATATACATTTTCTTGTCATCAACCGTTTTTATGGGTCTGGGTCAGCAGCCCAGGAGCACAGACCGCCTGCTGCCAAGCCCCCTACATAAGATCCTTTAGTAGGACCAGAGGAGTTCCTGAGCCAGCCTAGAGATATAATCCCCCTCAGGCTGTTCTGCACCTCCCTGGACCACCATGTTACCATGGTGAAGGACTTTATTTAATGCAGGGGCACCGATTAGGAGGGGGAAGTTAGGATGTTTTTAAGGGCCGATGACTGCCAGGGGGCCCTAATGAATTTTTTTTTTTAGTTTAAAATTGTATTTACTATTCAGTACTTTGTTCAAATGTGTACAAATTCATTTGGTATGTTTTCTCTTTGTGAAAATAAATGAATCAAATCAAAAACTACTTCACAAACGTTACAATGGTAAATAACCCCTAAATACTAGTTTCACCTAAACATGATGCAAAGAACCTAGCATGCTGTGACGTGGATATTGACATTAATACGACTACAATAAAGTCATTTTAAGGTAGATTTAATCCATCAAAGGTAAACCGGAATCACTTTATTTGCAAGTGAAAATCACAATTTGAAGTTATTTTATAAAAAAATGTTGATGTTCTGTCTGTGTGGGGTTGTCTATGAAACAACTTGTCTCAAAGTAAAGAGATATTTTGGTCATTTTAAAATCACTATCAGTTATATATCTACACTAAGAACTAGGGGTGTTAGAAAAAAAATCGATGTTGTGATATATCGTGATATTTCATGTCCCAATATTATATCGATATTTTTAAAAGCTCAAAATTGATTTTTTTTTTAAATTAATAATTTACATTGGTGGAACTAAAGTGACCCGTGGGGCGGAACTAATATTTTGTCAGAGTTTCCAGCCGGGCATTGTTTTGTGATGGACACGTGTCCCGTTTATTGCTGCAGGAAAGACATCAAAGTAAGTATAAGAGATGATAAATGTGTAAAAATACACCCATAATAATCTGTGGGGTAGTACGTTTTAATATCTGTGAGACACATTTAATGTCAATCTCTGAGTATTTAGATAGTTTTACCGATCTGTGGTGGCTGCTGGCGCTGATGCTGCTCAGAGCTGATGCACGTTTAAATTCCTGTTTGAACTCTAGTTCAGTAGTTTGTCGTTTATTTGATTAGCAGTGAATTTCTGTTATACATTATCATTCCTGCCAACCTGTACGCAATTTGATAGCAAGTCCGTTCGGTCCTGACTGAAGTCAATGCGTCGGAACTTGCGTCGGACCAGAGGAAGAGGCAGTGCGTGCGACGCGTTCACGGTAAAATCAAAGCAACGCGCAGGAAACTAAAGGGAACTTAGAAGAAGTTTCATGATAAATAGTCACAGAATGGCTGACGAGATTCCCCAAATCATAAATTGGAGAGTAAACTCGTCCACAGAGCAGGTAACGAGTAACGAGCCGCTGTAACAGGAAACTGCAGGAGGAGGAGAGATCACAGCAGTTAGAGTCAAACTAATGAATAGGGAGCTGGTGCAGAGAGATATCTGTGTATAGATTTAAATATACTGTATATGATGGATTAATATATGGATGGATCAATATAAAGATGGATGGATGGATTAATAAACAGATAAGAGGATGAATTTCTATCCAGATAGTTGGATGTATCCATCACATCACCTTCCACTGGATGTGGAATGAGCTCACTGAGTGTCATGAGCTACATTTAGATGGTCAAATCCATATTTGTAGTTATTTTGGTGAGAGTAACTTAAAAGTAATGCAATAGTAGTGTAATGCCTTACATTTAAAATTCAATAATATTGTAATGTAACAAATTACTGTAAAATGACAGAAACAAATAATAAATACTGCATTATAGTTTTGCAACAACTTGCCCAACACTGGTGTTAGCCGATCTTTATGCATTACCTGCAGCTCCCACCATAATTTAGCCCCAGTGATGTGTGTGTATGAGCTGTAAGCCAATTTAATTAAGACATTCTTGAATTACAAACACCCAAGTGCAATATACTAAATAAAAATAAGAGGCAAACTTTTCTGTTCAACTGCAAGAGTTTTTCATTAGTTTAAATAATAAATAGCGCAATATATCGTATTGCTTGTAGTACCGTGATATATCGTATTGTCGCCCCTGTATCGCAATCAGTGTTGCCACAGTTACTTTGAAAAAGTAATCCGACTACTGATTACTCCCTTAAAAAGTAACTTAGTTACTTTATAGACTACTTGACTTTAAAAGTAACAAAGTTAGATTACTAGTTACTTTTTTAGGTACTTTATTAGTGACATTCAGCTGCCGATGACTCCTCCTCCTGCCTCGACATTAAAATAACCTCCAGTTTTACTAAAACACAGAAGTGAATTTTAACAGCAAGTCAACAAAATGGATCTCCTGATATTAAAGTTGAACTTCCAAACTATTTCCTGAAAAAAATACTTGGTTTTATGAAATATAAATAAAGAGTCTTTCTTGACCTGACATTTAACACTTTTATGGCAAAACTACCTTTTATAAACTAACTTGTTTATTACTGTAACTATTAAATTCATTTTAACATGTTTTATTAACATCAGAACATTTGAATGAACATTAGAACAAACCTTAATGTTATCATCTTTATCTGACACTAACTCTAAATCCTGACTGTATTTATTCCAGATAGAAAACGATCATCTCTCTCCTCTATAGTTTCTGTTTGTGTTGCTGCAGCTGGTTTTTACAGGATTTACCTGAAATTCAGGTCAGCCCTAACCCTACCTGACCCCCTTTTCTAAATATACTTTTTGGAAAAAATTTTTGTTTGACAACTAAATCTCATCTTTTAGAAAGATTTATTTAATTATTTTAACAAATAAAAAAATTTGAATTTAAAGTAAAGTAAAATTCACAACTATGACTAAAATTAATACTCTAGCTCCTGTCATCAGCTGTTCTTTAGACTCACCTGTTAGTTCCTTAAATCGGAGGGTTTTAGGACCATGAGGAGCTAACATCAGCTCGTGTTTCTGCTGCTGCTTTGTTTCCCGACTGCTGCGTTTGTCTGAAGGATGCTCCATCAAAACGTCTCTTTAGTTGCTGGCGCTGCTTCATTCCATCTTTTTGGAGCTACAACTACATTCAGGCTGCTAGTGCCAGTCTGCTCGGCTGTCAGACAGACAGTCAGCTGTTCCTGCTCGTCGGTTCTCCGTTTGTTCTCAGTCTCACACTCCTTAACAAAGTCTAGACCCCGAAGATAAAACAAATCTACGGAGCCCCGGAAGGGTCAGGTAGGGAAATAAATTTCAGGTCGGAAGAATCCGTTCCCTCAGTTTACAAAACCGTGCGCACGGATTCCTAATCCGTTCCCTCAGTTTACCAAACCGTGCGCACGGATTCCTAATCCGTACCCTCGGTTTACCAAACCGTGCGCACGGATTCCTAATCCGTACCCTCAGTTTACCAAACCGTGCGCACGGATTCCTAATCCGTACCCTCAGTTTACCAAACCGTGCGCACAGATTGCATCACGACTCCAGCAGCTTTGTGCTCAGCATCTCTGCTTCCCAGGGCGCTGTGTAATGTACTCTAAATGCTGCAAGGTGAGTCCCGTTTTGCTTTGTTAATGTCCGAGTGTATGCATTAAGCTGTATTATCGTGGGCGCTTAGCGGAAAATGAACTGTGTTAGATGTTTGTTCACTCAAACACAGACTTCTGTTTGAAGCGGTTAGCCATGCTACTCCGTTAGCCAGTTTGGTGTCCTGTCTATAGATATATTTTGAGGCTTTGACATAATGTCTGCTTGTGCATGCTAATGAACCATGTTAACTTAGCACACCAGAACTCTGGTTTAACTAAAATAACTGCTTCTTCAGTAACCTACGGAGCCCCGGAAGGGTCAGGTAGGGAAATAAATTTCAGGTCGGAAGAATCCATTCCCTCAGTTTACAAAACCGTGCGCACGGATTTTATTCCGTTCCCTCGGTTTACCAAACCGTGCGCACGGATTCCTAATCCGTTCCCTCAGTTTACCAAACCGTGTGCACAGATTGCATCACGACTCCAGCAGCTTTGTGCTCAGCATCTCTGCTTCCCAGGGCGCTGTGTAATGTACTCTAAATGCTGCAAGGTGAGTCCCGTTTTGCTTTGTTAATGTCCGAGTGTATGCATTAAGCTGTATTATCGTGGGCGCTTAGCGGAAAATGAACTGTGTTAGATGTTTGTTCACTCAAACACAGACTTCTGTTTGAAGCGGTTAGCCATGCTACTCCGTTAGCCAGTTTGGTGTCCTGTCTATAGATATATTTTGAGGCTTTGACATAATGTCTGCTTGTGCATGCTAATGAACCATGTTAACTTAGCACACCAGAACTCTGGTTTAACTAAAATAACTGCTTCTTCAGTAACCTACGGAGCCCCGGAAGGGTCAGGTAGGGAAATAAATTTCAGGTCGGAAGAATCC